>CM076399.1:21813905-21852073 GCA_038363315.1 Mugilogobius chulae | reverse complement strand
CTCTCTGGGCCAAATCCTCTTTCTGCTGCGCTGGCTGAAAGGACCTGGCGCAGCTCTCCTGTGACGGAGCTGCCACGCGGAAGTTTAAAGAAAGATCGATACTTGTTCAAACGAGTATCGAGTATCGATACCAGTTTTAGTATCGATTAATATTGGGGAATAGATTTTTTTGACAACCCTATTTTGGACTGCACTTTTACGTCTTAAAAAGAACAAATCTTAGCAATTTTTTGAAGTTTGATTTATGAAAATATATCAATTTATATAATTGAAACATGGATTAGTGTGTTTTCATGTCTAAAAGTCGTCATAGTGTTGAAAAACCTGATCCAAACAGCTGCTCTGGTCCAGTTTCGTTGTTTTATTCAAAGAATAGGCTAAGCAGATGGAGAGCGTCTCTTTCTGCAGAAAGCATGCGCAGTAGAGCAGAAACTGACATTGATCTAAAGTTTTTGAATAAACTCTGTTTAAATGCAACAACTAAAATTTCAAACCTGATTTTGATTCTAAGGAATTGAATTGATTCTTGATACGACAATGAGAATTAAAATTACCTTTTAAGAAAGTCAGATTTTTATTTTTATACAATGGACTGACATTTTCACACAAATCACAAGTTTATGATCAAATATTTTATTTTCAAACCAGTTTAGATGAAGCTCAGGATTATTACACTTTTAGCTGCCAAACATCTGCATTAAATATTATTAACGAGTAGTTGTGACATGTTTTGGTTTTTTTTGTGCAGCAAGAGGTGGAGAACTTCAAGAAGGTGCACCTGATCAGCCGAGAGCAGTTCGACTGTTTGACCCCTGAACCCCCCGTCGACCCCAACCAGGAAGTGCCCCCCGGACCCCCAAAGCCTCAGCAGAGTGAGCACATTTACACTTTTAAGCAAATTATACTTGTATTGTAATAAACACTGTATTTAATCTGTAACTAATGCTTTAGATCAGGATTACAGACCTGCAGACCTGGTTTAGTTGTAAATAATAAACATTTGTGATGCAGTTTTTAGAAAATTAATTTAATGATTATGAACAAAACACAAGAAGGGTCGACGACAATCGTTGAGATCAGACTTGTTTGTTCAATTAAACACAATTACTTACACACCTTTAAACTTATGAATGAAAAGAGCAAACCTGTTTACTTCTCCTTTACTGACTCGCCTGTCTCTTTTTTCTTATTTTCTCTGCTTTCTCTCTCCCTCTCTCCTCCCTTTCTCTCTTCTCGCCCCCCACCTCTCCCTCTCTCTCTCCTCTTTCTTCATCTCTCTTTCCTTCTCCCTTTTCTCTCTCTCTGTCTCCCCTTTCTCCCTTTCTCTCTCTATCCCCTCTCCTCTCTCTCCTCTTTTCTCTCCCTCTCTCTCTCTTTCTTTCTTTTCTTTCTCTCTCTCTTTCCTCTTCTCTCTCCTCTCTTCTTTCTGTCTCCCCCTCTCTCTTTCCCTCTCCCTCTCTCGCTCTCTCCTCCCTCTCTCTCTCTTTTCCCTCTTCCCCTCCCCTCTCTCTCGCTCCTCCCTGTCTCTCTCTTCTCTCTTTCTCTTCCCTCTCTTTCCCTCCCTCTCTCCTCTCGCTTTTCCCTCTCTCTCTATTCCCTCTCTCTCTTCTCTCCCTCTCTCTCTCTCTCTTCCCTCTCTCTTTCCCTCTCTCTCTCCCTCTCTCTCTTTTCCCTCTCTTTTCCCTCTCTCTTTTCCCTCTCTCACTCACTCCCTCTCTTCTCTCTCTCTCTCTTCTCTCTCTCTCTCACTCTCTCTTCTCTCTCTCTCTCTTCTCTCACTCTCTCTTCTCTCTCTCTCTCTTCCCTCTCTCATTCACTCCTTCTCTCTCTCTCTCTCTCTCTCTCTCTCTTCTCTCACTCTCTCTTCTCTCTCTCTCTCTCTTCCCTCTCTCACTCACTCCCTCTCTCTCTTCTCTCCCTCTCTCTTTCCCTCTCTCTCTTTTCCCTCTCTCTCTTTTCCCTCTCTCTCTTCCCTCTCTCACTCACTCCCTCTCTTCTCTTCTCTCTCTCTTCCCTCTCTCACTCACTCCCTCTCTTCTCTCTCTCTCTCTTCTCTCTCTCTCTCTTCTCTCTCTCTCTCTCTCTTCCCTCTCTCTCTCTCCAGTCCCCACAGACGCTCTGGCGAACAAACTCTTCGGCGCTCCCGACCCCTCCTCGATCGCCGCTCTCTTCCCACCACCGTCCCCGAATCGCCCAGTTACCGCAGCAACAGGACGCCTCGCACGCCCCGCACGCCTCACCGGAAAGACCCCACCATGACGCCGCGCTTCTACCCCGTCGTGAAGGAGAGTCGCCCGTCGACGCCAAGGTACGCTGCAGTTTGACCCTGTCTGTTTTTGAAAGAAATACTCAGTAATTCAGTAAATGTTGTTTCTCACGTCCACACAATCATATTTGCAGCGTTGGTTCAAAACTAAACTTGCTTGGACGCAGTTCTGCTCAAATTACAGGAAGTAACATGTTAGAGAAATCTTACAGACATGTTTGTAGAAAAGTTGGACAAAGCAAACAGGAGTAGAAGCTTGGACATACATAATACTTTAGGACTGTAAACGTCACTTGAATATTGTTTTCTTTGCTCGTGTCTCAGGCTCATCGAGGGAACGCCCACTTCTCCATAATGGAGGCAAATGTTCTGTCTGTGTGCATTACAACTATGGAAACTTGGCCGAAAACCTGCCTGTTTCTAACTTACTTTTATAGAGGGCGATGCGCGGGCACCGCGACTCCCACTCATTGACACAAACAGTGGAAACAAGTCGAAAAAGCACCGTTGTCAGTAACTACAAGAGTTTATCTGTGAAAAACAAAATTTCTGCTGCTAAATCAACATTTGTGAATGGAATTCTATCCTACGACCCTTAAAAGTTACATTCAGGTGAAAAAACGGCGAGAAAAACCACTGTCTCAAGCTTCAGGAGACAGACGTCTGTCAGACCGGTTCAGACCTGATCCAAACAGCTGCACTCGTCCTGTTTCGTTGTTTATTCTAAAGTTTCTCCAGTGAAGCAGACTTAGATGAGCTCTTTCTGCATAATGCATGCGCAGTAGAGCTGAAAGTGACGTTGACCAAAAATCCTTCTATTGATTTCAATTGTAAATGTCTGTATCTTGTAAGTCCAAGTCTGGAGCTTTTTCGTTTACATTTTGATGAAGACAGAAGACGCCAGGGGGGTGGCAGCGATAAATGTAAAGAACTGGAATATCAAATCAAATGATTTTTCTCTGATAAGAGAGTTGTAATGAGCTATAAGCTCATACCTGGCAGTTTATGTATTTATTTATTTGAAAGGGACAATGCACATTAATGAACACCAGTACATAAAATACATGAGTAAATGTGGATAAGTTGGCGAACAGGTAATTTACATTCTTAGTCCCTCGTAGTTTCGGTGGCAGGACTGGATTATCCTTTAAGTTGTAACGGATTTGCAGTGAACTCTTAATTCAAGGTCAATCAGTGCTAGAGAAAAAAAAAAAATCATGACCTTTGAAAAAACAAATACAATGAAAATCTGAAACAACCTGTATCATGTGTGGCTAACACCAGCCTCACATGATCTACAGCCAAGTTACTGAAAACCAAACTCTTGTTTTAAATCTGCCCCAGTGTGAGACTAAACCCTGTTTACCACAGAATGGTGCAAATCATGAGGAGTAACGTCAGCCAAACTTGTACATTTGATTAAATCTGCAAACACAGCAGGAGGAAGAGGGCATGGATCAGCTGCATTCAATAGCTTTTCCAAATACCTTGTTTTGTGTGCGTCTAAAAGATGTTCAACTTCCACAGACAAATGTACTGAACATGCACTAGAAGCATCCACTGCTTTCTTTATGGAAAAATAAGAAAGTTTGTGAGAATTTGTTAGTTTTGCGCTCCCTGTAAAGCTGCGTACACGCACTTCTGCCTTCATCATGGTGCAGACATGTGATCATGTGACTTAGGTGCAAAGGGTCAACAGGATTTTATTTTAGCAAAATGAATGTTTACAACAAAAACTTACACAATATTTGTCTCTGCTGCTCTAAGTTTGAAACCGAACCGAGCATTGTTAAACTGGTATAATAAACTTTGGGGGAAAACTAGTATTTGCTTGTGTGGAGCCAAAAAATGAATTGTGATGTCACTAGTTCCTGACAAAACAATGAAATCTCCACCAGATGATTTGCATAGTTTAGATCTAAGTAAACCTGCTGCTCACTTTTCTCTTCTGGCCTCTCCTCAGACGCCGCGGAAGAGAAAGACTCGCCACAGCTCCAACCCCCCTCTGGAGTGTCACGTGGGCTGGGTCATGGACTCCCGAGAGCACCGCTCCAGAACCGCCTCCGTCAGCTCCAACGCGAGTCCGTCCGAGGCCACGCCGGTCCTGGGCACCATCGGAGCCACGCCTCAGTCTCTGCCCAAGTTCCAGCATCCGTCACACGAGCTGCTCAAGGAGAACGGCTTCACGCAACACGTTTACCACAAGTACCGCAGGCGCTGCCTCAACGGTAACGCTTCACTCTGACGTAAATCAGCAGAAATAAGAGCAGACTAGACCAGGGATTCAAGAAGGGTTTAAGCACGTTCACTAAAAGTACTGACGACCCTGCCTCAACGGTAACGCTTCATTCTGACGTAAACCAGCAAAAAAAAAGATCAGGGACTAGACCAGGGATTCAACCAGGGTCTAAGTACGGTACGTTTGCCACAAGTACCACCGACGCTGCTTCAACAGTAACGCTTCATTGTGACGTAAACCAACAGAAGTAAGATCAGAGACGAGACCAGGGATTCAACCAGGGTCTAAGGACTAATACTAAAAGTACTGACGACGCTGCCTCAACAATAACGCTTCATTCTGATGTAAACTAATCGAAGTCAGAGCTTAACGATCCAGTGGAGAATTTCATAGATGGTGCATATATTTATTCACTGTATTGTATCAGTGCATCATATCATTATCTAGGCTTTTCTCGAGTTTTAATAAAACTGACTTTGTTTCTTTTTCCATTGCTAATGTTAGGGGTGCCCAACCTTTTTCAGCTCACGAGCTACTTTTAGTCTGAGCACAGCCCGAAGATCTACCTATGGTTTTACATACTTTTATTTAATTAGTGATGTTGAAAGTTGAGATTTTAAACTAGTCTATATTGAGACACGGTTGGCCTAAAGAATGTCTTTAATAGTGCAATAAGATTTTATTAAAATGTAAGTTCTTAACACGTTAATTCAACCTGGACAAGTGGGGGAGGGCCGGACCACGGTCATTGGTGTAACAAGGTATTATTATTGCAAGCACGTTTTTGTTAAATATGGACTTTTTAATTTACTATTTTGATCATTTCGATTGATAAGATTGGAAAAACAAGCAATGACACGTGCTTCATTGCCAATAAAAGAAATAGAAAAAGTCACACTTATTCTCAAAAATGTGCCGGGGGCCACATTGAAACAATCTGAGGGCCGCATCTGGCCCCTGGGCCGCTGTTTGAGTGATGCAAAATCCTAGCGATCTTTTGTTGCTAATGCTAACAGTAGCATTCAATTGGGACAGACTCACCTATGCTCATTAGTAAACCGTTTCCCACAACCCAGCGTCTGCAGCGGTCGGTCAGCGGACTTCTACAAGAGTTTACAATATACAGTTTACGTTAAAAGCCAGATTAATAAAAGTAGAAGCGAGTAGTAGTTTGATTTTGCGTGACAAACCTCGGCAGCCGTCCTCTAGCTTCTCTCTCTCCACACGAGACGCACAGAAGGATTGTATCTGCGCTACGAGGCACGTGATTGGCTGAACGTAACTCTGCGTTTGCGTAAAGTGAGGTGTATTTACGTCAGGTGACCAGATGGTGCGTTTACTGACCGGCAAGGATTGGAATTATTATTTACTGAAGAAAAGAGCTTTTTTTTGTACTGGGTTACACATAAAACTAGGACTAGTAGATAGCGCTTGCAATTCACGCTTGTAGCTTTGCACTTGTAGCTTGCGATTTACATTTGTATAAACAGACGGGGCTTTGGGATCGACTTCCACTGCCTCAAAGATCGACCGGTCGATCGCGATCAACGGGTCGGGCACCAGTAGCTTACGTCGTTTGCAAAACACTGGAGCGTTGAAATGTGTATTAACTGACGCTGTTTTTTTTTCTCTGGCAGAGCGGAAAAGGCTGGGCATCGGCCAGTCGCAGGAGATGAACACGCTTTTCCGTTTCTGGTCGTTCTTCTTGAGAGATCACTTCAACAGAAAGATGTACGAGGAGTTCAGACAGCTGGTGGTGGAGGACGGCAAAGAGGGATACAGGTAAGTCAGGTTTAAAGAGACGTATACATACAGGATACTCACATGTGACCTTCCATAACGGCGTTTATCTTATTCCTGTTTCAGATATGGGCTTGAATGCCTCTTCAGGTACTACAGTTACGGTCTGGAGAAGAAATTCAGACCCGACATCTTCAAGGACTTCCAGGAAGAGACGATGAAAGATTACGAAGCAGGTGAGGAAACATTAACACAAAGTAGACCCTTGCCTAATGTATTTTGAGCTTCCTCCTTTTTTTACCATCCTGAGTTCAGAAGCGCTTTTCACAACTTTCAAAAGCCACTGCGGGTTTTGACTCTACAACACTGTAACTACTACTCGTCATCTCCATGTTCTCCGGTACAGCATACCTCCATCAAATCTTTTAGGGGGGTTGTGTCCCCCTGGATTTCTGACTTTCACTCTCGGCGCAGACACGAGGCGTTTTCGCACTGTAAGAACTTCTTGTTGTTCCTGTAACCTTTTTTAGCCTTTTTTCTGTTCCCACATCAACAACGCCAGGCACGTGGGAAAGTTTTTGTGAACATAACAATGCCATTAAAGTTTACTGATGCAGAGTTACAAGCAGCGCTAAGTCCGGAGGTTAACAATAGGGATGGGACGATTCACTTAAGTCATGATTCGATTCAGTTTTTGATTTTATAGCCACAATTTTCGATTTTGTTCGATATTGTTAATTTATCTATGCTAACTTTTTTTTTCTTAAGACACAGAATAAACCATAATCCATGACATTTAAATCAAAGCCATTGTTTCAGAGCTTAGAACTAGTGTTTTTATCAACATTCAAACAGTAATTTATATATTATATTATAATTTTTATTTTACCACTTTTTTTCCACACCACCATCTAGTGGTGCATATATGCTATTGCCCACTTCTCACACTAACTTGGTTAGATGGTGAAGCCCTATTGTTGGAATACCTGTTTATAATATCACATGTTGCATTTGAATTCTGTTTGTCCCCCTGATGAAGGCCAGCAGGCTGAAACGCGTTGGGGCTTTATGAGGTCCATTTTCGACATGCCATAGTTAATAAAGGCATTTTATTTAAAGAGAGTGCCTTGGGTTTTTCTGTAAGTTGTTAGTAAACCGTCCATATTTAGAGTCAGTTGTTAACACAATATATTAAAACACATTCAGTCAGGTCTGGTACAAGTTCAGGCTTTGTTTCTTCAAACATTGTGACTATTGTTGTATTATTGTGTGTGTTATACAAATACAGAGTGTGTGTGTAAGTCAGTGGCTACATGAAAAAACTGATCGATTCTGGCCTTACGATTCGATTTCTGCGAACTTCGATCGATTTTCCATCCCTAGTTAACAAGGAGGTACAGCGGGGCTTTGAGGGACCCAGAAATTGAGGCATTGAAAGGCATTTAGAATCAAGTTTATTCTTTAAAATCAAAATTAGTTTTGTGACCATTCTGCAAGAAACTTTGCTCAAAAAGACTAATAATATTATTAAGTTCCTGTAAAAACTATAGTTTAAACAGAAAATAAATAGAAAACAGTGTGCTTGTATAAAAAAGTCAGTTCAGACCAATGATTCTGTTACTGTTGAATACAATTATCTTATAATCTAAATAATAGAATTAGTCGACTAATAACATTTTGGTCGACCAAGACTCCATCGACCGATTAATCGACTAAACGACTAAGAACTATAGCCCTAGAAAACGCCTAATTTTTGACTATACTAATGTTAGATTTAAGAAACGTTTTTACAAGGTTGGTTGCATGTATGCTCGAGTGACCAGACTTCTCTATTTACCTGGGACAGTCCCTATTTTGAGTCTGTGTCCCAATAAAAGCATCAAAAAACATTGATTGGTCCCAGATTTACACGAGGCATGTCTTGATTATCGACAGTCTCCACCAATAAAACCAAAACACACAAAAAAAGTTTCAGTGACAGCAGTTTTTGAGAATAAATTAAGTTTTAAATGAGCCGTGGATTGACTAAATGCACAGTAATGTATTTATAAACCTTCTTTTTTCACATTTTTTTCTTTACTCAAACAAAACCTCGAGTATGTCAAGTCTGGTCATCCTAATGTTTGCTCATTTCCACACTAATTGCTAACACTAACAATCTAGCCTCGCCGTTTCCAAACTCTTCAGTGTCGCCACACATTCCCTTGTTTTATTTAGTGTTTGTTTGGAGACCCTCCTACAAAGCCACACATTGTTTTTAGCCAGTCATTGGTGTCGCTCATGTGTGGTCAGATGGTTTTCAGTCAAACTTGGATGGTCGTAGTTTGCGATGTTGTGGAGGTTCATGCTTGTTCCTCCGTAGAAAATGCATTAGCGCGAGAGAATAATAGAAAACCACATTAAACACAACTACTGGAAAGGTCTAATTAGATGCAAACGTGACAGTGCAAGCTAATTTATTCTTTAAGTAGGAGTTTACAATCTTTGCCCATAACTGTATTATTTTCTTTTTCAGGCCAGCTGTATGGACTGGAGAAGTTCTGGGCCTTTTTGAAATACTCGAAACAAGCCAAATCTCTGGAGATCGACCCGAAGCTGCAGGAATATCTGAGCAAATTCAAACGCCTCGAGGACTTCAGGATCGACGTGAGTCACAAGATTATTATGTTTCACTAGTGTTATAACATTATTCCCACTCTTCCCCATCAAATGCATGTTTTCTGCTTTATGGCTCTGGTACATTGACTGTGAGGTGAGTTTGGTTCGGGTAGGGTACATGTGCAGGTTTCTTGCAAAGATTCCTGCGAGAATGTTCGTATAATGACCTGAAAGCTGCATCAGACCACTGTGGTCTCCAGGAAAAATACACTCTTCTTTCCACACACTCGCGCGAGTCCTGGATGTTCATCTGCACTGCTCCGAGGACCGTGTATGAAGGTGCATTGGATTTAAGCACTTTCTAATGCTGCGTTCAGACCGGACACCGTCGAAGCGTCCTCCATTGCTACGTTGTACAGCAGTGGTTTAAACACGACAACGCAGATTTGTAATAGATTCATGTGAGGCAATGTCAGTCCAGATCATGTCTTGTGTTGTTTGTTTTGTCGTTAATAAAAGATAAAAGACTTAGTAAACAGTCCTTCTCTCCCCTTAATATGAGAGCAGAACAGCAGCCTTTTCACTACGCCGCAGGAGAGCAGTGTCTGATTGGTGGACGCGGGCATCGACGCTTGATGAGGCCAAAGCGTCCGCCGCAGGTTTGAGCGTCCACTTCACAAGACGTGGCGTTCGCAGACGCCACAAGTTAATTTCAACACGCTAGACGCCAGTTCGTGCCGCAAATTCGCTGGACGCTTCAAGAAGCAAGTTTACGTTAACTTAACATGTAAAATTGACGCTTGGGACGCTCCAACACTGTCTAGTCTGAACACAGTATAAGACTTGCGGGTACTCAGTGGCATAAGTCGTGCTTGATTCTTCTATCCTGTTTAGTGAATCCTTGCCCCCAGGCATAAAAAAATTAAGAAATTTCCTTTGAAATATAAATTATTCTCCAAAGATACAACTACATTAATAATGCACCTAGTTTAAAGTGCTTATAATACGGGTTAATATGGGTCCAAATCCACGTAAATGACACAGACTTTAAGATTTGACTAATTGATGCAGTCAGCATCGTGTAATATTTGGGGGCGTGGCCTGCGGGGGGAAAATCATGAGGGAAACACGACTTAAGGCACGGGAAGCTTAACTTTTTAACTGTTTTCTGGCGAGTTAAGTGTATTTTAGCGCAACTAAAGGTTTAGGTATTTTTGCATATTTGAACTGTTGGATCCCTTTATTTATCTCCATATCTTCATAGCTATAAATGTCACAGTATATTTCCCTAAGTCCACATTTGCTGTTGTAGTTGTTGTTGAGCAGTGAGTAACAAAACTGTTCCTCTGACTCTCAATGTTAACTTCTCCCACAGAGGTCCGTTAATTTGTCGAAAATATTTTTTTTATTTAGCAGTGTAAAATGTGTATAGATGTGTTTTTACTTATTTCAATCTTAAAGTTACGGCAAAACGAAAAAAATAACAAAATAATGCTAAGTTTCGATTCAGCTGGCTAGTTTACTTGCACAAGAGAGCTGCAGGTGGATCTACTTTAGTTCTGCTTTAAACCTCTGTCTCTCCCGCACAGCCCCCGATGGAGGACGGCGGCCGCAGACGACACTCCTCGAGCGGAGACGGCCGGCGCAGACACCCCTCTCAGACCTCCGGCGGCAGCAGCAGCAGCCTCAGCCGACCCCAGAGCCAGACCGCCAACCCCACCTCCACAGCCGACCCCACCCCTTCCTCCTCTGCCGACCCTGCGCCCAAGTAGCTCCAAACAAACTCAACTTGGAAAAACAAACAAACAAAACATCTGCAGGTCGCTGGTTCACCCCGAGGAGCAGAGACGGTGGAGTTACTCAGAACAAAAAAAACCTGCCAATTTAATTTTATTTTCTTGTCTTCACGAGGCAAACATCAAATTCTGGTGTAATTTTTTTTGTTTTAACCAATCACATGTTTGACAATGTGATTTCTTTTTTCTTTTTGGAGATCCCTCTTATCTATTTAATTCGGGCGAGACTTAACCTAAAGCTGAGTAACAGACTGCTGACGCCTTTTCGGTGGCTCCTCTACATCCACCTCGGACCAAAAAAAAGTGGGTTGAAACCTGTTTTAAGCGACGACTTCATCTGCAGATCTTTGTACCTCCCCTTCTTAAAAAAAACAGCTGAAAATACTTGCCAAGCTGGACAAACATTTTGAGGGGAGGAGACAACACAAACTATGAACCAAACGAGTGGAGTTAAAGACCTCACTACGGACACTATTATTGAAAGTTGCCTTATTTTAATGGTTTTACCGCTTCGGAGAAAAAATGTGCCGCTAACTTCTTCTCTTTTCTTCTTGGTTCGTTCGGCCGCGCGACATCGACGACATCGTTCAACAAGTCTTGCCAAATTTCCTCGTCAGATCACCGTCTCTTCTTTTGTTGCCGTTAATAAACAAAATCGTCTTCCAGAAAGCGCCTGTTACGACGTGTTCACCGGCTAAATGTGTGAAGCAAGAAAAGACCGTACGAAGGAGTGGGAAAAGTCTTGTTATTTACCGCAGAATAGGAAGTAAAACAGTAGCACGATTCGGCTCTGTCTCTTATCTTTCTCTGTAACTGCTACTGTCAATTTTTTGCCTTAAAATGTTTGTTTAAAAAGCTCTACGTGATCCTGCTGTCGTCATTTCACTTTTGGCTTCGTTAAAGTGTTAATATCTGACCAATCAGGTATCCAACCTGATCCAAAGCTAGTACAACTTGTTGCTAACAAGAGATAGCTGAGCTTTTGTACTAAAATACTGTATTTAAAGGAGGTTTATTATATAAATACATAAAACTGTTTAGTCCTGACTCTAGTCCACGTTTAGTCCTGACTCTGGTCCACGTTTAGTCCTGACTTTGGTTCGTGTTTTGTCCTGACTCTGGTCCACGTTTAGCCCTGACTCTGGTCCACGTTTAGCCCCGACTCTGGTCCGCGTTTAGCCCCGACTCTGGTCTACCTTTAGCCCCGACTCTGGTCTGCGTTTAGTCCTGACTCTGGTCCGCGTTAGCCCCGACTCTGGTCTGCGTTTAGTCCCGACTCTGGTCCTTGTTTAGCCCTGACTCTGGTTCACGTTTAGTCCTGACTCTGGTCCACGTTTAGCCCTTACTCTGGCCTGCGTTTAGCCCCGACTCTGGTCCACGTTTAGTCCTGACTCTGGTCCACGTTAGCCCTTACTCTGGTCTGCGTTTAGCCCCGACTCTGGTCCACGTTTAGTCCTGACTCTGGTCCGCGTTTGGCCCCGACTCTGGTCTGCGTTTAGTCCCGACTCTGGTCCTTGTTTAGCCCTGACTCTGGTTCACGTTTAGTCCCGACTCTGGTCCACGTTTAGTCCTGACTCTGGTCCACGTTTAGCCCTTACTCTGGCCTGCGTTTAGCCCCGACTCTGGTCCACGTTTAGTCCTGACTCTGGTCCACGTTTAGCCCTTACTCTGGTCTGCGTTTAGCCCCGACTCTGGTCCACGTTTAGTCCTGACTCTGGTCCACGTTTAGTCCTGACTCTGGTCCACGTTTAGGCCTGACTCCGGTCCATGTTTAGACATGACTCCGGTCCATGTTTAGATCACTTTTGCGTTTTAAAATGAACAAAAAGTCACTAAAAATAGGTCTCCTTTAAGTACTTTTTTGTATCTATGCTTTACTTTGAATGGAGCATCTAACCTGGCTCCTGATTGGCTCTGTTGTTGCCATGACACACGCATTCGGAACAATAAATATCAGCTCCAAATTAGTCAGCTTCATTGTCCCGCTCCTTCGTACGGTCTTCAAGCGAAAGTCTGGACGAGCTTCCAACATACAAAACAACAAAATCCAACAACTCCTTCATCTTTTCATCCGTTTTCACGACTGGAAATCCACAATCTGGAGCAACTTGAACCGAGAAAGCGCAGTTTACAGTGTTTTAATTTTTTTTTTTTTTTTTTTTTTTTCGCGGAAAGACTTGAACGGAGATAACTTTACGCCTCTAATGTGAATTCAGCAGAAGAGATCCAGCCTCTCCCTAACTACAACTTGTTTTATTGTTAATAGATCAGATTATATATAATTGCCTTAGACACATGTACTTTATTCTTATTTTTTTTTTTTTTTAAAGAAAGCAAATGGTCTCATGATTATATTTTAATGCTTTTTAATTTCCACATATTTGCAGTGTTTCTTCTTTTGTGTTTGGCGGCGGTGGTTTTTTTTTTCCGCTGTTGAACTTCGTGTTGGCAAAAGGGAAAAGTTGAAGTCGGAGTTGCTAATAATAATAATAATAAAAAAAACAAAACAATAAGTTGCCAAGAATTTGAAGAGACAGAAGTTGCATTTACCTCCATTCACATCGCCAATAAAAAAATGGGAAAGTTACGCTGTGCACCTTTAAAAAGCCAAAATCTTAATCATAAACTTGCTTTTTTCATTGGTTTATCGGTGTCGTTATTCGATTTGGAACAAAGTCTGACTTGGCACAATTTAAGATACTTTGCATTGCTGTGTTTCAGTTTAAGGCTGCAGCTAACAATTATTATTGCTGATTATTCTTTTCTTTAGTTGATTAGAACGCAAAAGTGACTTGAAAACAAGATTTTTGAGGATGTCTTGGAGATGTAGATTTTTGGGTTTTAAAAGTACCCGAAAGTCTGATGCTATGTATGATAAAAAAATACAATTAGGCTCGGGATCGTGACATCATACAGCTGTAGAATGTTCAGTTGGTCTAATGCTAAACCAATGGAGATTTTAAATAGCTAAATACCGAAAGTAGCGTTTATTAAATTACATTTTGACACTATATAGTGATAGATACATTTACCAGTGCTGACCCAGCAGCTTGCTGGGCTGCTCCACGGCTGTTTTGTTTACTTTGTTAATCATTTTGTCTAATGTATTCCTATGGAAACTCTGCTAAACTATCAACAAACATGGCGGATTTGCCATTATTTCCATGGTAACCACAGACGCTTCCCGTGACATTTCTGACGAGTTTTAGGAAAATAGTTCTATCAAAACTAACTTAAAACCAAGATGTTTATTTAAAAAAAAGTATTTGTATTTTCTGTTGATCTATTATATGAAA
This sequence comes from Mugilogobius chulae, assembly GCA_038363315.1. Lineage (NCBI taxonomy): Eukaryota > Metazoa > Chordata > Actinopteri > Gobiiformes > Gobiidae > Mugilogobius > Mugilogobius chulae. The sequence goes on along the minus strand of CM076399.1, from coordinate 21,838,138 downwards.
ATCTGACGTAAAAAGTAGAGATGGGACGATTGACTTAAGTCACGATTCGATTCAGTTTTCGATTTTGTGTTATGTTATGTTTATCTATATTCACTAGACACAAAATAAACCATAATACATGACATTTAAAACAAACCACTGTTGTTAGAGCTTAGAACTAGTGTTCTTTGTCAAGTTGCCACCTCTGGTCACAGGTAAATATCACTTCAACATTTGTGAAAAACACTATATTTAACTGCTAATGAACTTTAACAAACAGCTGCGCGGAGAAAACTCAAGATCAACTGACATTAGCGTGAAAAGTTATGTTTTTATGCCTGGAAAAGTACGAGATTTCACTTGACTTTACCAAAATAAGCGTCTGAACTGACTCTGTTTAACTTAACGACCGCTAAACTAAAGCTACAACTGACATCTTGCGTTTTTCTAACTGTTAAACTACGGAAGCTAATGGTGAAGCTAACGACTAGCACGATCGACTCAAGCTAAAACCTCCGATTCTAACTGCAGCTCTTTTGTTTGCGTTTTAACTGTCACTAAATCATCGATAACTGGTCAATACAGACGACAGCGAGGTTTAGGCGCAAATTTTGCTGAAATTGAGAACGAAATTAACAGTTAGCCGTAAAGTTGCTAACGTTAGCTGCTAGCGATTAGTCGTTTTGGGCTGTTGAAGATTTGCTCGGGCTGTAAAATCTGCTCTGGTTGTATTTTAATGACAATAACGACTTAAATTTTCATTAATTTTTAATAAATTAGATATTTTTCTTGCGATTTATGATCAGTATTGGTATAATTTAGCTTTGTTGTATAAAATTATAACTTTAAAGATGATTATTTTTCGCTAGGTGGGTAACACAAGCGAGACGTCATGCGTGCGCTCTGATTGGCTTGTTCATACTAGTGGTTTAAAAAATAAAATCAAAGTCAAAACATTGTTCTAGCAAACATTTAAACGAAATTACGACATTCGTTCATTAAATCCTGGATATCTTTAATCGTTGGTGATTGGAAACGTGAATTCTTGTCAATCAAAGCCAAATACATGGCTAGTGTTGACTCTTTTTAAACTGCAGCACCAAAAACACAAGAAGATGTTGTTAAAAATACATTTTTATTTGTGTGTAATAAAGATAAATTAGTCTATTCATGTGTTCAAGTTTCAGGACTGTAATGTATCGATACATTGTAGTTTATGTTACAATAAGGGCATTTTTTATATAAGAAAATACTTGTCCGCTTTTTTTTAGCAAAGCAATACCTTTTATAATTGTTCAAATGGCAAATAATTTTAAAGCAGTAAAAATCTTCCATTTAACCAGTTAAAAACTCATTGTCTGATTGAATTCTAGGTCATTTTCCCCCCAGTTTTGATGAAAAAGCTCTTTTGCCTGTAGAAATACATCTCCAAAACATCCTCAACTGACAATACTTTGTCTGGATTTCAAGTTCATACAATTTTGTATTCCTGTGACTTTTGCGTTCTAAACAACTAATTGATTACCAAAATAATCATTTGTTACGACTTAAAGATCAAACTTATTAACTCTGACACGTCATCAACCTTTGACAGAAACTGCTCCAGTAGATTTTGCAGCCTGAGTAAATATTGTACCTACACCGACAACAGAAAAAAAGGTTGAAAAATATAGTCTGTTTGATGTTAAAGTGAACCCTGGCTATAATCACGTTACCCTAAAACTCTTATAATATCATTACTTATATAAATACAGAATAAATACCTCGGAAATATTTGTAGTTTTATTAAAATAGTGTTTTAAAGAGATACCTGGAGGCTGCCATTTTGCTGTGGTTATGACATCAAATGGTTGTCTGTGTCTTCTGGTGGTTGTCAAGGTAACAGTCTAGGAAGCAACTATGGCAGGAGCAACCATGGCAACAACAAAAAGCAACCATTTGACATCATCAACCCCAGAATGCATTGCACCTGGACAATATGGCTGCTGCCAATGGCTCCAAAACAATGACAATTTTATAAAAAATAGTAAGGGGTTAGATATTTGTTTGTAATTTATTTTAGTAAACATGGCCAGAACTAGCATTTAAGCCATATTTATCTTCATAGTCAGGGATCCTTTTAAGCGTGAGATTAAAGCTAAATAAAACATGTAGGATCATTATTAGACCATAAATACATACAAAGATTTGGACAGATTTTATTGCAGAAATCCACTTTTATCTGAGTTTGTCAGAGTTACACAGACGTAGAAGTAGAAAAGTCGTTATAGCTACATTTAAACTCAAGACAGAAAACCAAATAAACACGTGCCAAATCGTTCTTTGTTCCGAATAACGACAGTCCAGACCCACTTTCATCTCTCTCTTCTGTCCATGTTGCTTTTTCTTTCTCCAAAGTAAAATTGTAAAGGATTCAACAACAAAAAACATCAAAATATTTTAAATTTTTGACTTGACAAAGCTTAAAAACTTATGTTGAATTTGTTCTAGTATTGACCGACACGAGCGAAAATCTTCCTGTTTTAAGTGAAATTTGGTAAAAAAAAAAAACCATGAATTTAAGTAGAATATATTGAATAAATTAACAAAATATGATGCAGGTGATTTAAAAGAATTAACTCAAATGCTTTTTTTCTCTATTGTACAATGGAAAAGAAATGAATTTTGAGGCTTTTTCACACATTTGCTAGACATACTTGTGAATTCTAAATGGTAAATGACAATGTAAGTTCTAAAAAATGTATTCAATATAAAGCTAAATATCAAAATGGTAATTAATTCTGATGCTGATCAACATGAACAAGTGAAAATGATGTGTAAAAAGAGCAAAAAGCAGAGTGGAATGATTTAAAATGACAAAAGTATGTCGAGTTTCAAACCAGTTGCTCAATAAAATGTGTCTTCAGATAAAACTAAACAAATTAAAATCAAAACTGGATAATTTTGTATTACCATTAGTTCACAAGGACAAGCGAAAACTAAACTAAAAGGTAATTTGCAAAAAAAACACAATAAGCATCTTTTAAAATTCAGTTTTCGGTTTAATCTTTGAATAATAAAAGGATTTTGGTTGGATTTTTCTACAATTACAATATTATTATTCCAACCTTCCTTGATCATATTCACTCAATGTTTCTTTCATTGAAAAAGTGAGTTTATCTGTTTTTACATTGGGCTTTGTGAACAACGCAACCTGGTTAGCTCAACGTTAGCTTAGCTTTAGCAGATGAAATGAAATTTTCTTGTCACAACGCTTAGTTATTACTATCAGCTTTGCAGTGAAATTAATGAACATAGAGAACGCTTATTTTTTAAAAATGTCTCAAAATAGTTTAATGATTTATTTAAAAAAATAGGCTACTTATGCTGCGTTCCAGTTAACTGGGAACTGGGACATTTCCCACTTGAAAAATAGCAGTTCCCAGTTCAGAACGTTCCAATGTAATCAACTCATATGTAAACATTATGGCTAATGCTAACCTTTAGGCTAAACAAAAGTAATGTTAAATAACCTGTAACCAATGTTTACACAGTTTTTGTGGGAATTAAACCCCCAGATTAATTATTGTGGTGATTGTTGAGCTCGTATGTGAAGTGGAACTACCTCGACAAACCAGGTCCCAGTTCACAAGTGGTATTTACCAGTTTGAGTGGCTCCAGCGCATTTTTACAAGTGGGAAATATCCCAGTTCTCACTTGTCTAGAATGCACCATTAGACAAACTTATTGGAACCTGAATTTTTAAATTATTTATGAACTTTATCGCTTTGTTTTTGCTTTACTTTCAATTACAGTTTTATGACTGTTCCAAAACGAACACTTTTTCTATTTATTATAAAAACTCACAATATCTACCAATGTAAAGTGATTAAAAAATTAATTAAAATCACAATAGCAAAGTAATAAAATTGAATTAACACAATATTCAAACACTTTACCTCAAAATGTATTGTTTATTTTTAGACCATAAACTACAGTTTATATTTAACATTTTAATGCTAAGTTAGCCTTAGCTTTAAGAAAAGTTAAGCTAGTGTGTGTTTTGTGCACAAAGCCCATTAAACTCAAACTTTCTACGCTTGATTGAGACTGTAAACTGAAAACAAAAGTTGTGAACAAAACGCTCTATAAAAGTTATAGAAAAATACATTTGTGAATGTTTAAAATGAGATGTTAGCAGCTAGCTCGTTTAGCTAAAGTTGGTTTTCTTGTCAAAGCTAACAACTTTTGCCAATTGGAGAAAAAAAAAAGTGAATGTGTGAATCTTAAAAAGAAACTCTTTAAAAATTCAAATCTGTGCTGCTCTGACTGCGAACTCCAGGGGGCGCCGCAGCCTATACAATTTCAAAATGGTGCTGGATGTCGACAATTTCACGAAGCCATAAACGATCCAAGTGTCTGTAAAACCGTTAACCACACGCTCGCTCGTCGCGAGGAAAAAGCTGTGCTAAAAGGAACAAAAAAAAAAAATCTATAAAATGGAAAAAATGTAAAATACTTGAATGAGATGTATCATAACATTTAAGATTCATAATATCTGCTTTGTAGGCTGACGTGATTCGCTATTAGTGTTCTTTGTAATTTGTAGTAATTATGCTTTTTTTCCTTAATAAAGAAAAAAAACACAAAACGGCCAAAAAAACCTTAAACACTTGTGTCCGGACTCTTTTATTTGCTGATTATTATTATTTTGTTTTGAGCCCTTTTTGCAGAGCTGTGGCTAGGCTAGCTCCTGTGGCTAGCTCCTGTGGCTAGCTCCTGTGGCTAGCTCCTGTGGCTAGCTCCTTGTCATTGCCCACTTTGTACCGGAAGCACACTTTGTACCTTTAGCTTTACTTCTTTTACATTGGTTTATTCGTACTTAAATTATAATTAAACACAGACAAAACTAAACTGTTAAACACAAAATTCTCTCACAGATTTCAACAAAGCAAATGATTGTAAAATGAGATTTTTAAAGCAGTAAATGCCTGATTAGGCTAGTTCTGGCAGCTATCTGCTAGCTTAAAATGGCGATATATAATATTTTTGGCCTTTCTATTGGCAAACTTTTGCAAGATACATTCATAATTATCAATATAAATAAATAATCAAAATAAATAATCTGTACACTTACAAATAATGAGTTTAAAAGACATAATTTCGTCTGGCGCATGCGTAGTTGCACTAAAAGGTACAAAGTGGGCAAAGGTACGAAGTGGCCACTGACACTCCTGATCCTAGTTCCTGTGGCTAGCTCCTGATCCTAGTTCCTGTGGCTTGCTCCTGATGCTAGTTCCTGTGGCTAGCTCCTGATCCTAGTTCCTGTGGCTTGCTCCTGATCCTAGTTCCTGTGGCTAGCTCCTGATCCTAGTTCCTGTGGCTAGCTCCTGATCCTAGTTCCTGTGGCTTGCTCCTGATGCTAGTTCCTGTGGCTAGCTCCTGATCCTAGCTCCTGTGGCTAGCTCCTGATCCTAGTTCCTGTGGCTTGCTCCTGATGCTAGTTCCTGTGGCTAGTTCTTGATCCTAGTTCCTGTGGCTTGCTCTTGATCCTAGTTCCTGTGGCTAGCTATTGATCCTAGTTCCTGTGGCTAGCTCCTGATCCTAGCTCCTGTGGCTAGCTCCTGATCCTAGTTCCTGTGGCTTGCTCCTGATGCTAGTTCCTGTGGCTAGCTCCTGATCCTAGTTCCTGTGGCTAGCTCCTGATCCTAGTTCCTGTGGCTTGCTCCTGATGCTAGTTCCTGTGGCTAGCTCCTGATCCTAGTTCCTGTAGCTAGCTCCTGATCCTAGTTCCTGTGGCTAGCTATTGATCCTAGTTCCTGTAGCTAGCTCCTGATCCTAGTTCCTGTGGCTAGCTCCTGTGTATGTATCATGTGACATGAGGTCAATACCTACATAGCAGGTTTTTATGTTTTTTTTCTAAAATATATCTTGGTACGTGACACTAATCCTGTTACTTTTACACCTGAGTTTTGATTAATAATAGAAATGTGGTGTCACAACAGCTTTTCTTCAGAATTTTGTATTAACCTTTAGGTCAACAGACTCCACAGAAACTCTTCTTCACCAGTTTTAGTGAAGTTTGTATCCTGAAGTCTCGTTTTCAATACAATATTAATGCATTTTATTAATATGCTGTAACTTGAGTTACTCAGATTGTAACAATAATATTATCAACATTTTTATAAGTAATGAGTTACACAACTTAGTTACTGAAAAGTGGAATATATTACAGTAACTAGTTACTTTTGTAATGAGTTACTCTCAATACTGATAATCAATATTTAAAAATCACAAAGAGCAAATTTCAACCAGATAATCACTGCAGTGAGTTCAGAGCTTCACATTTGAGGGAAAAACTTCACCAGGAAAAGATTGTGTGTTCATAAAGGTGAGTATTTTTGGTGCAATGTTAACAATAAAATTAAACTAGACATTTTGATAATAATACATTAAATGCCAGGCTGTTTGTTTTGGTAAAAAGCTAGTTCAGTTTGTAGAGTTATTAATTATTATAAATTAAATTGGGCAGCTTGGTTGGAGTTGTTTTATTCAGTGCTGCTTTTGATCAATAATGATCAGCTAGATTCTTGTTTTTGTTTTGTTTTTTATTAAAGATTATCTTAGTACGACTTTTCAGACAGTTCTGCTGTTCACTGTGGCCTGTCATATATCAGTTATATTTACCGTAGTTGTGGCCACAGTAAATATAACTGATCATTACCGAGGTGAGTCACTGGACTGAATGACTAATGACATCAGTGTAAAGTTTGTTTTTGTGAATGAAATGACAGTTTGTAGTTTCACCACCAGGTGTCAGTGCTCAGCAGTGAAGTCAAGACCAAAACAAGACCACAAAGTCCCAACTGAGACGAGACCAAGACCACCTTTGAAATGTTATACAATTATCAGTCTACATCAGGCCTTCAAAGATCTGATCCAGCCCTCAATTCACTTTCCAAATAAAACAAATATTTATTCTCTCTTGTTTGCAGAGGTAATTTTGGCTTGTAACTCTGTAACCAACTTATCTCAGTTTGTCAACATGTGGTTATGTTGATTTTATTATATTTTCACTGTTTGAAAGCAAGATTTGGATCAAGTGTATTTTTCTTCTTTCATTCCCAATTGTATTTTTTGACTCATTTCCAGTGAGAAAGCTTTCTTCTTTTCTTTCTTTCTTTCTTTCTTTCTTTTCTTTCTTTCTTTCTTTCTTTCTTTCTTTCTTTCCTTCCTTCTTCCTTCCTTTCCTTCTTTCCTTCCTTCCTTCCTTCCTTCCTTCCTTCCTCCTTCCTTCCTTCCTTCCCTTCCTTCCTTCCTTCCTTCCTTTCCTTCATTCCTTCCTTCCTTTCCTTCATTCTTCCTTCCTTTCCTTCCTTCCTTCCTTCCTTCCTTCCTTCCTTCCTTCCTTCCTTCCTTCCTTCCTTCCTTCCTTCCTTCCTTCCTTCCTTCCTTCCTTCCTTCCTTTCTTTCAAACAATTTACTTTGCTCTTGTTCTAATGGCAAATCTTGTTTGAAAACAGTTCAGATAAAGAAAAATCAGACGTAATTTAACCATTTATTTACTCATTACGTAATTTAAGATAGTGTAAGTGTTTAGTTTCCTTTAACTCCGCTTTAGACGTCGTTTAGTCCTGGTTTAGATGTAGTTTAGAGCTGATTTGGACATTTTGTAGAGCATTAATTACCATTCTTCCTTCTGTGAAGGTTTGGTGCAGCCGCATATCAAAAGCAGCGACGTTTGTGCAACTATCCGGCCCAGAAGACACAGTCCGCAGTAAAGTCTGGTCCTCCGATAAAATGAGGTTGAATAGACCTGGTCTACATGATCTTAAAGGGGTCCTATTGTGTTTTTTTTTTAATATTTAGTACAAATCTACAACACGCACAGATCAGTAATTTACCTTTTGTTCATTGTAAAACACAAAGTTGAGCTAAAACAACTTAAAAATAGGAACAGCTCTACTGACTTCCTGTTCAAACTGCAGAACTGATAAGCCCCGCCTCTTCACTTTAAAATGTGACTGTAAGAAGCAACAGATTTCTAAAACATTTTTTTATTGTGGGAAAGTGAATTTGGGACAGTATTGAACCATATAAGCTTCACTTTCAGTATTAATCTTTTGAATTATAACAAGTAAATACAGACAAGTGGGAGGGGATAGGTGGCAGGTGAGAACAGGGATTTCTGAGCACTTGAGCTGCAGCTGAAGAACAATACAAGATTACTCAAACAAGCATGAATCAATTCAAATATAACTTTGAGTAAATTAATGATGAAGGGAGGCCATTATAACAAGGTTAAAAACTTAGAAAAGTGATTTTGACATAATAGGTCCCCTTTAAAAAGACTGATCTCGAGTTCTGCTGCACTAATGCTCTGACTTTATCTGAAGCAGCACAGACGACATGAAGCTTTAAATAATCATGTTTTATTTGAAAATACAAACATACAGTCTCATAAAACACCAACATGACTTTTGAATGAGAACGATGAGTGTTTTTAGTGAAAATACAAGAGTCAGTTTGGTGCTTACGTTGCATTGGTCTGTTGTTAAGTGCTTTTGAATAAACAAGTGCAAAGTTAAGTCTTCAGGAGAAACAACAGAATACATGTTCTGTTTGTCTCAGAGTTGCATTGTTAGCATTGTAATAACTACTGTGCGCTCGGCTCTGCTAGTGCAAGTTAAGAATAATAATAGTTTGTTATGTTAGAATCATTTTACATTAAAGTTGCTTCAGTGGTAAATATTTAAATTAAGAAGAGAAAAGAAAATAATGATAAAACTCAAACTTCATCCTCGTCAGGCTTGTTATGAAATGTTTTAAATGTGGTCGATTCAATAAACTTCAAGTTCTTTGCTTTAAGAATGAAAATAGTAAAGTAAAAACCTTCTAATTGTGGGTTCTTTTTGTGAAATGACATTTAAAGACTAAAAACATGGTTCCGTTACATAAAAAAAAAAATAGTTCAAGTTTATTTTATCTACCATCAGTGACCCAGTTAAAGTGCGAATGACAGTTTTACGGTAATTAATAACAAGTTGTGAAGAAAAATGTGGAAAAAATTTGAAAATTCCAGGAAGTAGTGTTCTAAACTGATGACGTCACACTAGGGAGATAACAAAATTTTAAATGATCTCACAAGATTTTTATGGCCCTGTAAACAAAAAGTGAGTTCTAGTATAATTTTATGGCTCAAGTTAAAAAAAAAAGTTACATTTGAAGAGTTTTGGCCCAATTTATTAAATGGTTGCTAGGCAACTACCTAGCGTGATGTCATTATTGATGAACAGGAAGTATATTTTTAATCCTAAAAAATGGCCAAACTGGAATGAAATTTGAAAAATGTTTAGTAAAACCTTAAATATAATGATCTTAACTACGTCTTTGTGAAATGAGGAGTTCAACCTGTCATGGGCACTTTAAGTACTGACCAAATCACAAAGTTTTGACTGAATTCAAAGGTAATTTTAGATTTACACATGGTAATAATCTGCTGTTCACCAGAGGTAAAGCCAAGATCAACTATAAAACGCCCAACTTTAAGTTTTAATAAAAAACAAAAAATTAAGGATATAATATACTAAATAAGGGTATAATATACTGTACTTACATTTTTAAGTAGTGTTAACAAAAGAGTAAAATATGTATCTTATAATAACATAAAATCACAGAAGTAAAGACTAAATTCTTCTACAACGATTACAATGTCTGTAGTTTAATGCTGCGTTCAAGGAAACTGGGACATTTCACACTCGTAAAAATGAGCTGGAGCTTATCGAACTGGTAAATAAATACGACTGTGGAACTGGACCTGATGGAAAATCCCACTAAAAAGTGAATCTGAGGAACTAAACGGACACAAAAACTATGTAAACGTGGGTCACAGGCAATGAGTTATAATGGAGCTCAACAGTGACCGCCCACTTCCTGGTTCCTAAATCTCGGACCCCATGTTAAATTGCCATAGGGAATTCGATAAAAAATTATATTAAAAGTTTGAAAACGTCCTTGGGGCTAAGCAGCTATGTGGTAAGTCACGAATATAAGACCTACATTTTTGTTTAAAAAACTTTTTTTCAGCTTTGTAAACTACGAAGTTATTGCGACATTTTGCCGAATTTTAAGTTCTAGATGTGCTTTTTAGACTGAAAACAACCGCGCTGTGGATCTGAGTTAGCACATAGCTGGATAGCCCGCGGTATGTCTTTAAACTCTTAATATTTGAATTTTTCGAAAAGCCTATGGCACTATAACATGGGGCAAAACTCTTCCGGAACCAGGGCGGTCTTTCACTGTGCAGCTCCATAATGACTGGAGAGAGCGTAGCCATGGTAACCTATAGCAACAAATGTCCAGTTCCAGCAGCCATCTTGTGTGGGGAAACTCTACTAGGAGGCTGAACTTTGAAATGATTTTTTTCACTTAAATACTTTGATAATTTTACTTTTTGTACATTTACTTGTGCTTCTGTTCAACCAAACTAATGTGAAAAAATACGGAAAAAAAAAACTACTTTTATTTTTAGCCATTAAAATCTTCTTTTATAGTCACAGCAGTGAAGCCAACACAATAATGATAAATGTTTGTGCTCATATAATAAAATGACACACAAAAATAATTAAATTCTTCATCAAATCCAGCCATGTGCAGTTTTTAGACTGAATAATTGGGACATTCTCTGAAAGTGGGACCGTTTTACCCATTGGTTATTTAAGTTTTCATTACGTAAATAATAATAATTTTGTTTTCATTTTTTATGTAATATATACTACTAATGTGCCTCTAAAAGATTTTAAAAAATTGCAGCCCAACATCAGATGGAACTATTTTTTTACAACCGGTTTTTCAAAAAAAATAGCTTAAATCATGACCAAAAATGTGACATTTTTATCCAGCAATAAACATGATGTAATTTCCTCACGTAAAGTCGATAAAATACTGCATTGAAAGATTTTTGTATTCAGTTTGTGAAAATGAAGCCGAATTCCTGGGTATCCGAATGTAACTGTTGGTGTCCATATAAGTTACACACGGACCTGATCAGTTTTATCAGCAAGTGAAGACTTTTCAACGCTCAGGAACCTTGCAGCAGATAAACGCCACTAATGTGTATATTCACAGATAATATCTCAAAAATCAACATTTTATTTAGTTTATAGCAACTCTCTCAACTAAAACATGTGGTCCAGTTGGTGTCCAGTTGGTGTCCAGTTGGTGTCCAGTTGGTGTCCATGTTACATGCGGAAGTATGCTGGATTGAGAGCAATTGAAATTGAAATTGAAATGGCTTTATTGGAAAAAATAGTTGTGCATCTTTCTTGACCATTATAGATCCTGTCAGTACACTTCTCAAAGACGGAAATTAACCTAAAAATAAAACAATTGCTGCAGTTTGAATTTTCAGCCTTGATGTCACACTTTATAGTCCCACTTTCAGATAATGACCCAATTATATTCACAATTCAAAGGAAAAAATGACCAGACACAGACAGAAAGCAGTCCTCTGTATTATTTGGGCTATAAATATGTAATTATATGTTCAATTACCCCACTTCAACTATGATCTATCTGACCTTGTTTTTACATTGTTTTCAATTAGAATTCTGCTGCCTCTCCTCTCACAAGATGGCCGCCACAGCCGCCACGGCAACAGGCCCCACGCTCTCTCTAGTCATTATAATAACTCATTGGGTAACAGGTTATTTAAGATTACTTTAGTTTAGTCTGAAGGTTAGTATCAGTCATAATGTTTAAATATGAGTTGATTCCTGAGTCAATTGAGTTTGAGTCAATCTGCAGATGTGATTGGATAAATACAGTAAGATAATAAAGCAGGGTCGGAAATAGCTGAACATTTTAAAATCTGGAAAACGTCAGGGGACCTCTGGGGAATTAACATTTCTGTATGTCGTCAGTTTTTACACATTTTTGCTCACATTTCAGTAGTTCAATAACGAGCAGACATTCTGGATTTTAGTGAACAAAACTAGTGTTTTATATTCTTTCATTCAAAGTTGCAATCTGTCTCTGTTGACTCTGATTCATTTTTGCCACTCACCGCTGACATTTAGAATGCTGTGAAGTCGCCTGCATAACCTGTTTGTTAAGTTCTAAAACGTCCCAAATTCCCCTGACAGAAGTCCCATGATTAAACTTCCAAAAATGCTACAAGAATTTCCCGCCCATTTACAACTAGAATCACGGAACAATCTAACCAGTCTGAACAGCCAAGTAAAAGTGTGTGTTTCCTTTGTGAGTGACGTTTTCGGGCTTTACTGTCCTTTCTTGGGCGAGTCGGGGATGCTCTCGGTGAGCGGCGTCAGGCTGGTCAGGAGCGTGTGCCGTTCGTACTGTTTGGTCTGTCTGAATTTGGAGTCTGTGCCGTGGAGCCGGTCCAGGATGCCCAGAACGCCGTAGCACTGGTTAAACCTGCAGCAGAGGTCACAGGGTCACAGGGGTCAGAGGTTACAGCACGGCAGTCCGACCTAGAGCACAGCCTTTCAAGAAGCTCTCCAAAGAATTCTAAAATCTACATGCTACGTCTTTAAATTCAGATGTTATTGAATACAAGCCTGTTACAATTGTAAATGTAAATGTAGATGCCTATATTTGCTGATGAAGATTGTGAAGAAAAGTTTGAAAATAACTATCCTGATGCATCATTGCTGCTCGTTTAGACGAGGACTTCACAGCTTTTTGGTGGTTTTGTCGTTCAGGAAGAAAAACATAAACATGTGTTTATGATCGTTGCAGTTTCTCTGAGGTAAACTTTCAAATTAAAGGTACAATATTATATTTTAAGTGAACATTTGGCACAAGCTCAAAGGAGGAGAACATCTACAAGTCTGTTATATCAGCTCGAGTTGGTTCTGGCCAACTCTGCTCCTGTTCACTAATTGGACGACAGTACTTCCTGTTTTTTGAGAACAGTCTGCAGTCTTGTGATACCTGATCAGCTGCAGTGAAATTAAATAGAGTGGAGGCACCAGCCTGGCTGGAAAAAAACAGGAAGTAGATTTGTTCTAAACTGATGACTACACTAAGGATATCAGAAAATGTTTCCATTTTCTCACCAGAAACACGTTTGTATGACCCTGTAAACATAATGTCTCTGTTTTAGTGTATGTTTATTTCTGCAGTAAAAAAAAGCCTGTTAGTTTTGGCCAAATTCATTACATGGTTGCTTGGCAACCCCCCCATGCAGTGTGGTTATAAATGAACAGGAAGTAGAACAAAATGCTGTCCTAGAATATAGCTAAAGTGGGATAAAATGTGTAAATTATTTAGTAATTTATTAAATATAACAAATTGAACATTTTACAAAGTTCATCCCAGTTTTTTTTTTTTTTTTTTTCATTTTTTAGGATAAAAAAAGTTACTTCCTGTTCATAGATGATGTCATCACACTAGGGTGTTGCCTAGCAACCATGTAATTAATTGGGCCAAAACTCTTCTAATGTAACAGGTTTTTAACTTCTTAATGCATTATAAACACCCTGCACACGCTCATTTAGTTAAATTTATGTTTATAGAGTCATTCAAATGTGTTTCTTGAGAGAACATGTAAAATGTCCGGGTCTCCTCAGTGTGACGTCATAGAAACTATGTCAGTAAAAATCTGTTATATTTACAGCTTGAGTTTTTCTACTAAATTAAATTAAAATTGGAAAATCGTCAAAGCCTGTCATACGCACTTTAAAAGAGGAGTCTCCAACCAGTAGCTCTCCACCTCCTTCCAAGTAGCTCAACAAAAGATTTCGGGATTCATTTATAAATTGCATTAAATACAAACCTATTACAACTGTAAGTAAATACAGAGGCCTAACTGAGTGTTCTAATAAATACATAACAGTTCATGTTTCATACTAGACGCCTCACTTACATTTACATAACCGTTACAGAAATATCTCACTGACATGTTTGTTTTGTAGAGCTGATATACCTGAGGTGGTGGAAGTCGTGGAACTCCGGTGAAGGCAGGAAAGGCAGGTGGTACCCACAGTGAGACACGGTGGTGCTGACGAGAGCCAGACAGTACCAAAGACATGTGGTGCTGATGTGAGAGCCGAGCAGGACCGGGCCGATCGCCACCGGGAACATGTTGGAGATCTGACCCACAACACACACACCGTACAGTCAGGCTTTAGGTAAAACAGGATCAGTCACATTTCATAAAGTGTGAGTTAAAGCACTGACCACGTGCTCCAGCGGGTGAGCGTAGATGCACACGATGCCGATGGGAGCCGTCCACTCGTGATGCTGTTTGTGGTAAACTTTGTACAGACTGGGATGATGGAACAGCCTGAGCAGAGACAAGAAGAGCCACTGTTAAAACGTGCTTCAGCTCATACGTGTGCGACACCAGAATGAGAAGTTTAAATGTTTTCAGGAGTGTAAGAAGTCAAGACCGACCAGGACTATTGCGAGACCACACAGTCCCGAAACCAAGTCAAGACCAAGACCACTCACGGTCGAGACCCAAACGCGATCCATTGAAAAACTGAAATAGTGTTAGTTTTTAGTTGCATACTTTAATTAATGTATTGGTATTGATGAACTCTTTGTGTAGGTCTATTGCTAGTGCTAATTATGAATTCTTGAATTTAATATATTATGAATTATGAACCCGATGTTGCATTTTAGGAATTATTGCTGATTATGAATTGTTTAATGTTGAAGTATGAACTTGATCATTGTATTTAAGGAGATGATGAAAAGCTGTGAATTTGATAACTGATAAGATAATGTGTTTGTAATGTAATACTTGAATAGAAGATGCACTGGCTTGATAGACTTTTTGTTCCTGTTAAAACCTGGCCAAGAACGACAGAGGCATATTAGCTCCTATAATAATAAAAATAATAATAATTGAGACTAGGGCTGCAACAAGTTAATCAATTACAGTTTTTCTTAGTCGCTTTGACACATTTTTTGAAACTTGGTTTAGTTTGATCAACATTTATCTGAATAAAGATTGAGATACACAGAACATTTGCCACAATTTTGCATTGTAAAAAAAAAGCAAAATTGCACTAAAAAAAAAATCTGCGAAGCCACGGAAAGTGAACCGCGATAGAGCGAGGGACCACTGTACCTGTGCGAGTAGAAGAGTGTTGCCTGTAGGGCTGTAGTCGACCAAAGAAATTCTTGGTCGACTAAAAACATGTCCCATCGACCGATTAATCGACTAAAAAGGGGGCGTGGCAAAGGCTCTGAAGCTAAAAGTAGAGTTGTCAAAAATATTACAAATCAAAGCTAAAACTGGTGTCGAAATTAAATACTCATTTAAACAAATACAGAAACATTAACAGGACGAATATTTGAATAAAATCTGATATTTTCTGCAAAGAAAAAAAAATCACATTTTCTGAAAATTTTTAAGATAATTTTGAATTTCATCAAAACTGGTTTGAAACTAAAATGTTTCATCATAAACTTGGATTTTGTGTTGAAAATATCAGTCCATTGTATAAAAATCTGATTTTCTTGAAAGAACACTCTAATTCTCATGATCAAGAATCAAGTTTATTCCTTTGTATCAAAATCAAGTTAGATTTTAGTATTGTGACAACTCTGCAAGAAACTTTGCTCAAAAAGACTAATATTATTATGTAGTTCACACAAAAACTATAGTTTATGCAGAAAATGAAAAGACAACAACGTATTTATATAAAAGAAGACAGTTCAGACCAATGATTCTGTTACTGTTGAATACAAAGTCCTTATTAAAGAATTAGTCAATTTTGGTCGACCAAGACTCCATCGATCGATTAATCGACTAAACGACCGAAGAACTACAGCCCTAGTTACCTGTGTGAGTAGAAGAGCGTTACCTGCGCGAGTCGTAGAAGAGCGTTACCTGCGCGAGTCGTAGAAGAGTGTTACCCGTGCGTGTCGTAGAAGAGCGTTACCCGTGCGTGTCGTAGAAGAGCGTTACCCGTGCGTGTCGTAGAAGAGCGTTACCTGTGCGAGTCGTAGAAGAGCGTTACCTGCGCGAGTCGTAGAAGAGCGTTACTTGCGCGAGTCGTAGAAGAGCGTTACCCGTGCCAGTAGTAGAAGAGCGTTACCTGCGCGAGTCGTAGAAGAGCGTTACCTGCGCGAGTCGTAGAAGAGCGTTACCCGTGCCAGTAGTAGAAGAGCGTTACCCGTGCCAGTAGTAGAAGAGTGTTACCTGTGCGAGTAATAGAAGAGCGTTACCTGTGCGAGTAGTAGAAGAGCGTTACCTGCGCGAGTCGTAGAAGAGCGTTACCTGCGCGAGTCGTAGAAGAGCGTTACCTGCGCGAGTCGTAGAAGAGCGTTACCTGTGCCAGTAGTAGAAGAGCGTTACCCGTGCCAGTAGTAGAAGAGTGTTACCTGTGCGAGTAATAGAAGAGCGTTACCTGTGTGAGTAGTAGAAGAGCACCTCCTCGATGATGACGAAGCCGGTGAGCTCCAGCAGGGCCCAGTGGAACGTGGGCAGCTCGGGGCCACACGGCTGCCCCCTGTAGGACATCAGGTGATACGCAGCCACCACCATCGGCCCCGAGATGAACACGTGGTTGAACAGGACGGTCTTCAGGGCCTGGCGCAGCTTCGTCTGGTCCACCTGACGGATAACGGCAAGGCACAAGGTCAGAGACGCAGAAAATGTTCATGTTCGGTTTAGGACTGTAGAGTTTGCTTTGTGTAGAACAGGAGCGGGTATTTAATTTTACTCGAGGGTCAGATTCAAACCCAGAATTGTTGTGGAGGACTGGACAACACTGACATAACAAATTCTAATTATTGCAAACACATAGCTACTACAAATAAAAGATTTAATTGCAAAAACTATATATCCAAATATTGAATCGAAATCGCATAATCAAACAGAAAAATCGCGCAACCCTAGTTCAAATTCATAAAAGACTTTGAAAACTAGGGCAGCACAAATATTGACAAAAAAATCGGATTGCGATTTTTCTGTTTGATATTGCGATTTCGATTCGATATTCAAAATCGCATTGCATGTTGTGCATGATAATTCAGTTGGCCTGTTTAAAAAGTAACTATGACAGAAATATACATCTACGCCAGCAGATGGCGCCAACTTCCCCTGCACAGCTTTGGCGTGTTAGACAAAAAAAAAAAAAGATTTCTAAAACTCCAAAAAACAACCTTTTTCTCATAAGGACTGAGTAAATCTGTGTGACACTGCAGTGTTTATGGACTGATATCAGTCATGCAGCTTTTATTCACTTGGATTTTATGTTTGTGAAGAAAACAGACTGGATTTGCCTGGAAAGCTATTGATGTTTTGCCTGTTCAAGGTAAGCGGCTAAAGCTAGCGGCAGCTTTAAAAACGTGACTCTTTCATTATGAGTGATAATCAAGAATAGTTAGGAAGTTTGTTCACTTTCCCCACACATTAGGGACTGCTACGGCTACAGGAGCAGGAATTATAGCTGTTTGTTAGGCCATTTTTAATCTGTTTTTATTTGGAAATTTTATTTTGGCTCCTGTTAGGTTTGGCTGGAACCTGGGACCTGTGGGCTGCCATGCGCTGGTGGTTTCTGGTGGCTTAGGGGTCGGATGGTCTGAGGGCCGGGATGGGGCGTGGGGGGCTGAGGGGAGGAGAAGCAAGGAAAGAAAACTATTTTATCTATTTTAACTATTATTAAATGTATTTCTATTTATTATTAGTACACATTAAATTAAATTATATTATTACCTTATTTTATCATTTTTCCTCCTTTTATTCCTTGCCCTTGTTTTAGCTTTCCTACTATATTTATCGTAACTTTCTCTATATCCTCTTTATCTTATTTTTAATCTTGTTATTCTTTGTCCACCACTTTAGTCTGTGATATTTTCTGCCTTTGTGGAAAGAAAATACATTTGTCTTATGAAGTTACAATTTTCTACAAACTCGATGAATGAAGTGGATTAAAATAAATGATAAAACAAGTATAGCTTATGCTTTAAGAGAACAAACTGACCAAAAAGCTGAAAATTCTCAGTAAAGTCTCACCTAAACAGCACAAACAACTATTTTTATCACATTGAATGGCCTTTGTGAGCGAATACTGATCGCGGCGGCTTCCTGTGTGTAACTTTTAATCTTCAGTCGATAAGTGTTTGTCTCTAATCAGCGTCAGGGTCAAAGTTATCTGACAAATGTCCAGGTACGAGACTCTATCAGGAGCTGGACTTTGGACGAGTGGACACATGGACAGGTCAGAGACGACAAACGTAAAAGTCAGGGATTTACAACAAGTCATCTCTTCATCAAACTCATTCACAAACACCTCATTTTCCACACAGCAAACACGATTTACTTTTGAAATCTTCATCAATCCATCTACACATGGTTAAGATCGACGTGTATTCACTTTGGTTGCAAATATGGTCAAAAAACATCTCTTTGCTGTACTTTGTGATCTGATTTTTCACAAAGTGCTGTATTTATCAATTACTTTTTTAGTGTAAAGTACAAAGGTCACAAAGGCACATTCGGAACAACAGTGTGCCGTTGTTTTGAATCTTTTGAAGCTAATTGGTTTAAATTGTATGTGTGATTTCATGCTATGACCTTAATGTGATAAACTGTATTGTATTTTGTAGCCGCTTGGCCAGGAAGTTTATCAAAAAGAGATTTTTATTCTCAATGGCACTTTTTCCTGGTTAAATAAAGGTTAAATAAATAAAAATAAATAAATAAAAAATTGGTTTGGTTTCTATATTCTATGCCAGCGACTTAATCTTTATGAGGACCAGATTTTTCAAGAGCCATGGTATGAAGGCCAGATAATTCAAAATGTGACAAAATTTCGCAAATGTTATTTAAAGTGAGGCTAAACACTCCGCCCACAACTGAACCCAAACAGGCTCGCAAAAGTGGGAGATGCCCGGAGGCCTTTGAAGAGACGCCCAGTGGGTGTGAACAGACTTTGATTGACAGCACCAAATATGAACAGTGAGCTTGGTAAATGTGAGTTTTGTGTCGGAGCCGTCCTGGTCCTGACATGAGATTTGCAGCGGAGGAAGCTGTACAGCAACAGCACCAAGTCTTTGTTTACTTGCACGTAAAGATTTTTTATATTTGCTTTGCAAAACATATGTATAAAACCTTTGCTTTAGGCCGCTACATAAGCGCATGAGCCTGTTATGTGAGTATTTCTAAAAATGAAAATCGAAAATGAAAAACACAGGCACGAGTTTCGAACCAGTGCATCGATGAACTAGTGGTGGCACATCGCGCCACTCGCTGATAAACTGAGCCAAATGACGACTAATGTCATTATGCAGCGAATGATCTCTTTCCAACTCTCCGCAGCAGCGATGTCAGAGGGAGGAGTTTAGATAAACCATCAGGGCGGCTCGTCTGCCTCGTCAATACACTGTGAGGTCGGAGTGTACTGAAAATGCACTGACAGCGTTGTCCATCGTGGCAGTACAGCCGCTGTTTTTACACACATAACTCCAAATGAACGAGTTTGCACAAAAATGTCCAAAAAAGGCCTGGAAACAGTAGATAATTCAATTTTGACCCCATATACACAGTTTAACAGTGAAAAAAAGTTGATTCTGAGTTTAGTTTCTCTTTAAGGTTGTACCAAAAATCCACTATCAGTGTTGTCTGAAACTACAAACCAGCACTGAACCAGAATTAAACAAGGACTAGACCAGTACACCGCAAAACATGAATCCAGGCTTTGAACCCTAATTTTAAGCATTTTGACAAATTTAACCTCGTTTTATTGCAAAGACAGATTATTTTTCTTGTTTCAAACTGTTTTGAACTGATTTCAACAAGACATTGCTGCTTAGTTTGAACCAAAATATTTGCCACCGAGTTAAGAAAACTGTTCTTATTTAAAGCTAAAAAAATGTCTTGAACCAGTGAAATATTGCACAGTACATTACATAAGCAGTTACATTTTACCCAGTTTCAACAGCTCAAATTTGGATTAAAATTCTGATTCCAAGTCACTTTAATCAAGTTTAGATTTGTAGTTTTTGTCAAGTGTGAACCGAGTGTGACCAGCTTTAGGCCAAAACCAGGTCAGATCCAAAGCAGAATTATACCAAAACTAAAATCAGGTCCGAGGTAAACCCAAAATGAACTCTGCAAACAAGAAAAGTATGCACATTTGCAGAATGTGGAAGATGTTTGAGAGTCAGATCAGATCTCTGGGGGGCGATGTTTGCACCTGGGCCTTAAGTTGAATAGGCCTGTTGTACGTGTTTGCACGTATTATTTTCTGTCTAACTTGTCTATTTATGTGTAATTTTATAATAAGATTTTTAACTTCTCCATAAGTGTCACTTGCTGTGAGTGTTTGTTAGTGGGGCCCCAGCCCTCTGCTCCCCCTTTGAGCGCCGCCTCTGTTCCCCTTCACTGCTAAACTGATCATTCTGGACAGAAATACTAAAATCTGACTTTGTCAGGACAAACAGCCTCATGTTTTATGTGGCTTCTGAAATAATTCAACAGAAATGTGCAGAAATACATGTATTTGTGTCCAAACTGTTGCCAGAGTTTTTCATCAGACGCTTGTATGACAGTTCAGTGCAAAACGGAGGTGTAAGCCAACACACTGACTGATGATTGGACTCAGACATAAACTTAATACCTACTTCTGCCAAAAAACACTCCACTAGAAGGGCAGTGCAGTCCACAGCTCAATCATACGATAAAACTATTCTTGTTTTGTTTAATGTCAGCGTGACAACATGCCCTGGTCACGGATCAGTCGAGTTTAATACAGTAAATACGAGCAAAGTTCAGTGAACTTTTACACCTTTATGACATTTGAACGAAGCAGATGTGCTTTGTGCTGATGCGTCCTGATACTAAGTTGTAATTCTGTGATTCATAAATCTGATCTACAACCTGTTCGCTCTCAGGACCAGAGGATCAGCTCCGACAGCGACACAGAGCCATAAACAGTGTGTTATTGGAGCTGATGCCGTGTTGAATATCAGATCACAGTCGTTGTAATGTTCATAGAGAGTTACCGGGCTGTTCTTGTCCTGTTGGATCCTGTACTTGTGATGAACGAAGGCTTGGCCGTGATGTCCACGATCAACAGAAGAGCGTTAGTCCCCCAGAAAACCAGCGTGGGAGCCAACATGGTGCCTGAGAGAAAGAGAAGAGAAAGAGAGAAAAGTATTACCACATCAGCCTATTTTCACTAAAACTCCTGAGTAAAATGGTCTAAACTTCAAACTCAAAGTGTTTCTGACCATTTGAACAAACAAACAATCATCTGGACTCTTTGTGAAGCTGAGGTTTTATAGTTTTAGCCTCTGATGTCTGTCTGACTCTAATCATAAGTGAGAACAAGCTCTGCACAAAAGAAAAACAGCATTTACTTTCCGCCTACATTTTTATTGATAAATGTTTTTGTGTAAACGCCGTGTGTTATTTTTTCTTTAATTGTGTCAAAATAAATGGATGCATCGATTGTTTTTACTCGCCGCTCCTGCGCAGCTACTCGCGCAGCAGCGCCCAACACTGCCACCGCGCAGAGTCAAGTGCTGCTGTGTTTTTTTTTACTTGCGTGCATGTGTGTGCGCATGTGCGTCTGTGGACGTGCTAGTTATGTAGCATGCACTCATACTGTTCAGTACCACAATCTCTGCTGTGACGGTTCTCGCGCGCCGCGCTCTTCTCTGCTGCTCTCTCGTGTCAAAGTGTCTCATGGCTTGTGTGTCTGTACACATAGGGCTGTCAAGTGATTACAAATTTTAATGCAATTAATCGAATAACTGTCTTGAGTCAACTTGCAATTAATCACATTTAATTAAATGTTTTTATTTCATCTATTTTTTAAATATGTTTGCCTTTAATAACATGTTTAGCTTTTATTTGTTTATTATGTATTAAATTGTAGAATGTATTACTCCCTTGAAGTGTAAAATAATGAGTCACGCATTATAATCATTTGTTACACTACTTTTCCACAATAAAGTGTTTGTGAGTGGGTGTGAGGCTTTTATTGTGAAGGATTCAAAGGAAGTGTGAGTTAAAACTAGCGAAGCTTTACCGCTAAGCTAGCGGAGTCAAAAGTAGAACTTGTTTTAAAAGACTATTCTGGATATTGGATCGTTTCAACAACCTGAGTGGACAAACATTGCATTAGTGACCGCGGCCGTGACTTTATCGAAACTCAAGAAGATGGAACACGGAGCCTTGAGGAACAGCTCCTCCTCATCAGCTGATCGAGCGGCACACGGACGAAGTCGAGGTAAACAAACACTCGCTCAGACAGTCGTGCGACCGAGTGGAAACGTTACCAAAGTCTACAAAGTGAGCCAGCAGAGCCTGTCTGGCCTCTTTCTGCTGTGATCTGTGTTTTTCTGTGAACCTCGCGTCATTGGAGCGCTTCAATGGTGAAAAAATAAACATGCGATTAATTTGCGTCAAAAAAATATTAGTGTTAAAATGTTAATACTGTTAATGCGATGCTAAAACTGACAGCTCTCACACCACGCCATGACAAACTGTGTTAAGAGAATAACGGTTAAGCCTTTTTTTCATGTTTATTACACACCGAGGCAGGTTGTCCTCAGACACGTGATGTGGTTGAGGAACCTGGAGGTTTTATTTGGGCTAACGGATAAATCTAGGTCTGAGGAGTTGGTTAAGGTTAGTATTAGATTGTGTTAGTGTTCAGGAATAACACATCTTTACATCACCATAGAAATGAACTGGGGCAGCATCGCGTGAAATACACACGCAAAAAATAGAAATTGTGTTGATATGACACTGTTTCACACTCTTAGCTGTGAGATCTACAGTTTCTTACCCAGGTAGAACAGCGCCTGGTCGTGGCCCTCGTACTTGGTGTGTAGTCTGGTCCACTGTTTCTGCCAAAAGTCTCCGGACGCTCCCCAAAACTTCTGCAGGTGCCTGGGAACAGCACAGAACAGGAGGTTTACATGCACTGCTGCCACGACAACAGAAAATGATTGTTATTTTTATGTGTAATTTCGCCACAGAAAAATAAATATGTGCAAAATAAAAACTCCAGGGATGAAATTTGTACATAAGAAGCAAAAAATATATAATTTCTTTCCATTGTATTGCCACAAGTTGCCTCAGTCAGAATGTTTAGGAGAAATTTTCAAATAAAATGATGTCAGTGCAGAACTTCTACTGAACACAAGAGCGAACAATATGGAACATGGCCAATATTTTCATGCTGGGCCAAAAAATACTGATTAGTGGGCTGCATTTGTCTATTTAAATAGCCCTGGTCCGTACTTTAATAACCCCTTCTCGTTCCAGTGTCCCTTCGAAGGGCCGTGCCACTTTTCTTGAAAAATTCCTTTTTGTTTAGTATCTGATAAAAACAAACTATGAAGCTCTTGGAAATGTTAAAAATAAAAATCACATTGTGTCTTATTTAGAGTTAAATCAGCCTCTGGGTTGAATCAGACTCAGTTTCTACTGTAAACTGACAAATAAAAAAATAAATCAAAATTTCAAACTATTTTATTAGAGGTTGTGGAGGTGACATGACATCATTCTAATGTTGATGCTGAGACAGTTAAAGGAGAGAAAGGACATTTCTCTGTAAGAGTTCAATAAACAGCTAAAACAGGAAAAATACACTACAGTTTGATAACAAATTCAACCCACACAAGTCTACTGAGCACTGGGTTTTTAACTGACATGTAAAAAGATAAATTGATGCGACATTGGAAAGACTCTGAGGATCCACCGTTTATGAATGGTTTACTGAACTAGCTAAAGTGGCCTCTTACGAACGGATGTCCTTTAATATGGCAGATCGACCTGTGACTTTCTTAAAAAATGGAAGGACTATTTGGACTATACTCAGTGCATCAATGGTGTCAGAATAGAAAATGTATGAATGTGAGTAACTGTAATTTAAAAAAAACTATGGTAAAGTGTGTACTTAAATCAGTGATTTTTTAATTCATCTCATCTATATGTGCGTGTGTATATGTATGTGTGTATGCATATACAGTATATATGTATATATACATGTGTGTCTGTATGTGTCACTGATTTAAATAATTTCGATGATCACTAAATATACATGGTTCTTTTCCAACGTGTAACCAGACTGCCACTCTCTTTTTTTTTTTTAAATGTATTTTTATTATTATTTTTTATGTATATTATTATTATTATTATTATTTTTTTATTATTATTATTATTATTTTATTATTTTATATCAGTAGCATAATTATCTTTTTGGTTGTTTGTTTGTTATAATTTTTTATCTTTTTTATTTTTTTTTTGTGTGTGTGTGTGTTGTACGAGATGTGTGTTT
>CM076399.1:21496689-21791943 GCA_038363315.1 Mugilogobius chulae | reverse complement strand
AATCGTGTTTGACATAGTTATCGTTGAACATCGGTAGATTGTTGTTATTTTTCTGCTGCAGGACTACGAGGAGGTTCTGACTCAGGCTGGACACGATGAAGACGGGTCACTGCAGAGGTGTATATTTCTCTCACTGAGAGAGAACCGAGTAAGTAGGGGCTGTGAGCATTGTGTGGGCCTATTCAGCGGTGCTGTAAGAAAGAGAATAAAGCAGTTTAGGCTTAAAAGTGGTAAGTGAACAAAGTTTAGTGTCAGTTAAACAGTATCATTGTGTGGAGAGTCCGTCTGCTGTGTGTTCTTTCGCTGCCTCTAACAGGTCCTTTTTGTCCGGTCCTTTCGGCCATTGTCGTTAGGTTGTTTATTCTCTTCTTCAGCTCGATCCCTCCTCCCTACCTCCATTCTCTCCCTTGTCTGCCTCTCAACGTTGCCTCGCGGCCTTTTTTTTGTATCTCGTCTGTGTGCGCCTCTTTTCGTCTCTATTCACGTTCCATTTTTTTTCTCGGCCTTCGTGCTCTCTGTTTGTTCTCTCTCTCTTTCTCTTTCTCTGCTGTTCTCTCTCCGTCTCTGTTTTCTAACTCTTCTCTCTTATGTCTCGCTCCTCTCCCTCTTCTTGCTTTCTTCTCTCCTCTTTTCTCTTCTCCTTTTACTCCCTCTCTCTCTTTTCCTCTCTTCTCTTTCTCTTGTCTCCTTTCTCCTTTTTCTGTTCTTTCTCTCTCTCTCCCTTTCTCCTCTCTTGCTTTCTCTCTCCTTCTCTTCTTTCTCACTTTTCTCTCATGCTTTCTCTCCTTTCCCTCTCACTTGCTCTCTTCTCTCTCTCTTTTCTTTTCTTTCTCCTTTTACTCCCATTTCTCCCTTTTTACTCTCCCTCTCTCTCTTTTCCTCTCTTGCTCTCTTCTTCTCTTGTCTCCCTTTCTCATTTCTCTTGTTCTTTCTCTTCCCTTTCTCCTCTCTTGCTCTTTCTCTTTCTCTCCTTTTTCCCTCTCGCTTGCCCTCTTCTCTCTTTTCTTTCTCTCTCTTTCTGTTTACTCTCCCTCTCTCTTTTCCTCTCTTCTCTCTCTCCCTTTCTCCCTTTTGCTTTCTCTCTCCTTCTCTTCTTCTCACTTTCTCCTCATATGCTCTCTCTCCCTTTCCCTTCTCACTTGCTCTCCTCTTTTCTTTCTCTTTCTCCTCTTTTCCTCTCTTGCCCTCTTCTTTCTCTTGTTCCCTTTCTCTTCTTTCTCCCTCCCTTTCTCCTCTCTTGCTTTCTCTCTTCTCTTCTTTCTCACTCTTTCTCCTCATATGCTTTCTCTCCCTTTCCCATCTCACTTGCTTTTTTCTCTCCTCTTTTCTTCTCTCTCTTTCTCCTTTTCCTCTCTCTCCTTCTCTTGCTTCTTTTTCTCTCTCTCTCTTTCCCCTCTCCAATCTTTGTCCAGTCTTGTCCTGATTTGTCCAGGACAAGGCTGGACAAACCAGGACAAGGCTGGACATGTTCTGCTTCTGTGCCAGGCTTAAAGTGAAACTAAACCGTGACTCAGCTAAACTGTGTGTGACGATTAAACAGATTCAGGGCAAAGTAGGAACATTTGTTCATTACAAAACACAAAAAACATGTAAAATGGCTTAGAATCAGAAACAGGTCCACTGACTTCCTGTTCAAAACTGCGAACAGATAAGCCCCGCCTCTCGCTTGTAAACTTTAACTTTAATAAGCCACAGATTTAAAAATTACTTTTTATTGGTATTGGAAATTATCTACATTTATTGTTTTTTTAACAACACATTTTTACAGAACCAAACAACAACAAAAATAAAAAATTCAATGTCAAGTAGTTGTACAAAACAGTCGTACATAAGGAGTAATAAACTATATAACAACTACACAAATATCTCGGAGATATTCTTGGCTGTTTTGGATGGTTTTCTTGTTGCAGACACATGACCTGCGACTGAGACAAGTTTCTGATACTAGGCAGCACTTTCCCTCCAAAATGCTGTCTTGAGATTTCATTGGCCCTCACAAAGATGCCTGAACATAGCGAGCCTCGTCCAGGTTTCACAGTAGGACAGTGTTCTTTTCTTGCTACACACAGGGACAAAGTAGTTGATATACCTTTGTTAAAGAAAACTCTCAATAGTCACTGAAATAACTGGAAATACATGTTGACAAGCCACAAAACTTCTGGGAGCTTTTCAGTGAAACACATTAACTGTGTTTGAAGCAGAAATCAAGCAAACCAAAAGAAAGAGCACTGTTTCTGTCAAACGCGAATGAAGCTAGCCTATGTTACTTATTTTAAGTAAAACAAGATAATTTATGCTTGTTCCTTTAGCAATCTTATGAAAATGTACTTGTAACATGTTGATCAACAGGACAAGTGAAACACTTTGAATTACCTCATGTACAAACTCATATAACCTTACCGTGTCTAGTAGAAAATATACAGCATTACAGTTTTAATTCTTATCATTATGCATGATATTATCTAAATGTTGATATATTGCCCAGCTGGATGCTAACCCTTTCACAAAGTGTTACAATGTTATATTTTTTCATTTGTAGTGCCTCTGACTCATTTCACTGAAACAAAGTTAAGATCATTATATATAAGATTTTAGTAAACATTTTACAAATTTCATCACAGCTTAGACATTTTTTAGGATTAAAAATGTACTTCCTGTTCACAAATGATATCATGCTCGAGAGTTGCCTAGCAACCATTGTAATAAAAAGAGCGAAAACTCCTCTAATGTAAAAGAATTATTTGATACTATGATATAAAAAAATATACTCGAACGCACTATTTTTGTTAAATTTAAGTTTACAGTTTGTATAAACTAATTTTAAAATTGTTAATGTCTACATCTCTCTGGTGTGATGTCATTGTTTTTCGTCCGGAAGACCAGATTTTCCGGAAAGTCCTTTTTAGGTCAACTCCTCCTGCGCAGACCGAAATTACGTATTTTAAACACATTATTTGTAAGTGTACAGTTAATATTATTTCTTTATATTGATATTTATGAATGTATAAAGCAAAAGTTTGCCAATAGAAAGCTCAAAACGGCACATTTATTTATCGCCATTTTAAGCTAGCAGATAGCAGCCGGAACTAGCTTAATGAGGCATTTACAGCTTTAAACGGTAAAAATCTCATTATACAATCATTTGCTTTGTTGAACTCTGTAAGGGAATTTTGTGTTTAATAGATTAGTTTCGTCTGTGTTTAATTAAAATTTCAATACAAATAAAACAATGTAAAAGAAATAAGGCTAACGGTACGAATCGGGTCTTCCGGTACGAAAAAGGACGTGACAGTCATCTCTGCTATACTTCCTGATATTTTCAACATATTTTCAATATTTTTTTCACAAACTTGTGTCTTATAAAAGTCATATAAAACTATATTTATGTTTACAGGAAGTATTCATCTGCCAGGGACTGTACCTGATTTTTGTATTCTTAAAATGTAAACAAACAGAAATAATTCATTTTAAGCTTCTTACTTCAGGCTACATAGTTTACTCAATTCGCTAATGCATTCTGAGCTTCAGAATTGTTCATCATGATGAGTTTTAATGTTTTTTCACAGCTGTTATTGGCGAGGTGAGTCGGTATGCTAACAACAGTTAGCCACAATGCTAAACACAAAAACGGTATTTTATTACACATAGACAGGACATGGGACTAATTTCCACCTGAATAGATACAGTAACAAGATATCAGTGCTAGGGGAAACTGTTTTAAGTTATCTTGTTTAAAAAAAAAAATTAGTATAGTCCCTTTAATGTTCACACATCTCAGTTTAGAACTCTGCACTTCCTGTTATTTTAAACATATTTTCAATCTTTTCTTCACAAACTTGTTCTATATTCATACAAAACCTTTATTTATGTTTACAGAAGTATTCATCGGCCAAATTAAGCTCAAACTGGAAAATTGCAAAAACCAGCCATAGGCACTTTAAAGAATAACTCTGTGTCATTTAGCCTATGTGGACTTTGGCCCGGATTTACAATGTGGTTGCTAGGTAACAGTTGTGGAATTACCTCTACATGTGTCATATTTGCTGGAAGTATTTTCAACTTTTAATTTGTATCTTTTTATATAACCTATATTAAACTAAAAATATTTGTCAAAAATATAAAACTTATTGACTTTAAACGAGCCTATTGTCATTCCTTCATCAAAAGTGTTCAAATCAAATCAGATTTCCCACTTCGACTGCAGCACACACACTGTTGCACGGCCCCTTTAATGAAAATTCCTCCACAGTCAACATAAAAAACGTAATTACGCGGCTCGTATCACGTGTTTAAACCAAAAATCGGACGCGCAAGGGTTAAAAAAAAAAAATAAAAAAAAGAGAAGGATCACCTCTTCTCCGGGATTGAAATTCATCAGCAGCGGCAGCAGTTCAGGTTTTCCGCTCTCCGCCGCGCGCGCGTTCATTCCGCGGGCAGAAGCGGCACTGGTTGGGTCTCGCTGTGGATTGTGGGAATCGAAGCAGCAGCAGCGGCAGAAGCAGCAGCAGCAGCAGCAGCGAGAGAGAGAGAAGGCGGCGGAGGACACTACCCAGGCTGTGCTACCGGAGAAGACGACTGCATTTCCACCCCGTTCGCTCGGCTGTTTTCGTGAGTAACGTCGCCGTGTTTTCTTCGGAAGCGAACCTGAAAACGCTCGCTCGCTTTTACGCGCGGTGCCATTCCGTGTCATTTTTTTTCCTTCTCTCTTCTTTTTTTTTTTTAGCAGGCCGATCGCGGAAAAGCAGGCGGCGCGGAGGGAGGGGAGGAGCAGAGCGGAGCGGGGGAACAGCCAGCCCAGCTTTCCTTGCCTTTTGCTCGGGTTGTTTGCGCGGAAAAAACACCCGCTGACCTCGACGCTGTTTAACGTATCCGCCGCGTCGCAAGCAAACACAATATTCGGTGGGAAACATAACGCGCGCGGTGTTTTTCTCTCTTTTTTTCCGTTCACGCTGCGTGCCGCGTCGTGCTAGTGCAGAAAGCAACGGCTGTCACTGTCACAGCTGCAAGAATTTAACCGGATTTAATGACTCGCACACCTGAAACAGATTCACGCTAAACACCAGACGCGTCGGAAGTTTTGACTGTTTTTTAATTTGTTTTTTTAATCCTCCAAAAAGAGCGGTTGGCTAGTTCTCGCGCGCGCATAAGGTCAACTGTGAATACCGTAAAATGTGCTGTTGCTATGGAGAAGGTGGAAGAGCCAGGTCCATTGTGGCGCTAATTGATTCTCAGTAACACGCCGCTAATTGGATTGTTGTTCAGTTGTGATCGTTTCCCTTTCACGTGCATTGTTGCGCTTTTTTCGTGATGGTGATAAAAGAAAATGGAAAAGTCTCAAGTAGGTTTTGGCAGCTCACTGATGGAAGCCTGTCATGGGTTAAATAAATAAAATAATTTCACGTTGCTATCTATAGCAGCTCAAAATCGATGTGCACGAGATTTAAAGAAATGGTAAATATCAACCTACTTGAATGAAATGTAAATAATAGATTTGCAGAACTTTGTAAATTTACATATTGTTGTCATCGTGTAGTGTGTAGCAAAAAACATAGTTAAGGAGACCGGGGCATGTTTTCACACTTTTTAGATTCATGCCCATATCTTTGGACCTGTATGTATAATAAAAGTAAACCAAATGAAAGAGACATGTCTTGGCTTCAAAATGTCTGTTCATGTCATTTTTGTAGAAACTCCAGTAAAGAGATATAAGCAGTTTAACAGACACTGTGACCTTGTGACAACTGAACCCTAACCAGCCTGTGGGGCAAGTGTCACTGTATTAGAACATTACATTTGAATTATTTTATAATGATAGATTCTGATTTTGAGCTGAAGCATCACATTGTAACATTTATGATCATAGAACATCTCTAAAATATTAATGAATGTCTTTGACAAACTGATGATTTTTTTCTTTAGTGAACAATAAAAACATCAGCTTATTCACTTTTATTTCACTGAAATTAATGCAATTCATAAAAACTCTAAAACATTAATAGAAATTGTGCTACAAATGTTATTTATTGAAAAATGTAGCACAATAACATGTCTACAATGGCCGTTTTAATGATAAAAACTGCTTTTCTACCTAATAACATGTGTTGTACTCATGAAATATATCCAAAACCTGAGAATTATGTAACTTAAATAAATAAATAATATATAAAATATAGTATATATGTATACACAGCTTCAATAACATCTATCAAATCTTACAAAATTCTACAAAATTAAACATTATTGAATTATTATTACAATTTTAAGCTTTATAAAACTACATTTTTTAATCAATTGACTCATTATACAAAGTAATTTACTTAATTGGTCATGAATAGCCCTAAAATGAACTTTTATTACAGGTGAGTTTGTGACACTTGCCCCGAGCTGCTAAATGTGCTAATGCTAGCTCCAGCACAAAACTAGCTTCAGGAGAGAAGTTAGTTATAACACTCTCCTCTACCAACTCCAGAAATATAGTTTTAATAATTCATGAAATGACAGAGTTAGACTTAAAAATGAAATTATTATTTTTTTTACTTGGACTAATAAAAAAAGGTTTTTGGCAGATTACTTTGTGATACAGTAAGTCAGGACTTTCCCACAGGATATGACATCACATAAAGAAAAGCTACAAAACTGCTGTTTTTTGAGCTGCTCCTCCTGGTTTTGGAAAAAAAGACGGTGTGACAACTTACCCGGTCTCCCCGGCTGGAGTTTCTCAAAAATGTACAAGTGTATTACATATAAAAAGAATATTAGTCTCGCTATCAAATACATTTTTGTCAATTTACGCAATATTTTGTTTCGTAAAACATGGTGAAAATACGCTTAATAAATGTTTAAATACAGTTGCGGCTCTTATTAACTTTGATTTGGTTTGAGCTGGTCAAATGTGGCTCTTTTGCTGTTGAAGGTTGCAGACCCCTGATTTAGTGGATCCACGTTAGCCACAGCAGGCTGCTTCTATTTTTCTATTTACTTTTAAAAGTACAATTGTCACAATATAAATATACAGAATTAGGTCTGTGTGGGTGACTGGATACTAGATTGTCAAGCGCTTTGAGTGCCTGGAAAGGTAGAAATGCACTATATAAATAGACCAGGGGTTCTCAAACCTTATCGGCTTGAAAGTCTTACAAGGACCCCCTATCACTTTTTGCTCTGATATAACATTAAAATTTGGAAATGAAAGTCAGTTGTACATGAAATTTGAATACATTGTTTATTTCCTATGGTTATTTTACAGTTTACTTGTTTATATTCAAAGCTATCTGTCTTTTCTATGTTGATGGTAAATTACAGGAAAGTATTATATTGAAAAAATGGCCAATGTTTCAAAAAACGTTTGGGGGACCCCTACACCCCACTTTGAGAACCACTGAAATAGACCTTTACCATTTACATACAATACAAAGTTGTTCATTAATCTGTGGTCTAAAAGTGTGTTAGGGTCCATTAAACTGTAGACGATTTTCAATGACTCAGGAAGCCAATTCCATTCAAACATTCATTCTTCTGTAACTGAATTTTTTTTTATTTTTTTTTATGTAATTGTCTGAACACAACACCAGTTTCTCCTCCAGTCAGAGTCTCCCATCCAAGTCCTGTCCAGGCCCAACCTGCTTATCCCCTGAGATCTGATGAGGTTAAGCTGCTTTGAATGTGTCAAGATAAATCAGCTCGGATCAGCAGCTGCAACGGCGAATCACTTTATAATTAGGAACTCTTTTTCACATACAATCTTAATGCTTTTTAATGCATAAAGTAATAATAATAAAAAACACACACATTTTAAATACTTATTGTATATTCTTCCCAAAGCCTGATTTCTGCTCCAAACAGGTGCTTTTTGTACCGACAGAACTAAATGTGACTAAATTACAGTCTGTTGATTACTTCAGACTTAAGCTTTGAACTTGCGCTTGAACAACAATGAGGTTAAATTAAATATTCTTATAGATTTACTGTAAACAGGTGCAGCTTATGGTTACGGCTCTTTGTTCTTTTTTTAAACCTAAAAGCTTCAGGTGCGAACATTACGGCAATTGCCCATCTCTGTCTGGATTTGTACATTTACAAACAAAAGACTAGTTTCACCATCAAACGCACTGAACATGTTACAGAACTAAAGCTTCATGGTTTAGTTTTGGGGCCTAAATAAACTATAATTCACTATTACTTGTTATGTATTGCTTCTGCACCTGGAATAAAAACTAAATCTATGTGTTCTATTAATAATAATCTATTAATAATAAAAAATTATTATCACGATTTTCCTGGAGACAGATCACGATTTCAATTTTATCACAATTTTTGTAGACCTATTTGTCTTTTGCCTTTTAGGTAAATACAATCATCTACTTTTTCTGAAAGTTCCTTCTTTACTGTTACGGGGGCACGGTGGCAGAGCGGATAGCGCTCTCGCCTCACAGCAAGAAGGTCGCGGGTTCGATTCCCGCACGGGCCGGGCCTTTCTGTGTGGAGTTTGCATGTTTCTCCCCGTGTCTGGGTGGGTTTCCTCCGGCACTCCGGTTTCCCCCACCAACCAATAACATGCATGTTAGGGTAATATCCTCCAGCTACGGTAGTCCTGACCAAGCCTAGCAACAACACTGGAGATGGGTCCTCGAGCGCTGCACTGCGGCGATCACTGCTCCTGAGGAGATGCCCCAGAGGCATTGAAGGATGGGTCAAATGCAGGGGACAAATTTCCCTACGGGGACAATAAAGTGTACTTTAACCTTACCTTAACCTGTGATTGGTTAAATCCAGCTGTCACTCACTCAGAACAGAACAAAGACTGACCAGTCTTTTCAAAGAAAAACTTGATGAAGCCTTTGAAAAACAATCCAAAGACAAGCGACCTCAGCCCATAAAATCAAATTATTCAAATAATCCATAATTAGAACAATTTTGACATTTCTAACACTGAAAATTTGCTAAAATTCACCTGGAACTTGACTTGAAGCTGCAACACAAAAAACCTCAACACAAAGCTTCAAAAAGATTATTAAAAACAGACGTCCAGATTCGTTTTAAAGAAACAAACTTGGCAACTCTGAGGCTGAGGGAAGTAGGTTGGAATATAAGTGACTGTATTTTAACAAAACAACAAAATAAGAAAAAATGTAAATAATGTTAAGTTTTGATTCAGTTGTCTAGTTTAGTTACACAAGAGAGTCTACCGCTGAAGTTGCTTTAAACAAAAAAACCCTTCTCTTGTCGCAGGTCGTGAGTTGGTGACAGACCGCAGCCATGTCGAGTCGAGGAGGGAAGAAGAAAACCACCAAAACGTCCCGCTCCACCAAAGCGGGCGTCATCTTTCCCGTGGGTCGGATGCTGCGCTACATCAAACGCAGCCTCCCCAAGTATCGCATCGGCGTGGGCGCTCCGGTGTACCTGGCCGCGGTGCTGGAGTATCTCCACCGGTGAGAGGGGTCGAACATTTTTATAGTTATGGCTTAAAGTTGGGGTAGCTAACTTTTTTTAGTTGTAAATTAGCAAACTTTGTGCTTTCCATCAAGTCTATGACAAATGCAGCACTTTGTGAAAAATGAGACCTCTGAGTACTGTCTGAATTGAATAATAAAGAATTTTAGTTCTAAAAAGGAGCCGAATGGAGCTCTCTGATTGGCTGAGCTTGGGGCGGTCACTTCAGTTTCACTGTGTTGTTTGTAAAAAGATGTTTATTAGCTATATTTGCAACCAAAACGAATACCTGTCAATATAATAATATAATCGAAAGATTTTTGAGAGGAAGTAACCAGATTTAAAACAGTTTGCAGTCTGAAAATCAGCTACCCCACCTTTAAGATGGTAAAAACAACAACAAGGATATTTTAACAAGAAATGATAGATTTCCGAAAAGTGCTCATTTCTGTGCATTATTACTTGGTTGTGTCCTTCTGCATCAGTGTGGTGAGGTCTGGAGGACATCAGTCTGTGGCTCTGCTCAGGTCCACCTGAAGCTCAGAGGCTTTCAGATCATCTGCAGAGTTGGTTTTGGCGTCTTATCTTCTTCTGGACAAGACTTAGTAGATTCTTCATAAAGTACAGCTCAGAAGAGTTTGCAGACCAAACAAACACAGCAACACTGTAGTCAGTGAAGCAGGTTTTAGTCCCTTTGCCTGTGAACACGAGTTAAGTCCTGCTGAAACATGAAAAAGCATCTTCACATGAAAACAGTATCTTTTGTCTGCTGTTCCATCAGCCTCTTAAAATGTCTTGCAGAACAGACTGGGACAGTGGAAAAAACTCAGTGGACCAGCAGCAGCAGATGATATAGATCTTAAATCATTTAAAGGTTTAGGAAACATTTACAGATGTTTGGACTTCACTGCAAACTTTACAGTTTTCAACCGATTCAACTTGTGACGATGCTGGTTTCATGTTTGAGCAGGACTGAACTTGTGTAAACACAGGTAAAGAGACCAAAACCTGCTGCACTGACCACACTGTTACTGTGTTTGCTCGCTCTGCAAAATACCTGACTGAACTTTATGAAGAATCTATAAGTCTTGTCCAGAAGAAGATGAGAGAAACCAAAGCCAACTCTGCAGATGAGCTGAAGGTTAACCTGAGCAGTGCCACAGACTGATCTGATCATAACCTCATCACACTGCTTTAGTAACTCAAGCAAAAATTTCCTTGTTTGTAATCATTTTGTGCAATATTCTAATTTTATGAAACAGTGAATTTTTTATTTTTACAATTTTAAGCCAGAATGATAAAAATTTTCAAAAAACAATGGCATGGACTTCATGTGTCACAAATCTAAATTATACACTGGTTTAATTTTCAGAATCCATTTACAAAAATAATAACCTTTTCCATGATATTCAAATGTAACTGCCATTTATTTCACAAATAACAACAACTTTAATATGAACAAAATTTCAAACATCAGGAGACATTCTGGGATAACATTAGAACTGTAAATGGTCTCACTCAACTTCTGTGAACAGATATTTATGTTAGTTATGTGGCCATTGCAGTTGTTTAGCTTCCTCTAAAATCGACCAACATGCTTTGAACAATAGACAAAGCTTTCTGTACTCATTAATCAGAAGTGAATTTAGTGCTGAGCTGTTGTTTAATGCTCGTGTTTCAGCTGAGATCCTGGAGTTGGCGGGAAACGCAGCTCGGGACAATAAGAAAGGCCGCGTCACGCCTCGTCACATCCTCCTCGCCATCGCCAACGACGAAGAGCTCAACCAGGTACGAACGCTCATGAGTTTATTCTGCTTGAACACACTTTACGATTACACGTTTCTCTGTTTGTGCGTGCAGCTCTTGAAAGGTGTGACGATCGCGGCCGGAGGAGTCCTGCCCAACATCCACCCGGAGCTTCTGGCCAAAAAGAGAGGAGCCAAAGGCAAACTGGAGGCTCCGGTGTCTCCTGCTCCAGAGAAGAAGCCCAAGAAGAAACCTGCCACCAGGAAACTGAGCGGGAAGAAGCTGGGACGCCCCAAGGTACAAACGAATGAAACGTGATGACTTTACTGAAAATATTCTCCTTTTAAACCATTAGAAGAGCTGATGTGAATGATTGCAGAGTCACGAGTAGGAATGAGCCAATATAGACTTTTTGAGTTGATACGGATTATTAGGATTTTTATTAGGAGTAGGTGTTAAAAGAAAACTCTGTATGACTTTAGTAATCTTAACTTGGATTTATTTATGGCACATTTAGTCTTCATTCGGCTCTTTTGAGGCTTGGAACTTGTTTGTATCACATTATTTTTGATAGACAACTGAAGTGGATTCAAGAGGCTAAAGGTTCGTTTAGCCTCATTAATATTCACGACGTCACCTTAATTAAAATGCGTAAATGACGACCATTAACACCTCTTTTCATGGCTAATTTACATGTGAATGTATCTCCAGTAATCACCAACACAGACACAACACTTTACAGTCGCCAGAAAGAACGAGCTGAGGCAATGTTATTGTTGCTTCTAGATAACTACAGTGAGGCAACAAGTTACATTGAAAGTTAAAGCGAACATGTTTTAAAAACTCACCGCCCAGATAACCTCTTCTCAGATCCCAAGTCTTCACAAAAATAATTCCTTTAATCCAAACGAGAAAGTAGTGAGAAAGACAGCTTCGTGTTGTTGTTGAGCAGCCGTGTGTCCTTTCTGACGAGGATCATCCCTCTTCTCCACACTGACACTTTGATGAAATAAAAGTTTTTTCTGTTGTTGTGTGCGTCACCTATGAAGAAGTTATTTCCTTTTCTTGCGTTAGTAGCGGAGTTGAGAGCATTTAAATCCAGCGCTGCCTCAGAGCGTCAGCCTGGTGCTGCGTTCAGGTGCAGTCTGACAATAAAACACCTCCACTAATAAATGTAATAATTGTGCAAAATATTGATCTGATTGGTGATTGAATAGAATGGTTGTATTCTGGAAGATCTAAGCTTTAAAATGAGGTACAACATGCCCTAAATATCGGCGAAATATCAGCGATATTTTTGAGCGATACCCGATAGGTCTGTGGGTACTCATATCGGCCAACCGATATATCGGTCGGGCCCTAAAACAGATATCCTCTAACCTGGCCAGCCAGATGGATTATCTTGTGAATTCACAAACTCGAGATAATCCATCTGACCTTCCAGCATCCTGATTGGTTTGGGAATCTGACACAGCAAGGTTTTGGCCCATTACATTGCAGCAGTGGGGGTTGAGGTGGGTTGGTTGCAACAAAGACAGGAAGTACCGCTTGATTCAAACGCTTTCCAAGAGTAAAGTTCCAGATAGATACTGTGGAAGAAATGGAGTTTAACTTGGATCCATCTGGTGTGAGCCAGGTTAAATATCCTCTCAGGACAACTGTTGGTCTTTCATTTACATACATACACATACATACGTGGACAAAATGGTTGGTACCCCTCTTTTAATGAAAGAAAAACAAGCCACAAAGCTTCTGAGAGAATGTCCTTGGGACGGATGAGACAAATCTGGAGCTTTTTGATAAGGCACATCAACTCTATGTTCATAGAGACAAAAAAAATCAAGCAAACCCAGGAAAGAACACTGTCCTACTGTGAAACATGGAGGTTTGGTGTGAGGTCCAATGAAATCTCAAGACTATCGCAGCATTTTGGAGAGAAATGTGCTGCCTGGTGTCAGAAAGCAGGTCGTAAGTCTTCAACAGGAGAACGACCCAAAAGTAATCTTCGTCCTCGCGCTAGAGTTTGAGGAACAAATAGGCTAGAATCATGGTTTGTGTTGCCTCTGAAAGATTTAAACAAAAATCCGTGGTATTTCGCAGCGGTAATTTGCGTGGTTTAATCTGCAGACGAATTAGTTCATCTCCAGTTTGTTCTTCTATCTTATTGACGCCAAGTAAAGATTGTTTAATAGCTTATGAGTTGTAGAATATGTTCATGTCTTTGCTGTGAATCATCCTACTGTAGTTACTGATTTCTTTCTTCTGCTGTCGTCCCGTTTGTTTTGCAGAAGCAGACGGGCGAGGTGAGCAAGGCGGCCTCAGCGGACAGCACCACAGAGGGCGCCATCGGGGACAGCTTCACCGTCCTGTCCACCAAGAGCCTCTTCCTGGGTCAGAAGGTCAGACCGCACACACACACACACACATCTACGGCTGCGTCACGTTTCTCTTTCCTCAGCTAGTCAGTAGGAAGCCACCTCCTCAGTGGATTTGAACAGAACAGAAAAGAAAAGGAGGAAAGAGAATTTGGATTGTTCTTTCATTCGCCGTGGGGATGTAACAATATCATGATCATTTAAACTAAAGTAACAAAGTTTAGCTAAATTGAACCATTGAGAAGCAAGAGAAGCTCATTCTAACTGATTCTGTTGTTAGTGCTGGAGATTGATCGATGCATTAGGCTGATGTCTGTCCTCACGTGGAATTGAATCACTATTTTGACAACTAGAGACTTGACTTGATAAAGACTTGGGACTTGACTTGAACTTGGAACTTGTGAGTTGAGACGAGTTGATGGCTGTTCTAAAAGAAATCGCGTAAATTTACAAGAACAGACTGGAACTTGTCCATCCTCTCTTCTTTTTTTGTGACCAAAAAGTATAGGAAAATGTAAAATGAAAATCTCTAAAAGAGTTAATGATTGTATTTGGTATATTGTTGAGCTGCAGCGATTAAGCCCCAAACCCACCGCAAGTGTAGAATGCACGTTAAACACTCGCGTATTTTTTAGACAGCAGCCAAAGTCAATGAGAGCGGCTCCACTGTATGGCGTGCGTAGAACACTCAAAATAGAATCCAGCCTATTTTTGACGCTTCACGCAAGCGTACGCGCTAGAGCTGCAACGATTAGTCGACGTAATCGACTACGTCGATTAAGAAAATACGTCGACGCACGTGGAGCGCGTCGACTCGTCGCTTTATGAGCCGTGCCTCTAAATAATGTCCAGCTTTAATTGATCCACGCGCGCTACGAACATCTGTGATGTATTTCCACACACAGCGCGTCAGTTCACGGGAGAAACACACTCTATAAACCATCAAGATAAAGTTTTCAGGCCAGGAAAGCGATCCAATGTGAACCGCAGCTGAATAGAAAGTGAAACTTGAACGCGCACATCGTGTTTAAAAGCCGCTGTGACGGCGCGGTCTCGGCGTCAGGCAGCTTTATTTTCTCTACGAAGCAACACCTGCACGTTTCGTTTGTGCGCACACGCGCTCCTCAACCCAGACCGTCCACGCGTTCGTTGGCACGGATTGTACAGGCACTCGGTGCCACGGTCAGACTGAAGGTTATACGCGCTCGTCACATCTCCGTGGACGCCCGCGCGCACGATGCAATGGACTGTACACGCACTCGTTAATACACACACGGCCTTCTATCAACTGTTCATCAAACACATGATCAGACAGGAGCTGTATATGTGACGATGGTGCTACTGTATTACAGCCTGTTGCACTGAGCTGTGTCTGTTTTAAACTGTTAGAAAACTAAAACAGCAGCTATAATTTAATGCACTTCTTAGTAACATCAATCTTATAATATTGATTCAAGTTTGCATTTAATACTTTTTGTGTATTATTTTATTCAATATTCAATATATTTTTGAGCAGTATTATGATATTTATGACTTGAGAACATAATTAGCAATGTTCTTAAGTCAAAATATATTTAGTTTTACACTTAACTAATAAAAATCAACTCAAATTAATTATATTATCATATTAAGGCGTAAAAAGCCATAAAAAGTAATAATTTTACGAACCGATTAATCGAAAAATTAGTCGATAGACTAATCGATTAATCGAAAAAATAATCGATAAGAAAATAATCGTTAGCTGCAGCCCTAGTACGCGCATAGTTCAGTCAAAATACATAGAAAGTTAGCATTTTCTGTATGATATTTCCCTCAAAATGATTTAAAAAAGTGAATAGTATTAAATTATTGATTGTGCTCACTATTTAGCTCATTGTTTTTGTGAGGCAGTGACATTTGGGCTTTCCAGCTGACATCCGAAAGTAGTCCCGGTGTTTGTCTGGATCATAGGCTGTATATATCAGTCTATATATCAGTCTATGGTCTGGATACAGCTGTAGTTCAGCCAGTAGGTGGTAGTATGCTCATACTGCTGTCGATTCAGTGGATGGACCCATATAGTTGCCTTCTACGTAATCTTATCAGCAAAAGAATAGCTGCCAAAAGTCTCCGTCTGTTAAATGCTGGTGATGAAATAATGGAACATAATACTAGGGTAATTATCACAGGTAAATTGGTTGTTTAAATATACTAAAGTGCCTAATGTAATTCAGAACATAACAACACTAAGATAATTTCACTAATACAGGAAAATGGCACAACATTTCAATCATTTGCAGCTTACGTGCGTAAACGCTGTAGCGTGCAGTGGGTTCGGGGCCTTAGTCGTAATCGATTATTGTCTCCGCTTTAATAATCCATGGATGCTCGCGTAAACTGTCGTGGACTATATATGCACTCGTCAATACACGCACAAATTTCTATCAGCTGTTTCATCAATAATCAGACAGAAGCTTTATATGTGACAATGGTGCTACTACATCACAGCCTGTCGCACTGAGCCGTGTCTGTGTCTATTTGAAACTTAAAACATCAGCATTCATTTAATGATGATGTTTAATCTTTGAAACAGAAATCTTACTGATGCATGTTCGTGTTTAATTTACATTTAGTGTCTTTGTGTTCTTGTAGTCTTTGTAATTTTAACTTGATAACAAAAGTAGCAATATTCCAAAGTCCAAATATATTTTGCATTACGTTTACCAAAGAAAAAAAACACACAAATAATTCATTTTGTAATATGATACGCCAAATAATTTAGCTAACCGATTAATCGAAAACTTCATAGAATAATCAATAAGAAAATACCGTTAGCTGCAGTCCTAATAATTTGATAGAAAGACTTGAAATTACAATCAGGGGACTTGGACTTGACTCTTCTCTTTCTCGTACTGTTACTGTGATTGGCTGATAAACTTATGGATTAAACTGTGCCACATGATTGGGATTTACCAAAGTTAGGATTGTGATGTAACAAGATTTCACTTTTTGCCACAGCCCTGAAAAGAATCACTAACTTATGGACTACTCACATAATTACCAAAGTGAGTTGAAGGCTTTTCGATCGATCTGGCCGATATTGTTACATCCCTTCACATTCGGCAGATGGACGCTTTGACTCAGCTTTTAAATGGAAGTAAATTTCCCTGTTGTGTTATTTATGCACAACCACAATCGAAAACACTTCTCAAGCTCGTAAAGAATGAGATTTATACTTGATAAAAACAAAAAAAGTAGAATAAATGCATCCGGAGGCAACGTGAATGATTCAAGAATGATGCAACGAGTAACAAGGATTACACTGAACATATTCTCTCTCAAAAACTATGGATCATAAAAGGCAAAGCAACAACATCGCCATAGAAACCAGAACAGTTCAGCCAATCAGAGCGAAGCCTGTCATCCTCCAATCAGAGTCAGTCGTCAAAATTCAGTCAGTCATGCTAGTTGTTACTTTGACGATATTTTCATGACTCAAACTGCCAGAAATTCCGATAAATGTCTTTGTCAGTTGTAACTTTAGATCAACAATCACATGAGATTTAAAAAAAGTTTGTTAAGAAAGTTTAGCAACATTTTTGTTCAAGTCACGTGAAATCTCGTACTACAATCATAAAAATCTTCAACGTTTGTGACTTTGAAGTTTCTCTGCTCTGAGCTGTTTGAAGAAGTTTATTAACAGTTAAAAATTGTGTTTTCACAAACGTAAAGCTCAAATTTAACTTAAAATAAGCACATTTAAAGAGTTTTATGATAAATATATTTTGGGATGCACCAATCAAGCTTTTCAGTTCTGATACTGATTCCGATATTTTTAAGCATCTGCCGATACTCGATATCAACCGATTCCATTGTAAGGACTAAAACTGCTTTTTTTTCTTAATAAACATTAGACATTTTGTCACATAGTCTTATATAACTGTTATTTCTAGTGTTGGCAACAACTTAACAACTTAATCTGAATAAAATGTCCAATAATATTAGACGTTCTTGATCAACACCAGTTTGTAAACTAGTGTCATTATGTCTATTAAAGGCATAACTATGGTATCGGCTGAACCGATATCATGGAGCCGATACCTGATCCAGCTAAATTTCCTGGATCGGCACAAAATCTTCTCCCAGTATCGGATCAGTGCATCTCTAAAATATATATGTAGCATATTCTTTGTTGAAACTTCTGGTCATGCGCACATCAACTTTTGACTCAATTTTGGCTCCGATTGGGTAATGATGATTCTTCCTGCTGAATGTTGTAACAAATGAACTTTGTTTTTGGATTGACACACTACACAACAAACAGCTTTTTTCAAAACTGCTTCATTTGCGCCTAGTGTACATTGACTCTGGGTTTAGTTAGCCAGGCTGGCGCCACCTAGTGCCTCCGCTCAGTTTCATTTCACTCCAGTTACTCTCAGAACTGCCAACGGTTCATCAAAACCAAGAGCTCACTATTTTTGTATATTTATGTCGTTTGTTTGATGGATGAAGTGTTGGGACTAATTGCAGATGTGTAAGTCAAATTCCGTTTTATTTCGGACAATAAAGTTTTATCTTATCTTATCTTTTCTGAGTTTGTTCAACTAATCAAAGAACAGTTGGCCAGAACCAACCTGTTCTCCTTTGATCTCTTGTCAAATACTAAAGTACAAAATTAACAGTATAAATGCAGATTCTAAGTTTACTGTGCAGAAACGGCACCAATCACTGACGCGCACGTTACACTCTACAATCAGTGACAGTAAAAACGCTCTGCAGAAAATTATCTATTTGGACCAAAATCTCTTGGGGAGAACCCTTAGACCCCCCCTTTAACCAAACAATGTTGTAAAGAGCTGGGCAATATATCCAGTTTTA
The DNA here is from genome assembly GCA_038363315.1 of Mugilogobius chulae. Classification (NCBI taxonomy): domain Eukaryota; kingdom Metazoa; phylum Chordata; class Actinopteri; order Gobiiformes; family Gobiidae; genus Mugilogobius; species Mugilogobius chulae. The sequence continues at coordinate 21,773,536 of CM076399.1, read as the reverse complement.
GATATTGAATTGAATTTGGAGTAGATCGTGCAGTAGTATTTTTTTTAAGTTTATTTGAATTTGTACATGAAGTAATTCAAAGTGCTTCACAAAAGAGTAATGCTGCGTTCACACCGAACAGCTTATTTGCGTCTAAATTTGCCTAAACACGCGTAAAATTTCGCCGGTTATTTATGCTGTGACGCCTCAATAAGCTTCTAAGCTGCTCTGACGCGCGTCAAGGCTTTGGTGGACAAAAGGACACTTTTAACGCCCAAAGCGCTTCGAGCTCCTGCTTGTTTGCTAGCTTTGTTTGCTCCTAGACAGACCACGTTGAGAGAGAGAAGGAGAGAGAGAGGCTTGTTGAATTTATAAAACGGTTTATAAGAGTCAAATCTAAACTTTGAGACCATTTGAGGCGAGAAATGGTGGTATTATTACCAAATCCGCGGTCATTTTAACTTTTCTCTGCTAAATCGCTGGACCCCTAGGCTTCCGCTGGTCGTAGCCGCTAGACGAGAGCTCTCCGGCGGCTGGATGTTTGGCCATTACCGGGTTGCATTTATAAAACGGAGCTACCCGATCACACAACATTCTCCTCCTCCAGGCAGTCCTTTTGCTGTCTCCGTCCTCAGCTCCTCCCGTTGTACAGCAGGTTTAAACACGGCACCGGGGCATTTTTAATACTTCCACGTGGGCGCGTTGTCAGTCCAGACATGTCCCGTGTTTGCCGTGTCTCCAGATTTCAAAGCAACGAATGGCCGTCTTTGAAAAACGCCCCCAAACAAGCGATCTTTCGTTAAAAAGTTACTAAAAGACTTCAGTAAACAGTCGTCCTTTCCCCTTGTTGTGACAGGGAAACAACATGTGACGTGTCACAGGAGTGTAGCCTCTGATTGGCTAACGCCAGCTTCCAACGCGTCTGAAGATGGATTTTCCCAACTCCTGCATCGCCGCAGCTTCCAGCTTCTAATCCGCAAGACGTCGCGTTTTCAGAAGCCAAAACGCGCGTCAACTGACGCCCCAGACGTCAATACGCGCGGAAAATTCGCTTGAACGCTCAAGACGCGGGTTTACATTGACTTAACATTGAAAATGGACGCAAATACGCCAAGACGCTGTCCGGTCTGAACGCAGCTTAAAACTAATTTAACAGATATTTGTCTGATGATTAAACACACAGGAAAAAAAGTACCATCTTAAGAGAGAATTTGTGCCTGGAATAAGTAACATTCTACATGTTTTGAGTAGATTCTGATAAAATTGCCAATGGAATATAAAACATGTTTCTTTACTTAAATACACACTAACTTGAAATTATGAGGGGAAAAAGAGAAATAGCTTTTGTTCTATTGGCAAATCTTTATTTAAGAAAGTCAAAATCTGTTCAAATCACTATAAACATCAAGTCATTCAACCAATTTTACGCTTTTTGGCATCGTTTTTCCAGTGTAGTAACAAATTTAACACGTTTATGTTGGACTGACAGAATATCGTGTTGTATTAAAAAACATCTTCACAAAAGGTAAATTTACTTCCACTGACGCTGCTGTTAGGTCCTGCTTTGGCCTCGCTTCATCTGCTGTTTGCCCCATAAAATTTAATTCATTTTGCAGTTTGGTTTTGTATTTAACCTGCTTTGAGTCTGATTGGTGCATCAACGTTTATTGGACTTGTACTGTGTTTTAAATCTTCAAACTTAGAATTCGTGACACTTCAGTGAAAAAAGAAGCAGAATGTGTATTTTAACATTAGCTACATACCTTTTTGTAACTAGCTGTGGCAAATATACAGATGTAATTTGTAAATGTGGGAAGCGTGTGGGCGTGTACTGTTTTCTGTTTTTGGCGTTTAATCTTTTTGTAGTTTTGCTTGGATCTGGTCAAAGCAGGGTCGTTAAATGTGTTTACTAATCAGACGTGAGCAGGATTGATCTGTGACGAGCTGATTACTAAACTCAAAGCTTTTTTCTGTTTGTTGAGATGAGCATGTTTAATTCCTTTATGATTTAATGTAAATGTGATTGTGTTTTAATGGGTGAATAATCAAAGTACTAACGAGCTTGTGCTCGGTTTGATTTAAGCCAAAAGGGAACTTGGACTTAACCTGGACTTAAACTAAGATACATTAGTTTGCAGAGTGAGCTTTTATCTAAGAAAAGACTGACAAAACATGTTTTTATATCTTAAACAGCAACATTATTAAAATAAAATTCACAAAAGAATAAACTGTTTCTGATTTGTATTGCTGATTCCAGAAATCAACCGTAGTGTAGGGACTGATTAGCTTATTTTTTCTTCAAAACTTAATGTCCTATAGTGTTTTATAACTGTTTACAGTGCTACTATTGCATATAGAGGGATTATTTGTTCTCAACACAGGCGATGTGCACACCCGATCTGCAGAAAGAGCCGCCTCAATGACCAAGCTGGAGAAACAAGTCAAGCCAGGCTGTTGTCAGCTAACTATAAGTTTATCACTGTGTGAAAACAAAAGTTAGGATCCCCTCGAAAACAAGATGGCTCATCTCAAGGGGCTTATCCTCCCAAAAAATAAAATGTGAAAAAAAAAAAACAGAGGTTCTACAGGGTGACATGACATCATTCTAAATGTCGTGCTGAGAGAGTTAATGGAGAGAAAGGAAAATAACTACAGTTTGATAACAAATTCAACCCACAACAGTCTACTGAGCACTGGGTTTCTAACTGACATGTAAAAAGAGAAAATCAGTCAACAGTTGTAGCAAAGCAGATAAACAACAAGACTTCAGCTTCTCACATTATCAGACATTGAATCACACACAGTTGAACTTACCTTTTCTTCTTATTAAAGATGTTTTTTGAGTCGTTTGTTGCAGTTAAAATGTCCTAAACATCAACTGTTGTTAGCAGACAAGCCGTTGCCACGACGACAAAGAAATACAGTGAAGAAATGACACTCATTCTGAATGTTGCTGAGGCATTTTTAGAAATAATTATGTTAGTGCCGATTACAAATGCTGCTAATTCAACATTTTGAATGAATTTGACTCTTAAAAGTTACATTCAGGTGAAAAAACTGAGAGAAAAAAACTTGTCTCAACCTTCAGGAGACAGACGTCTGTCAGACCGGTTCAGACCTGATCCAAACAGCTGCTCTCGTCCGTTTTGATGTTTTATCAAAGAAGTTTCCCCAGTAAGCAGATGGACAGCGGCTTCTGTATGCATGGAGAGCAAATGACATAAGCGGATAATCCCTCTTTAGTGGAGTCACAACTTAATCTGAAAAAATGTCAAATATAATGAGACACACACCAATAAAATTATCTCATTATGACCAATAAAGGCAAAAAGGAGCTGATACTCGATCTTAAATGTACTGGATTGGCTCAGATTCTAGATCACAGTATCAGATCATGCTTCCGCACTTACAGCACTTAGTTTAATCTTTCACTTGACTTGGACTTGAAATCAAAAACTCGAGTCTTACAAAATGATGACTTGGTCCGACCTTTGTTTAGAAAGAAAAATATTTGTCTAATATTGACTAAAAAAAAATCAACTACAACACTAAACAATCGTTACAAAAGCCCGACTGCACTCTAAGATCTAATAATATAAATAAACCTAAGTGTCCTGTCCCGGTGTCCCTGCGGCTGTGGTGTGACTGTGTTTTAACGCGGCCCTGCTCCTCTGTCCTGTCTCTTCTTCTTCTTCTTCTTGGTTTGTCCCGGCGCATGTGTCCCGCCCCTCCCGCTCCGCTGCTCCCCCCGCTGGCGCCGCTTTGCCTCTGCAGCTCAACCTCATCCACAGTGAGGTCAGTAACCTGGCTGGCTTCGATGTGGAGGGCGTCATTAACCCCACCAACGCCGAGCTCGAACTCAAGGACGACCTGGGTGAGGAACGGAGACGCCTGTGTGCGAGAGCTGAAGGGTTTGAAAAGAATCCTAGAGAAATGACGGAGAGTTTTTACATTTACACGAGAGAACACGAGTGAGGCCGTTTTCTGTATTACCAAAATCATCGTTACTGATGTTATAGTTCAGGGCTATTCAACTTTATTTTTCCAGAGGGCCAGATTTTAGCTTCTGGGCTGAATAGTTGCACAATACGTCGCCGTTTTTGACATGAGGTTGCACCAAACAGTCACAGGACTAGATTTATTTCTATAGTGGTACCAACTAATGCTGCAATCCATTTTTATTGGTCTTCAAATGTTAAAATCAGCGGTACAAAATCAAATCTGATCCAGCAATTAATAAATCTAAACCAGGACTAAACCAGGTCTAAAGCGGAATTAAATCAGGTCTGAAAATTGCAATTCAAAGAGGATAATGAGAGAATAAATGCCTAAACAAGTAATATATCTTTGTTTAAGCATTGTTTAACTGTCTTCAAATAAGATTTGCCCAAAGAACAAGAGCAAAGTGGATTGTTTGGCTAAAAATATGAAAAGTACAGTATTTTCTCACTGGAAATGAGTCAAAAATACAACTGGAAAACACTACATTCAAATCTTATCTTGACATATTAATGATGGCCACTATTTCTTGAGGAAAAACCTGAATAATAACCCAGAAATCTACTAACGAGAGAAAATATGTTTTTGTAATATAAGTGAATGGAGGGCCGAATCATGTCTTTGGAGGGCCGATTTGGCACCCGGGCCTTAAGTTGAATAGACCTGTTATAGTTTATTCCTAAGTACGTACAATTATTAGAGATGCACCGGTCCAGCTTTTTCAGTTACAATACCAGTCCCGGTATGAAAAAGATGTGAGAAAACAAAAGGGTGTGAATTGCCATGAATCTGGCGATTCGATTCGTATCACGATACACACGTCACGATTCGATTAATCCCGATTAATCCCGATACTGACACAAACGATTATAAATTGCAATTAATTGATGATTATTTCTGTTTTTATAGATCTATACTATTAAAGTACACTTAAAAAACAAAATGATTCGTGTGCCAAGGGTTAACATTAGATTGTCTTCTTAAAGACAGTGCTGCCCTCTACTGTCCTGGCTGAATATGCACATTTTGAACCACTATTGACATTGAATTCAGTTGAAATCAATGATATAAAAGCATCCTCATTAATATGCATGACGTCATCAAAAGAATTGATATTGGAATTTTAGTATCGATTCGAGTATCGCGGGATCGAGTATCGCGATATATTGCCGAATCGATATTTTTTGACACCCCTACTGCTAAATCAACATTTGTGACTGAAACTCGATCCTACGACACTTAAAGGGGCACTGTGTAAGATTGAGGAATTTTAATTATCACATATAGTCCACAAACATTTAAATCATATTTTTTCTTTACAACATGAATACTTAAGAGAGCACTGTTAACCAATCCACATCAATTGTGATACATTTATACGTATTTGAAATGTTTTATTACGGGCCGGAATGTGGATTTTTGACGCTAGATGTCAGCATGCTAAATAGGCAAAATGCATGTGAAAGGCTCCCTCTGGTGTTCAAAAGTGGAAATCACTTTGTTTGTTTTTCTTACATAGTGCCCCTTTAAAAGTTACATTCAGGTGAAAAACACAGAGAAAAACACAGACGTCTGTCAGACCGGTTCAGACCTGATCCAAACAGAAGTTTCCCCAGCTAAGCAGATGGAGAGCGGCTCTTTCTGCATAAAGCATTTGCAGAAGAGCACGTTTGTCCTGGTAGATGTCAGGGATGGAAAAACGATCGAAAACTTCGAAAATCGATCAAAGTTTGCAGCAATCAAATCGAAGGCCATAATGGATCAGTTTTACTCATGCAGCCACTGACCAACACACACTCTGTAGTTGTATAACACACAATAATACAAGAACAGTCACAATGTTTGAAGAAACAAAGCCTGAACTTGTGCCAGACCTGACTGAATGTACTTTATTATGTTGCGTTAACAACAAATGGGTGGACGAACCTCTAAATATGGACACTGAATACGATTGTTTTTATTATTTGAATGTTGACAAAAAACACCAGTTCTAAGCTCTAGTGCTCTCAGTGGCTTTGTTTTAAATAACATGTTATGATTTTTTTTGTCTTAAAAGGATCCCTGGCTATAAAGATAAATATGGCTTAAATGCTAGTACTGTTCATGCTTACTAAAATAAATTGCAAACAAATATCTAACCTCTTACTATTTTTTATAAATTGTCATTGTTTGGAGCCATTGGCTGCAGCCATTTTGTCCAAATGGTTGCTTTTGGTTGTTGCTATGGTTGCTCCTGCCATAGTTGTTCCCTAGGTTGTTACCTTGACAACCACCAGAAGACACAGACAACCATTTGATGTCATACCCAAAGCAAAATGGCGGCTCCCTGTAATTTCTTTAAAACACTATTTTAATAAAACAACAAATACTTCTACGGTATTTGTCCTGTATTTATATAAGGGATGGTATTATAAGTGTTTTAGGGTAAAAATGTGATTATAGTCAGGGTTCGCTTTAAGATAAAAAAAAGTTAATATAAACTAACGAAATCGAAAATCGTGTCTGCAAAATCAAAACCTGAATCGAATCGTGAACATGCGCACATCGAATTTTGACTCAAATTGAGAAATGTAAGTTTACGAGGTCCTAAAATGTAGCCCTGTATTTAGGACTGCTAAAGTAGTTTCAGCATTAATACAAACTCATATTCTGTGAAAATGGCCCTCACTGGTTTAGCTTGGAGTCGAAAAGTTGTTTACAGATCAAATAATCAATTATTTACTTTTTATACGAATTCTCTTTGGAGGATTCTTTACAAACCCTTCAGTTCTGAGTTCAGTCCAGTGCAAAAGCTCTTTCTTTAATATAATCAGACTGAAAATGGGTGAAAAATAACGTTCACATACCACAGCCTTTGTGAATGTGGACTATTGTTGCTTATAATAACAATTCTTTAGTTTCAATTCAATACTTCTCAATCGTTCCTACAAAACCTGGAACCTGAGACAAAACAACTGGACAGAAAGAGAATTGCTCTGGATTTGAACTCAATATTTGTCTTTTGATTTGTACCTGAAGCAAAAAAGGGTTTTGAAAACGGACGGCACAAATCTCAAAGTCAAATCAAATACACAGTTTGCTTCTGTTTTCATTTGTTCATCGGTGTAAATGTGCTATTGTCTGTAAAACCCTTTTTTTTTTGTCACTTTTGCTTTTCGCCACACTGCAAAAACACATATTTACATGAATTAAACTGACTTGAGTAGCTGAACTTGTCATACGCACAGTGGCAGAGTGGTTAACGCTCACACCTCCCAGGCAGCCCAGCTTTCTATGTTGATTTTGCATGTTTCTTCTCCCCGTGTCTGGGTGAGTTTCCTCCGGGCTCTGCAGTGGACGGGGACTCTCTTGCTTTAGCCAATCGCTGCGCCCGACGACAAAAGCACAGAGCGCAGAGTAGAGTGTAAAATGTGTTTATAAAGCCTACAGTCTCTTTGAATACTTTTGGGAACAATAAAAACAGCACTGTGAGAACCTAAACCTTATATCAAGATTCTGAATTCAAGCCAGTTTGTCTGTTTTTGTTTTTGCAGTGTTCATCCTCAACAGAAGTGCCCTCCTACTCTCTATTTCTTTCTTCTCTCTCTCTCTCTCTCTCTCTCTCTCTCTCTCTCTCTCTCTCTCTCTCTCCTCTCTTTCTCTTTCTTTCTCTCTCTTCTCTCTCTCTCACCTCCCTCCCTCTCTTTCTTTTCTTTCTCTCTCTCCCTCTCTCTGTCATCTCTCTCCCTCTTTCTCTCTTGTCCCCCTCACTTTCTCTCCCTCTCTTTCTCTCTCTCTCTCTCTCGCTCTCTTTCCTCTCCTCTCTCCCTCTCTCTTTCCCCCTTCTCTCTTTTCTCTCTTCCCCTCTCTCCCTCCCTCTCTCGATCTCTCTCTCTCTCTACATCTCTACCTTCCTCCCTCTCTCCCTCTTTCTTCTCTCTCTCTTTTCTCTCTCCCTCCTTCTGACCCCCCTCCTCTCCCTCCCTCCCTCCCTCCCTCTCATTCTCTTTCCTTCCCTCTCTTTCCATTTCTCTTCTTTCTCTTCTCCCTTTCTCTCTTGCTCTCTCTCCTCTTCTTTCTCTCCCCTTTTCTCTCTTTCTCCCCCTCTCTTTCTCTTCATCTCTTTCTTTCCTCTCTTTTTCTCTCTCTCCATCCCCCTCTTTCTACCTCTTTCTTTCTTCTCTTTTTCTCTCCCTCTCTCTTCTCTCTCTCTTCTCTTTTCATCTCTCTCTCTCCCTCCCTCTTCTTTCTTTCCCTTCTCTCTCTTTCTCTTCATTCCTTTCTTTCCCTCTCTCTCCATCTCCCCCTTTCTCTTTCCTCTCTCTCTTCTCTTTCCTCTCTCTCTCCCTCTCTCTGTCTTCTCTCTCTCCCCCCTCTCTCTTCCCCCTTCTCTCTTTCTCTCTCCTCCCCCTCTCCTCTCCTCTCCTCTCCTCTTTTCTCTCTCTCTTCCTCTCTCTCTCTTCTCTCTCTCACCCTCTCTCTCTCCCTCTCTTCTCTCTCCCTTCCTTTCTTCCCTCTCTCTCTCTCCCCCTCTCACTCTCTCTCTCTCTCCCTCCCTTTCTCCCTGTCCCTCACCCCCCCCCTCTCTCCTCTCCTCTTTTCTCTCTATATCTCTTTCTCTCTCATCCCTCTCTCACCTCACATTTGTCCTTCACGTGTCCTTCTCCTTCATCTTGTTGTTGTTGTCGTCATAGTTACAAGTTGTGAAAGCGGACATTTCCTGTGTGGACAGTGACGCGGTGGTGCACCCCACAAACTCCTCCCTTTACACGGGGGGAGAAGTAGGTAAACCACTCGCAGACTTAGACCCATCTACAGTGTGTGTGCTAATCAGAAGAATCATATTAATATTGATAATAATAATAATGATAGTAATGATCAGTGTGTCCCAGACTGTTCACACCAGCTCTGAACAAACGAAATAAAATAGTGTTTCTAAGACGAGTGGAAAATCAATCTTTTGACTTGGGTCAGATTAAAAGCTCCACTTTTGTTCTTCACTCCACAAAACCAGGATGAAATATGAGGACTGAAGTATTCTGCACACTACAGAGTTTTGGATGGATTTTAAGCCCGATGTGTGCCCCTATGTGATTCAAGAGGCATGGCCAGAACAAAGGTTTTTGTTTATCTGTAGGTCACTGTAGCTCTGTTAGGACTTGTGCCTCCGTGCAGTCTCCGTGTCAGAAAACAACAAAAACAGGCTATTTTGAACAAAAACTATGACTGATAAAAATACCTCATGACGGGTTTTTTGTGACCCTGTCCGTCACAGTGACAGATTGAAATTAGGTCTAGTGTAGCCACTGCTACAGATGGAAAATTGGCTGTAAAGCTAGAATCTGGTACAAGCATCTTCCCCATTGTGCTCAATGTAATTGTACTTTGTCCTTATGAAACATTACCTTTACTAGACTATAAAAATGTCCAACATGGACTTAGTAGAAGCGTCTTCATTTCACAATGTGTTAGTGTAACAGCTCCAAACCTCTGATGAACCTCAGCTCGCCTTTGGCGTTTAGAAACTTGTTTTAATCCACAAAGCAGCTCACATGAAAAAAAAAAACACTCTGCGCTCGATCACATGACACTAGGGCTGATCATCGAAAAAAGGTTCCTATTTGGAACCGACCGAAAACATTCGGAAAATACTGGAACGCTCCCTACAACAACACTAATTACGCTCCACAAACAACAAAAACACCACATAGCCTATGTGCCAAATGCTCACTTTACAATGTCCTGGCAATTCACTTCTACGTTCTCCCAAACCAGCCGTGTGACCAGTCACGTCTCACTTCTCCCAAACAGACCGTGCGCCCTGCAGCTGCGTGTTATAAACAAACTGCTGTGTGTCGGCTTAGCTTTTTAAAAAGAAGAAACAAGAAACTAGTCTATTTTCAATTAAAACAGTCTTCAGTGCGAGCCTTTCTGTCTAAAGTCTGCTGTTGAGCTTCATAAATCCTTGTGATCAAATCAAAGCCTGAAGTTTACGCAGAAGAATGTCGCCAAACACATCATTTAATCCAAACTTTTTCGTAACATCCTCCTCCTCATCGCTGCAGTTGAAAGCATAATCCCAAATGTGAACCGCTGTGGCGCGTCTGTGCTGCAGCCAAATCAGTCAGAGTAAGAAATAAATGTAATCCAGCCTTCTTCATTTCTCCTTTTGTCTCCAGGTAAAGAGAGAGGTAAAAGTTTGAGTGATGAAGGCAGTTGTTGTGTCGCTCCTTTGTTCCAGCGAGAAAGTGAAACTTAACTTCTCCATGTGTCAGTCCACGTGAGGAACAGCTGATACATTTGCATGCGCTTAGTTTTGAGTCATAACTGAACAGACTATGTGTTTGTAGTTTGACAAATGTAACATTGTTAAAGACTGGAAAAAATAATTTTGGGCTTATAATTAACATTTGAAAAGAAGCAAGAACCGAAAAAAGAACCGTTAAGGAACCGGTCCCGAAAAGCAAGTACCGTTAAAGTACTGGTATCGAAAAAAATCTAACGGTACACAGCCCTAGTGACACACACACACTGTTCTCCGCTCGCTGCTGCTCCACAAGTCTGAGTCGTCTCTGTTCTTCTGACTCATGATGCCACTGTCAGGCTAATAATCCTGTAAATGTCTCTGTCTTTGACCTCTTGTGTTTGTGACTAAAGTCTAAAAATCACAAAAGATCCTAAACTCCTGTAGTGTGCAGTTGGCTTTACTTAGCTTCTCTATAATATTTGGCATTTTTGTCACCTGACGACTGGAAACCAAGTTTTATTTCAAGAAGCACTCTCCACAAGGCAAGAAGGTCCTGGGTTTGAGTGATGAGCATCGATAAAATCTCAAATCAGTGGTTTTGTTGATTCCTCTGATCCAGAGCTTAATTTGTAACTCAAACGTTGCCGGAACAAAATGTGGGTTTTGGACCGGGCTCCAGACAAGGTCAAACCTTTACCGGAGCGCACACAATAAGTGAACATAGAGGCTTAGAAATTCTAAAAACAACCCAACTGTCCATCCTACTCAATGTTAAACACTATAAAAGTAATTATGTCTGTGTTACACGTTTTTTTTACACATCACACAGAGATTTTCATTCATTCTGACAGAAATCAGCGCACCTGCCGCTAAATCCGATCCACAGCAACAAGTTAGTCTCCCACACACGCTTCTCATCCTGCACCTCAGCGCACTGCCTCCGCATCATATCTGACTCTCCACAAGTCACAACAACAACGCAGGACAAACAGCCTTTACACAGCAGACACGGGTCTCATACATCAAACGTGACGCTAAAATACACGTTAAAGTAACACAGTAAGTTAGTTGCACTTACGAGAAACTGCGGCCGCTACATCCGCGCTGGTTCTCACCTCTTTATCGTCCCGTACACTCCAAACACATGTGACACTCCCGCTGCTTTTAATCCATCAAAACGAGTCGCAAATAACAACAAAAATTCACAAAATCCACTTAGACGCATATTTCCTGTTTTAGAAGAAGATACAAGAGCGTGTCTCGCCTGGAACCAATGAAAAGTCTTAAACCCGCCTGCGCTGCTTCTGATTGGTCACATTTCCTGTCAGTTTCGCTTTTAACCAATTACAGTCTGTGACTTTGTCTTCCCCACAAATAAGCCTGTTGTTTCAGTGAATGAGAGACTGGAGGAGCAGAGTCGCGTCTCGTAGAAGTAAGACAAAAAGCTTATTAGAAAGTGTTACCGGAACAGACAAAACTGTTGCCGGAATGCCCCGCGAGAGTTCCCGGATCTTATTCCGGCTTGTTCCGGCTCAAATTAAGCCCTGCTCTGAATGCCTTATCAATTCACGTATTCATTCCTAAAATATACCATTTCAGTCTTCAGAGCTACAGGCAAACACAGGTCTCACGGCTCTTTAGTTCAGAGTTGGGTGGTGGCTTGAACAATCTGGGAACAAATTTATTACAATTTGTGCTTATTATTTGTGCTTCTTGAGTTTTCTATTTAATGTTGCACATTTGATAAAACTTCTGGCTGTGGGTAAGTTTGTTTTGGTGAAAATGTAAATCCAGGTCTAATCACTGACTTAACTCTGACGGAACTAAAGACAAAACAGACTTTTACATTTATTTAAAGTGTGACAGGTTTGATCCTATTCTTCAGTAAAACAGTGAACAGGATTTCCTTGTTTTGGTCACAGTTTGACTCTTTTGGTGAGGTTTATTTTTATTGTATATAAAAAAAAAAACACAACAATAAATCAGAGTGAATTTGCAGTGATGCCCAATTAACCTAAACAAGTTCATTATGTTTTACTGAAAATTGTAATTTAATTTAACCCGGGTGCACGGTAGCAGAGTGGTTAGAGCTCTGGCTTCCCAATAAGGAGGTCGTGGGTTCGACTCCCGGGTCGGACCATATCAACATCTCACGATCTCTCTGGGTGGAGTTTGCATGTTCTCCTCGTGTCACCGTGGGTTTTCTCCGGTTTCCTCCCACCTCCAAAAACATGTATGTTTAGGTTAATTGGGCATCACTGTAAATTTCCCTTAGTGAGTGAATGAGAGAGTGAATGTTTGTCTGTCTAACCCTGCGGCAAGTTGGCCACTGTCCAGGGTGTTTCCCCGCCTAAGGCCCAAAGTCACTGGGATAGGCTCCAGTCACCCGCGACCTAACCTGGCCAGCCAGATGGTTTATCTCGCGGTATTTGTGAATTCACAAACACTAGATAAACCATCTGGCCTTCGTCCGGCTCGATTGGTTTGAGAGTCCGAAACGGCCGTGGTTCGGCCCACTCACATCACAGCAGCGTGGTTTTGAGGCCCAATCACATTGTAGCAGGGCGGGCTAACACGGGCCGTTAGCTCCCCGGTGCCGCAGCCGAGTCTGATTCAAGCTAAACAAAGACGGCGGCTCCCGTGGATGTACGTGTTTCTGCTGCTTTTGATGCGGTTTCAGCAGAAATACGGAGTAATTTCTTTTTGAAAGAAGAGCAGTATGTCAGTGTGACATGTACTCACGCGGACATTGGATACACCATTACGAGTTGTTGCTGTGATTGGCTAGCTCAAATAAGGTAGGCCCCACACCCAATCAGCTCGAAGTATTTCACTAAACGCCCCGCCTTTTCTCGAACGCATTCAGCGAGTCAAGTCCCAGATGGATATAGTGAGAACTCAGATAGGAGTTCAACACATATCCATCTGGTGTGAGCCAGGTTACCCCTAACGGGATTAAGCGGTAGAAAATGAATGAATGAATGAATGTAATTTAACCCAAACCTCAGTCGACCTGAAGTCATTGAACACTTAACATAAAAAACGTAATTAATTAAATCGTTTTTTTTATGTTGAAGCTAAACTTGGCCATATTAAGCCTCCATAATTCAGACATTCTCTTGACTTTGATCTAAGACGGGACTAAACCAGGACTAAACCAGGACAAAACTTGGACTAAACCAGGACAAAACTTGGACAAAACCTGACTTGAGTGTTGGGCCTGATCTGCTGCATGTCTCTCGTCTCTTCTGTCTTTTTGCTTCGTGTCTTTTCTCTGTAAATATTTCAGTTTAGTGGTCTTTAAAGTGTTTGATCGTGGACGTGTTTGTTTGTTCAGGCACTGCTTTGGAGAAAAAAGGAGGCAAAGAGTTTGTTGAAGCTGTTCTGGAGCTGAAGAAGAAGAACGGCCCGCTGGAGGTGGCCGGAGGTAAGGGCAGGATTCATCCGTTTAAATGGAAATTTAAAGTTTTTTTTTATGCTGTACTTTTTTAGATTTTCATTTCGATTTTCTTAATCAAACCTGTAGCTATAAAAGTAGTTAGTATGAGTTTGATTGTGGTACAACGTTACACATTTCATTAATTCTGCCCCCGAAATTATCCTTTTTTTTTTTTTTTTTTTTTATTACTCTTTGGGGCATTCTTATTGTGGACAAATATGTTTTATGTTCTAATGTGAAAAAAAATACAGCTAAAGGGGAAGCTTTTCCATAGAAACATACAAAAGGGGGCCCTTCTCCAGCCCAAATAATATTTCATTTTGTGGCCGTTTAAGCAATCTCAAAGCAAATATACAGATTTTTATGTCTATTTAGCGTAACAAGCTTTTACTCAGTTTGTTTTTGGTCAAACAGTTAACAGTGCATCTTTAAGATAAAAAAGCATTGTGTCCATTTGGGTCATTCTCTGAAAGTGGGACCATTTTGACCATTGGTTATTTGACAGGTTTTCATTAAGTAAATAATAATAATTTTGTTTTAATTTTTTATGTAATATATACTACTAATGTGCCTCTAAAAGATTTTAAAAAATTGCAGCCCAAGATCAGATGGAACTTTTTTTTTTACGACCTGTTTTTAAAAAAAATAGCTTAAATCATGACTAAAAGTGTGACATTCTTATCCAGCAATAAACATGATGTAATTTCCTCAAGTAAACTCGATAAATACTGCATTGAAACACAATAAATGAAGAATAACTTTGGAAAATATGTTTGCATTTCGTTTTTCTACTTTTTGTATTGAGTTTGCGAAAATGAAGCCGAATTCCTGGGTATCGAATGTAACTGTTGGTGTCCATATAAGTTACACGCGGAACTGATCAGTTTTATCAGCAAGTGAAGACTTTTCAATGCTCACGAACCTTGCAGCGGATAAACACCACTAATGTGTGTATTCAGAGATAATATCTCAAAATCAACATTTTATTTAGTTTATAGCAACTCTCTCAGCTAAAACATGTGGTCCAAGTGATGTCCAGTTGGTGTCCAGTTGGTGTCCAGTTGGTGTCCATGTTACATGCGGAATTATGCTCCATTGAGAGCAATGAAATTGAAATTGAAATGGCTATATTGGAAAAATAGTTGTGCATCTTTCTTGACCATTATAGATCTGTCAGTACACTTCTCAAAGATGGAATTAACCTAAAAATAAAACAATTGCTGCAGTTTGAATTTCAGCCTGGATGTCACACTTTATAGTCCCACTTTCAGAGAATCACCCAATTAGCATTCAACAATCTCACTGAGGCTCTGTGTTTCTTATCTGAAGCACAAAGTTCTGCATCTCACAGTTTCCGGTAAATCCACTTTGTGTTTAACCCAAACTCCGCTTGTAATTCCTTTTCTCCTGCACAAAAAGCCTTGCGTGGAAAATCCAGATGATATATGAAAAAGCATATCGTCTGGCCACCGTGTCCCTCTCTCGGATTTCAGTGGTTGTAATTGACAGATTAATTAGCCAATCAGAGACACACATCTTCTGTCGTTTGAAATCCAACATGGCTGCTCCCGACGAAAAAATTACATGAAAAAAATCTCAGGTGGAACTGAAAAACATCACGGATTTCTGCAGAATCAATGAACGAAGCAAAAAACGATTTTAATGTGAGGTGAGTGAAGTTAGATTTTGTCTAAATGACAGACGACCAATCAGCTTCTTTGTTTCATCTGCGTCACGCAATAAACTGATCTGATTGCTGAAGTGTGGGTTCTGGATCCCAGGCAACAAAAAGCCAGTCTTTCATTCCTCTGGGAAAGTTTTTCTGATGCAGATGTGACAATCTCCAAACCAGGAACTGCAGGTGCAACTAATACTAATGTTTATAAATCTGAATAAACATCAGTATTTGTCAAGTGAGGCTGGTCAGAACAAAACCTCTTGAAATCAGACCAACACAACTCTGTTGTCTGTTATTTTTGTGGAATAAAGCCTTATTCGAGCTCTAAATCAGTAGTTTTTATGTAAAAGCACAACTACATTTTTAATCCGACAAATGCATTGTCCCTTTATTAAATGATAAACAAGCAAAGAAAAGTAGTTATGCAGTAGTTACGCACAGTGCTTATTTTGTAAATCAAACGTTGCCGGAACAAAATGTGGCTTATGGACCGGGGTCCCGACCATGTCAAACCTTTACCGGAACAAACAATGAGTAAACATTGAGGCTTATAAATGCTAAATTACAACTCAACTGTCCATCCTACTCGGCTTAAAACAATTTAAAAGCAATTTTGTCTGCATTACACATGTTTTACACGTCACACCGAGATTTTCATTCATTCTGAAAGAAACCACCCTCACCTGCCGCTAAATCCGATCCACAAAGTAACAGGATGCCCTCCCACACGCGCTCGTCCTGCACCTCAGAACACTGACTCCACATCAGTATTAGACCCTCGACAAAGTCAGTCATTACACCAACTCAGCACAAACAGCCTTTACACAGCAGACACAGGTCTCGTAACAATATAAATTTGCAGACAGCTGCATCTTATCACTCCGTACACTACAAACACACGTGAGTGACTCCCGCTGCTGTTTCTGCTTTTAATCCATCAAAACGAGTCACAAAATACCAACAAATATCCACAAAATCCACTTTCCACAGATTTCCTGTTTTGGAAGAAGATCTAGAAGCGCGTCTCGCTTGGAACCAATGAAAAGTCTTAAACTCCACCTGCGCCGAGAGTAGCCGCGTCTCGTAAAAGAAAGACACAAAAAGCTTACGGACTTTGAATGTGTCTTGCCTGAATGCCTCTCGAGAGTTCCCGGATCTTATTCCGGCTTGTTCCGGCTCAAATTAAGCCCTGGTTTCGCAGTTAGCTGCAATGTTAACAACAACAGATGAACTTGGTGGACTGTGGTGAACAAATGGGGCATTGCAGACTAATTTCCACCTGAATAGAAACATCAACGAGATAACTGTGCTTGAGGAAACTGCTTTGAAGTTCTGTTATTGTTAAAAAAAAATTGATATAGAGCTTTCAATTTTGATTAATCTGCTGCATACTTCCAGGTTTCTAGAACCTGGTGTCTATTTTTCTTCTCAGGAGATTTATAAACATCAGACTAAATAAGAAGATACATTTTAATTTGTAAAACATCTATCGTCAACTGGAGTGCACCAATCACAGCTCTGCTTTATTATTCTGATTCAGACAGCACACAGCGGTCTGGTTTTGTCACACAGTTCAGCTTTTACAGTATACTATGTAATGAAATTGATAAAGTTTACTAATTTACAACCACAGAACATCAGGAGCTTTAAACAGCGCTGCTAATGAGCACTTTGCACTTCCTTTGTTCCGACATCTGTTTCTCCCAAAAACATCTGGAAATGAACGTCTTTTCTCTCACTTTTCTGTGGAATAATGAACTCCAGCTCCATCTCAGACTTCACAGCTTTCTGACCTCTCTCCAGCCGCAGATTCTAGTTTTGATGAAGGATAAATCCCACTTATGACCTGCAAAAGCTGATGTTCCATTCGTTCGATTCTCTCTGGACTTTCTGGAGATTTGGAGAAGTGCTTTTTGAGCTCTCGTCGCTGTAATCTTTTAGTCAAACTTTTTAAAACTCCAGGGATTTTCTTCAGTTCAGTCTCTCTCTCCGTCTGATCTTTCCGTCTGCCAGTTTCACTTCAAATGTTTGTAGTTTAATAATGAGACCAGCTTATTATAAAGTGACACAGGTTTTTGATTAGAACAGCGTCAATTAGAGGTGACGTGTTTAAGGTTTTAAGCCCTTTAGGTGCCAAAGTAGTAATTCTGCATCAAGTCGTTCCAGGCTCTGTTTCTCTAGTCTCCAGATTCTTAGTTCTTAGTAAATGTACGCTTCTTGTGAGATCGGGCTCGTATATTCACAGACTATATTCATATTTTTTTGTTTAGTGTGAGAGTAAGATCCGACTCTGACTCTGTTGGAGGAGGAACAGAGCACGGCACAGTTACCCCCAATTTACACCAAAGCTGCAGCAGCGCGTAACTGCAGCAGCACGTCATACGGCCGTCATACGCGCAGGATACGCTCACAATGCAATCAAGTCTGATTTGGTTCTAACAATTTACACCAGAAGTGTGAGACGCGCGTCTAACGGCCGTCTTACGCTACGCGTCGTTCAAAATAGATCGGACTTCTAATTTTTCAGCAGCGGCGCGTCTCCCGGGCTTTTTAGCAGGAAAAACACAGGTAAAAGCAGCGCAGAGACAAAATAAAGTTCCAATGTGCTTTCAAAATGCGTTAACTACAAGATTACAGCCACTAAAACAACATGTACCGCCAGAAGCTCCGTGAACGGCCGTGAACATTGCAAACTTTCTGATTTCTTTAAATCACGTCCTTAAGAGGCTCTTTTCTCCATGAATAGGAGTCAGACTGTTATAAACACACATCATCTTAAAGCTTAACTTGTAACAAACGTGTTTGTGAATACAACGCTGTTCTCTCTGTTCACAATCGCTTTATATGAGCCGTTTTAGCATTACCTGCTTCTGCTTTCCTCTCCCGGTGGGTCATGCTCTCCCCCTGGCTGCGCGTGCCTGTTGGGTGCTAAGGCGCGTGCACGTGGATGAGAGAGAGAGAGAGAGAGCGAGGGATTGGCTGAATGTTACACTATCAATTGCGGGACGGGGTGAAAATAGAAGAAAAATTAAGGT
The DNA here is from genome assembly GCA_038363315.1 of Mugilogobius chulae. Lineage (NCBI taxonomy): Eukaryota > Metazoa > Chordata > Actinopteri > Gobiiformes > Gobiidae > Mugilogobius > Mugilogobius chulae. Next base: position 21,755,180 of record CM076399.1, on the reverse strand, counting down.
TCTTAGTACAACGTGAAGTAGGCAAAAAGCCCTGATGTAAAATGCAAATGCAGCTTGTTAATGCTCTTGAAAAAACATCACACCTGATTCACAGTTTTAGGCTCTTCCTCGTTCATAATGTGTGAGCAGTTTTTGATTTATTCATGTGAGTTGATGCTCAGGCTCACGTTGTTGGAGCAGCACTGACGCGTCTAGTGGAGATTGATGTTTTTCAAAATACGCGCGTATGACGTGCTGCTGCAGTTACGTGCTGCTGCAGCTCCTGGTGTAAATTCCCAGTTACTCAAAGCCCAGACACACTGTGAGCGACAAAAGTACGTGCACGAAGTATCAAAACCTCAGCCGAGCGTCCACACAGGGGTGACCACAGCGCCAGTCGCATAGAGCTGCTGGGCAATATATCGAAATTTAGATAATATCGTAAATGTTGTTTTTTTAAGATATGCAAAAATTTAATCTCGAGTATATCATGCAGTAAAAACATCCAACAAACGAGCTCATTTACAATAAAAATTACATAAGCGATGCTGTAAAGTTTTTAATAGACAAAGTAAGTTTATTTCTATCAGTGTTTGTAGATAAGTGCTTTACAAAAATGAGGTTATAGTGGCTGCACTTTTATAATTCATTTGACAAATGTTTGTCTGATAATAAAACACCAGACAACAAAGCAATATGTGCCTGAAATAAGTATATTTTACTTCTTTTAATTTCATTTTTATTGGTTTGACTAAGCTTGTCAATGGAACAAGCATAAAACATAAAGTAATAAAAATGCACACTGACTTGAAATTTAATTTAATAAAAAAAAAAAAACTTCTGAAATAAGAACTATATTTACTTGTTCTATTGGCAAATCTTTATTTAAGAAAGTCATGTAAAAAGTCAATCAATCAATTGTAGATGTTTTTCCGATATAGTAACAAGTTGAAGATCGGTTTTAACAAGTTTCTGTGAGACTGGCAAAATATCGTTCAAATATTTTTTTGCCAAAAAATTATCGAGATATCCAACCCTAGGAGCACGTCATAAGTCAACCAGAAATGTCTTTAGTCAGCTGCAGACTATTTTTTCTGACCATTAACATTCAATGAATACACTTAAAGATGTGTTTGAACATTTTTCAGCTGGTTTGAGACAATATCGTCTGAATATCGTTATCAAGATGTGCCAACAAATTATCGAGATATCCATTTTTGTCAATGTCGCCCAGCGCTACAGTCGCAGCAGAATATGTGCATGATAGCCACGGACCCTGTTCATCATTCATTTTCTACCGCTAATCCCTTAGGGTCGCGGTGACTGAGCCTATCCCATAACTTAGCCGACCTGTGTGTTAAAGAAATATTTAAACAGAGTCCATGGATAAAGTTTAAGAAGTGTATTCTTCGTTTGAGACAAAGCAGATGTTACACAGAGCTATTTGTTTTCTTGAAAAACACTCTAAACCAGGGTCTCAAACTCCCGCCCGGGGCCAAATGCGGCCCCGAGATGATTTAATGCGCCGCGGCGTGATTCAGATTAATATGAATGCGGCCCGCAAATAACAATTTGAACTACAGGTCCACAATGCACTGCAGCGTAGCGCAGCCTCAGCTCCTGCCCTGCTGCCCGTGCACCAGCAGCTAAACACAAACACGACAGAGAGATGAATGAGAACTAGAGTCACTTTTAAACTTTCCTCAACAAAGAAATGGACAGAGCACAGGCGGATTCTGAGAGCAGAAGCTTCAGACACGAGAGGAGAGACTGTCACAGCGTAAACAGGAGGCTGCTCCTTTACAACAGAAAGGAACAGATGTTGATTCATCTTTTCATGCAGACAGGTGAGCGTCCCTGAATAAGTTCGATGTCATAATGGAGTGCCTCATGTGTCAAGCTCCACGCCACTTTTTATTTGACGAAAATTGATCTAATATCCGCAGAGAACGTGCATAAACTCCTGCTGAAAAAGACGATGCGAACCGCACCGCGAGTGCGGCAAAACGCACGCGGCCACACGCGCACGACGACACACAGGCGGCCACACGCACACAACGTTGCATACGCGGCTCCAAAAAATTTATAATCGTCATCAGTGTAGCCTAAACCTGTGTTCAGACGTCCAGATAAAGGCCTGTAGTGTTTGTGAAACAGACAGAAAGTTCATTTGTGTGAAGAGCACAAGAGGAAACACACAGCCTAAACCAGACTGGAAAATAAAACTATGAATATAAAGGTTTATTTGTGAGATGTGACAATAAAACCTCTAAATGCACCAGAATACAGCAAACTACCTGCAATTTAGCCAAAAATTCCCAGGAGGACAGTGTGACCCTGGTTACACACTTTTATTTACTTTTGTTTTCATTACATAGAAGACAGTAGTGTAAAATGCAATACAAAATACTTAATGTGAATGTATTGTAGGCTGTATGTTGTATTGGAGGTTTTACAGCCTAATAATCTTATTAATATCATAGCAGGTCAGAATTTTTAAAATGCGGCCCTCGACCAATTTGCCTCCGATCATTTCGCCCCAGCTCCACTTGAGTTGAGACCCCTGCTCTAAACAGTTTCACTTGTAATACCCTTTTCATCGCGTCTTTTTCCAAAACCAGTCCTCCTGATCAGCTCTCTATCTCTCCATCACCAACAGGACCAGTTTAGCTCAGGACAGCACAAAAAGACGGTGTGGCTGGTTTCAGTGTCTTTACCTGTTTTCTAAGCAGTACGCATGCAACATGCGCATAGAGCTGGTGTATGTTCCTTCCTAGTGTACACATACGTACACCTTTAGCATACAGCCTATTGTGAGCGCTGAGGTTTGTTTCTCATAAACAGAAATACTATTAGTTCATAAACGCTGCACCAAACGACAGCAGATCTGCGCTTAGCTGGAATAAACACCATGGGCCTCGATTAGAAGTTGAGATGTCTTACGGCTTCTGTTGTGTTTGCTGCTCGGCGCTGTTTTAAGCCAAAACCTGATGGAGGAGCAAGTATCACAAGCAAAACTCATGTCTATGTGTCGGGTCACTTTGCCACACACACATCAGTAGCTGAGCGCTGGACCGCATTTTGGGAAACAATGAAACTGAGAAATGGTATATCACAATATGACTATTTCAACATCTGTGTTCTACACCTGCTTCCCCTCCCTCTCGTCTCTCTCTCTCTCTCTCTCTCTCTCTGTCTCTTTCTCCCTCCCCCTCCGTCCATCCCTCCTGTAGCGGTTCTGACCTCGGGCTTCGGTCTCCCTGCGAAGTACGTGATCCACTGCCACAGTCCAGGCTGGGGCTCGGACAAGTGCGAGGAGCTTCTGGACAAAACCGTCAGAAACTGTTTGGCTTTGGCCGACGAGAAGAAGCTCAAGTCTGTGGCCTTTCCCTCCATCGGCAGCGGACGGTGAGCGCTTTACAACTTTATGGCATTGTACATTCAAGGAAAAAAGAAACGCAACATTTTTATATTTAAAATTCCTTAGAAAACGAGTACATTACTAAAAATGTGTTACATCATGATTTGAGTCCATAGTAAGCTGAACACAGGTGAACAGATTTCTTGGTTTGGCTTGACTGATTGTGAGAACAATAAAGAGTGCATTACAGGGTCGTTTATGTTTGAAACTCAGAGTTGACTTTTAAAAAAACACACTTCTTCACGATGCCACGATTGTCTCAACCAGAGAGGGATGGAGCTATTGGCTGCTACAAGCTGGACGGTGTTGTCTTGTGTCTCCAGGGTGTTTGGAGTCATCGCTCTAACATTAGTCGTCTTGTGGAGTGATACCAGGCCACTGGTTCCTCTAACGACCGCCCTCGTACTGGTGGCCCCCGTGTAACGACCGCTGCACAAGACCAACCCCCCCACACATCTCCGTGACAGGTTCAGCCTCCACCAGGTCCACAGCCGAGACCATTGGGTCACACCACAGGCCAGTGTCTCCAGAACCATCCGTAATCACCTCTGTGCTGACGATATTCCACCGTATCGGCCATATGTTGGATCAGTGCTTATAGCTCGGGTCAAATTGTGCACTCACATGGTCCCAAATCCTGTTCAGTGACGAAAAAAGGTTCCAGTGCTTCAGAGCAGATGGCCGAGATCGGGTGCACTGGTGGAAAAATGAGCGGCAATTCCACAGGATCTACTCAGACAGTACTGAGGCTGAATAACCTCTGTCCAGGGCCAACGGGGGTCAGTGAACTATTGACAGTCTGATGAAACTCTGTCACTTTTGGTTTGGGGGTTGCTCTATTGTTGTTGTTTTTGGACTCCAAAATGTGTACAACGAGTTGGCCTGAGGATTAGAAATGGATGTAGGGTTCATATGAAACAGGCGGATCTCAAAAATAAATTTATTCTGCCCCCCAAAACTGAAAACTGAATGTTGTTTCTTTTTCCTTGAGTATATTTACATGTTTTGAAAGATATAAATAAATCATCTGACCGCCATGTTCCTGTCTCTGTGAGTGATTTGCTGCATTTACTTGAGAGCTTTAATTTCGACTAAAGAAATTAAAGCTCCTTATTTAATTTCTTTATTCAAAATTAGTCTCTACTTCAGTTTGACTTTTTCCTGTCTTCTTTATTCATTTAATTGTTGTTGTACCTCCACAGGAACGGTTTCCCGAAGCAGACGGCGGCGCAGCTCATCCTGAAGGCCATCTCCAGTTACTTCGTGGCTACGATGTCTTCCACCATCAAAACCGTTTACTTCGTCCTGTTCGACAGCGAGAGCATCGGCATCTACGTCCAGGAGATGGCCAAGCTCGAGACCAGCTAAGGCTAACGGCTAACCAGCTAACGAGCTAAAGCTAACGAGGTGGATGAGGTCCTCTGTACATGAAGAATCTTTCTAAGGCCGGGAACTTGTTTTGCATTATTGTTTGTATTTTCTAGTTTTTAATTTCTTATTTCTAGTAAAAAAAAAAAAGGCATAAATTGAATCTTTAAAAAAACAAATTTATTTACGATAATTGAGAGACGGCTATTCCTCCTCAATTTCCTCGACTTCAACGGGAAGTCGCTGATACGGGTTTTTTTGCATGAAGACGGCTAATTTTCTCAGTTTAAGAAAAAAAATAAACACATTTAATGCCATTGGATTTCTTGATTTGGGAAGCATCTCGGTCGCCGGTACTGTAAACTCAGACGCTACGAAATTAAGTTTAAAGCAAAAAAAAAACATGAGTAATTTTGTTTTCGTGTCGTGTTTTTTGCAATATTCATGTTATTTTTGCCTTTATTTAAACAGGCAAAAACAGCACTGCAAAGAGTTCAAGTTTCTAAAGGAATTGAATAAATAATAATGAGTTTTATTTTAATTTTGCACTGACTGGGCACACTTCTAGGAAAACCTTTTATAATTTGACTTTCACTGTGATTTTCCGGGTTTTCTTTGCGTCAGATGCCCTCCCCGTTACAGCGGACGTCGGCGTGAAGTGCATATGATGGTTTTCTATGTTTTTTTCTGTTTGATTGGTCGGTTTAATAGTCGGTATAATAGACACATTTTCCCAGCAGCACTAAAGAAGTTTATTTTCCTTCAACAACTTACAACAGAAAGTTCAAAAACATACTTTGGAATATTCAGAACAGAGGTAAGTATGTTTTACTCCATATTGTGAAAAATTAGTAGGGATGCACCGATCCGATACTGGGATCAGATATCGGTGCCGATCCAGGAAATTTTGCTGGATCGGCTCCATGATATCGGTTCAGCCGATACCTTTGTTGTACCTGTAATTGGACATAATGACACTGATTTATTGGCTGATGTTGATCCATTGGCTGATGTTTATTCCGGATTAAGTTGTTTAGTTGTGGCTTGCTCTATAAACAACAGTTACATAACACTATATGACAAAATGTTTTATGTTTTAATAAGAAAGAGAAACTATTTCAATAATTTCACTGGTATCTGTTGATATCGAGTATTGGTAGATACTTAAAGCTAGAGATGCACCGATCCGATACTGGGATCGAATATCGGTGCCGATGTAGGAAATTATGCTGGATCGAGTATCGGCTCCATGATATCGGTTCAGCCGATATCCTAGTTGTGTTTAATTGGAGTCTGATTTATAGGCTGATGTTGAGCCAGAATGTCTCATAATGTTTGACATTTTATTCTTTCTCTCTCTCTCTTTCTGTCTTCTTTTTCTTTCTCTCTCTTCTCACTCTCCTCTCTCTTCTCTTTACTTCTGTCTTCTCTTCTTTCTTTCTCTCTTTCTCTCCTCGCGCTCTCTCTTTCCCATTCTATCGCGTTCTTCTCTTCTCTCTCCTCTCGCTCTCTCTTTCTCTCTCTCGCCTTTCTCTTTCTTCTCTCTTTCTCTCTCTCTTTCTCTTCTCCCGCTCTCTCTCCTTCTCTCTCCTCTCGCGCTCTCTATCTTTCTTCTTTCTCTCTCTTTCTCTCTTCTCTCATTCTCCTCTCTCTCTCTCTCTTCTCTTCTCTTTCTCTCTCTCCTCGCGCTATCTCTCTTCTTTCATTCTTTCTTTCTCTCTTCTCTTCTCTCTCTCTCTCTCTCTCTCTCTCTTCTCTTCTCTGTCTCTCTCTCCTCGCGCTATCTCTCTTTCATTCTTTCTTTCTCTCTTCTCTTCTCTCTCTCTCCCTCCTCTCTCTTCTCTCTTCTCTCTTCTTAAGTTGTTCAGTTTTGTCTTGCAGTATAAATAACACTTATGATCAAAAGTCTTATGTTTTGAAAAGGAAAAAAGAGCTATTTCAGTCTTTCCATTGGTATCGGTTGATATCTGGTATCGGCAGATGCTTAATTATAAAGTATCGGGACCGGTATCGGAACTGAAAAGCTGGATCGGTGCATCCCTAAAAATTAGTTACTTATTTTTTTACACATTTGAATTTAGATTCATTCTTGCTTCTTCTCTCGGCTCATGAACTGCTTTGAAGTTTGTTTAAATTTGAAAAGTAGAAGCAGGAAGAGCTTCTTCCAAGACCTGAGAGTAAATGTAGAGACACAAACTCACGCACAGTCAAAACGCTCATTTGTGCGTCCGACTCTGGCTGGAAGAGCAAAAACATATTGAGGGATTATCAGTCGACGTCACTTTCCACTTTGCTGTCCATCTAGTTGACTGAGGAAACTTCTTTGATAAAAACAAGAAACAGGACGAGATCAGCTCTGACAGACGTCTAAAGCTCGAGACAGAGTTTTGACAGTGATCTGAATGTAACGGGTTTGAGTCCCAACGACAAATTTCATTCACAAATGTGGATTTAGCAGCAGAACTTTAGTTTTCTCACAGCGATCTATTTAAGGTGATAAAGTCCAAACATTCAAACATTACAGAGTTCTGTCCAAACTTTTCCTCAAACATTCATCTTCTCGACCTTCTGTTACGAGAACGAGGTTGTACTTCCGGTTCACGGACTTTTAATCATTCTTTGATTAATATTTAGCGTTTCAATTGAAAATTATCCATTAAGAATAGTAATAATAATTTTGTTCAAATCTGAAGGTAAATAAATAGGCTTTATTAATTAATTTATGAACTACATAAGGACGTCTGAGTTTGGTGAAACTTTACAGACATTCTTACAAACATGGACGATTCACACGGGAGTAAAAACTCAGACGGCGTCCGTAATTATTACATTTTACATGAGGTCCACAGGTAAATATTAGGCCGTGCGAATAAGACTTAAGACAATTTTGTATTTGAACAGACATAAAAGAACCATTTCATCAAAACAGATTGACACAGGAAAGAGGTTTTTATTTTCACACAAAAACACGCTTTTATTCAAGTCTGATTTTGGCTTGAAAGTTCCACAGTGGGCCTTTAATTTTATGTTAACTATATATGTTTTATTTTGTTTGTTGAACTCGTCATATGCACTTTAAGCCGACATTTCAGGAGCTTTTATAAACTGGACGCTTGACCCTGTCGCTGTAGCACAAGTTGAATCGTTTTAAAACAGAAGATTGTATTTTATTTGGGAGATTTGACCCTCTGCAGTGCTCGTCGGTTCCTCTCGTGTGTTCGTTCTCTTCGTGTTCTATCGATGGAGTAATTGTGAAACGTTACTGTTAAAAAAAACAAACAAAAAAAAAGAATTATTGGATTGTAGATTTTTATTTAGACTTTTTACGCAGAAAGAAAAACCAGTATTCTTGAGTAGATGGTGTGCGTTTTCTGTCCGTTCGACCCATCGACGCGTGCAGCTGCTCCTCATGTACGTTTTGGGTTGTTTTTCCACTGTTCCACCACTAGACGGCGCCGCAGAGCTGAGAATGGGCCCCGTTCATGGCCGCGTTCTCTTCCTCTCAGTTGGATTTGAATCGGGACTCATTGGAGGACGTAAACCACAGAGACTGCGCTGTTTCCGCTGCATTTTGGACTTTCCAGAATAATCTTTTCTTATGTAAAATAGAAAAATGAGAAACGTGTAAAATGCTTTCTAAGGAATTACAATTTGACTGTAAACAAAAGCTCTGTACACTCCGATAATAAAATCATTTAAAAGCACCTTCGTCTCGTGTGTCGTGGATGATTAATCAGACAAACTACTGTGACAAAAAATATTCAATTGCTTTACTTCAAATTGTAGAAACTAGTGCTGGGCAATATGGAAAAAACGTATATCCCGATACAGATTAGTTTTATATCACGATAGCGATATATATCACGATATACCATAATTAAATATGTTTTCAGTTATTCTTTATAAAGTTTGACACACTTTCATTGCTTACTTTTCTCCAACTTTATTTTGAAGTGAATTTAAATGAAATGACACATTATAGTGAAGAGGAGGAGAGAAAATGTTTATGTTTATTGTAATAAAACATGTTTATGTATTAAAACACCTGCCGGTTGTGGCTGTAGTTGGCGCTTTAGTTTTCCCTCGCCAACAACACAACACATCAAAGTAAACTACAGAACAAAGTGATTAGGAACTATTGCCCCGTTCATCAGCGTTGTTTCGCTGGTGTTTAGCGGAGCGCTAGTGGGTCAGGCGGAGACAGGCGGACCGCTGCACGAGGCTCTGTCTGCAAACCTGCACCAAGACAAACAGGCAGAGTGAACGGCAGGCAGTAGAAAACTGGTGAGAGAGACAACAAGTGGCGAAGGAAAAAGCGAGCCACACCGGCTGCAGCGCTGACTGCAGCCCGGGCCACTCCTCCGTCCCCCGGACAGCGCTCTTTACCATCTCTCGCTCTCTTCTGACGCGCTCAAAGATGTTTGCGCTCGTGCACAGGGCGAGGGAAAGAAAGGGCGACTCCCGACGATGTACAAAAACTACTTTAACTTTGGTTTCATTGAAGTTACGCTACAACACGTGTAAAGTCCATTTAATTCCACACACGCGACTTATTTGCTGTAATAATTGATCAAATTAGGTTTCAGACGATAAAAACGAAGAGAAATGGCACGATACAATATGTATCGTCATATTGCACAGCACTAGTAGAAACGATGAAAAAAGTTAGGTTAATGAATGGCATACCACTAAATATCCTTTAAGTAGTGGAGACCGGGGACAATTGTAACACTTTTTGCCAAATTTTAAATATCAACTTAATCTTAATTAAAAACTTGTTTAAAACCACCTCAAATGAAAGCTGCAGATCTTGGCGCATGAACAAGTTTGTGTTCAGTGAAACTATTCATTTCAAAACAAAGTCAAGTGTTACATTTGCCCCACAACATGAGGCAAATGTAACACATGAAATTACAATAATTGATTTTTATTGAAACATATTTAGCTCTACAACTACGTAACTATATATTTACTTATTTATAAATAGCTGTAGTCTGAACCTCTAGCACCAAATCTGAGTCTGTCAGAGGAGTTTTTTTGTTCTTCACACTTGTCAGAGTTTATTTGTAGGGCAGCTGCGACGTGTCTTTAGGATCAACAGCAACAAATATAAATCGTCACGTGTAGCTCAGCGCAGGGGCAGTGGGGGTCCTCTGGTGGGGGCCCTTTTGTCTTAGGGCCCCAAGCTGTTGCCAGGTTTACCTGTCCTGTAGCAGAGCCTCTGCTTACACTGCAAAAATGTCGCTTGTTTTGAGGCAAAAATGTCTTATTTCAAGTGAAATAATCTGCCAGTGCAGTAAGAAAATGTTACCAACCGAGTTGCTTTGAGCAGAAAATTCTAGTTTCAAGTTCTCTTGGCAAGATTTTTAGGCAAATCTATTCTTGATTCAAGCAATTATGGTTTAAAACAGATAGAAATGTGCTTAAAATAAGTTCTTATATCTACATAAGGTAAGTCAGGAAAGAATATCTTAAAACAAGTCAAATAATCTTAGTAAGACTTGGTTCTATGAAGTAAAAAAATAAGTTATATTTCACTGCAAAAAAAGAAAATCTAAGTTGATCATTTTGGTCAGTTCTACTTGTGTCCAGAGGGTGGCAGTAGAAGACCAGGAAGTTTCACTTTAGCTCCAGAGACAAAACCAGAGGCGCAGGTTCTCTAGGTTTACACAATAATAAAAAAAAAAGAAAAAGCAAAACAAGCCGAATAAAGCATCATCTGTTGTATTTAAATTGTGACTTGATGGGTCCTGAGTTCTGACCACAAGTTAAGGACCTCTGACCTGAATTTGATGTCAACAGTGGACATTTCGATGCTTAAACTCTTTGTAAAAAATACTCAAACGTAACTAATGACAACGTGAGTCCAAAGCGTTGGGAGCTTTTGTCAGAGAAGTGCTGCTTATGACAGATTACTGCGTTTTTGTTTACATTTTGACTTCGTTTGGTGTTAAAACTAAAATTTCAAAGTGAATTTCAGGGAGAAAAAAAAAGAGAGCAAGAGGGAGAAAGAGAAGAGAGGGCAAGAGATAGGTAGAGAAAGAAAAAGTGACGAGAGTGAGAGAAGAAAGGAGAGAGACTGGGAGGGAGAGCGAGAGAAAGAAGAAAGGAGAGGGTGACAGAGAGAGGAGAAAGAGACAGTGAGCAAAAAGAGAGGGGGAGAAAGAGGAGAGAGGATAAAGAATGAAAAGGGGAGGCTGTGTTAGAGAGAAAGAGGGAGAGAGAGAAGAGACAGGGAGAAAGAGAAAAAGAGATGAGAGGAGAAAGAAGAGTGGGAGAGAAGAAAGGAGAGGAGAGAAAGCGAGAAAGAAGAGAGGAGAAAGAGAAAGGTGGAGAGAGAGAGAGAGCAAGAGAGGAGAAAAAAAATCAGAAGTCAGAGAGAGAGTAAGCATGAGAGAGGAGAGAGAGAAAAAGAAAGATGAGAGAGAAGGAAGGAGAGCTAGATAGAGGAAGGGAGAGAAAGAAGAGAGGAAAGAGACACAAAGTGAGACATAAAGTGGGGAGAGAAAGGATAAAGAAAGAGGAAGGTGTGTTAGAAAAAGATGGAGAGAGATCAAAAGAGGAGAGAAGAGGAGAAAGTCAGAGTAAGCAAAAGAGTGGAAGGCAAGAGGAGAGAGAGAAGAGAGAGGGGGCACAGAGAAAGAGTTGGGTAGAAAGAGGAGAGGGGATAAAGAAAGAGGAAGAGACAGAGAGGAGAAAGAAAAAGATGGAGAGAAAAGAAAGTCAGAGAGAGTAGAAGGATAATAAAGAAAGAGGAAGAGACAGAGAGGAGAAAGAAAAAGATGGAGAGGGAGATCAAAAGAGGAGAGAAAAGTCAGAGAGAGTAAGTTAAAGAGAGGAAGGCAAGAGGAGAGAGAAGAGAAAGGGAAAAAGGGGGGCACAGAGAAAGAGTTGGGTAGAAGGAGGAGAGAGGATAAAGAAAGAGGAAGAGACAGAGGAGAAAGAAAAAGATGGAGAGAGAGGAGAGAAAAATCAGAGAAGTCAAAGAGAGAGTAAGCAAGAGAGAGGAAGGGGAGAGAGAGAGAGAGAATGCAAGAGGAGAAAGACAGTTTCCTGGATCATCTTTTTACAAAACTATAGTGTTACAAGATATTCTCAAATCCAAAAGTCTGTGTCATTTATGTGGATTTTGGCCCAGATTTACAATGTGCTTGCTAGGTAACAGTTGTGTAAATACCTTTACGTATACAGATAAAAAGTTAATCCTCCCTGTGTCATATGCAGCTCTGAAATTTTCTGAATCCTGGCTCAAAATCGGGTAAACTTCATCATCAAAGTGAAAATCAGCTGTTCTCAGACACATTAGAGTTAGTTTCCATTAGACTATAACACAATGATGTCTCCGGTTAAACATTGAAACTGTGCTGGAGTTGAATGATTTGCAGGTGTCATTTTTTCAGGGTTAAAGGAGACGTCTGAGTTTATCTGAAGTCGAACCTGAGATGACCCCAGATTGACCCCAGAACGACCCCAGAGGCAGAGAATGTAAAGGAGGAAACAACTGAGGCCTCTTGTTCTTCCTCTTTCCTGACGTGGCTGAAGTTACAGAAATGGGTGAGTTTAGGTCTGTGGTTTGGAGTTAAGGTTAAGATTTTGTTAATATTCATGAATAATAACACATCTTTACATCCACCATAGAAATGAACTGAGTAGCAAATGTGTGAAATAGGCATTGTGTTCATTTGACACACTGTTTGTTTGAATCTGCGTGGTATAGACACACAGGCAGTGCATTGTCCAGTACTCCTCCCAGGGACGTTTTAGCTCCTAGAAAACCCAACGGTGAGAATTCCCTAACTTGAATACGCAGAGACACGTCCCTCTCATCCACTAGTAAACTCCAACATGAGCAGGTCCACACCAGAGGGGTGATGTTCCTCTTTCCCACAGGCAGAAGTTTTCTCTGTGGACTGGGTCACTCAGGCACTCAATGCGCCTTGAAAGGTGGACTTACATGGCTCTGTTACAAGTTTAAAAATATAAAATGTTGTATAAGAAGAAAAGTTCACAAAGTTTTGCTGCTTTTACAATAAACTTTCTTAAGGAGAAACAGAAAAAAATGTTTAAAGATGCAACATGTACCTGACTTTTAACTGAGCCTGTTCCTTGTTTCCATGGAGATAAGTTTAAGTTTAAAGCCACACTGTGTAGACAAAGCAGAGTCGTGTCCATGGAGAAAGTGTGATTCAGACTTTTACTTTTGCCGGAGGAGCTTTTGTGTGACGCTTCTGTGGAATCGTGAATGAGTGTGAAAGAGTGGACCTGTCTGAGCTCGACGGCATTAGCATTAGCATGACAGTTAGCGTGTTAGCGTGTCATCAGCGCTCACACGCCAAACGGAGCGCATCAAAGCGTGACGGCCTGACACGGAGCTCAGCTTCACAACGACTGCAACAGGACAGCTTAAAGACGCTCCACAGAGGACACTAGGACACTTCTACAGAGGATAAATCCACAGAAAACAATTCTACAGAGGTCACTTCTACAGAGGACACTTCTACAGAGAACACTTCAGAGGACAGTTCGATAGAGAACACTTCAGAGGACAGTTCTACAGAGAACACTTCTACAGAGAACACTTCTACAGAGGACACTTCTACAGATGACACTAGGACACTTCTACAGAGGATAAATCCACAGAAAACAATTCTACAGAGGTCACTTCTACAGAGGACACTTCTACAGAGGACACTTCTACAGAGGACACTTCTACAGAGGGCACTTCAGAGGACACTTCTACAGAGAACACTTCCACAGAGGACACTTCTACAGAGAACACTTCTACAGAGAACACTTCAGAGGACACTTCCACAGAGAACACTTCCACAGAGGACACTTCCACAGAGGACACTTCTACAGAGAACACTTCTACAGAGAACACTTCTACAGAGGACACGTCTACAGAGAACACTTTTACAGAGAACACTTCCACAGACTACACTTCTACAGAGAACACTTCTACAGAGGACACTTCTACAGAGAACACTTCAGAGGACACTTCTACAGAGGACACTTCTACAGAGGACACTTCTACAGAGGACACTTCTACAGAGAACACTTCTACAGAGGACACTTCTACAGAGGACACTTCTACAGAAGACACTTCAGAGGACAATTCTACAGAGGACACTTCTACAGAAAACACTTCAGAGGCCACTTCTACAGAGGACACTTCTACAGAGGACACTTGTACAGAGAACACTTCTACAGAGGACACGTCTACAGAGAACACTTCTACAGAGGACACTTCTACAGAGGGCACTTCTACAGAGAACACTTCTACAGAGGACACTTCTACAGAGGGCACTTCTACAGAGAACACTTCAGAGGACACTTCCACAGAGGACACTTCTACAAAGGATACTTCTACAGAGAACACTTCTACAGAGAACACTTCTACAGAGAACACTTCTACAGAGGACACTTCTACAGAGGACACTTCAGAGGACACTTCTACAGAGAACACTTCAGAGGACACTTCTACAGAGAACACTTCTACAGAGAACACTTCTACAGAGGACACTTCTACAGAGGACACTTCAGAGGACACTTCTACAGAGGACACTTCAGAGGACACTTCTACAGAGAACACTTCAGAGGACACTTCTACAGAGAACACTTCAGTGGACATTTCTACAGAGGACACTTCTACAGAGAACACTTCTACAGAGGATAAATCCACAGAGAACAATTCTACAGAGGTCACTTCTACAGAGGACACTTCTACAGAGGACATTTCTACAGAGAACAATTCTACAGAGGTCACTTCTACAGAGGACACTTCTACAGAGGACACTTCTACAGAGGACACTTCTACAGAGAACACTTCTACAGAGAACACCACAGAGAACACTTCAGAGGCCACTTCTACAGAGGACACTTCTACAGAGGACACTTGTACAGAGAACACTTCTACAGAGGACACGTCTACAGAGAACACTTCTACAAAGGACACTTCTACAGAGGGCACTTCTACAGAGAACACTTCAGAGGACACTTCCACAGAGGACACTTCTACAGAGGACACTTCTACAGGACACTTCTACAGAGAACACTTCAGAGGCCACTTCTACAGAGGACACTTCTACAAAGGATACTTCTACAGAGAACACTTCTACAGAGAACAATTCTACAGAGAACACTTCTACAGAGGACACTTTTACAGAGGACACTTCTACAGAGGACACTTTTACAGAGGACACTTCTACAGAGGGCACTTCTACAGAGAACACTTCAGAGGACACTTCCACAGAGGACACTTCTACAGAGGACACTTCTACAGGACACTTCTACAGAGAACACTTCAGAGGCCACTTCTACAGAGGACACTTCTACAAAGGATACTTCTACAGAGAACACTTCTACAGAGAACAATTCTACAGAGAACACTTCTACAGAGGACACTTTTACAGAGGACACTTCTACAGAGGACACTTTTACAGAGGACACTTCTACAGAGAACACTTCAGAGGACACTTCTACAGAGAACACTTCTACAGAGGACACTTCTACAGAGAACATTTCAGTGGACATTTCTACAGAGGACACTTCTACAGAGAACACTTCTACAGAGGACACTTCTACAGAGGATAAATCCACAGAGAACAATTCTACAGAGGTCACTTCTACAGAGGATACTTCTACAGAGGACACTTCTACAGAGAACACTTCTACAGAGGACACTTCTACAGAGGACACTTCTACAGAGGTCACTTCTACAGAGGACACTTCTACAGAGGACACTTCTACAGAGAACACTTCTACAGAGGACACTTCTACAGAGGACACTTCTACAGAGGACAAGTGCGAGCCAAGTCCAAAGATTTTATCAATTAAAACAGTTGTGTGTGGACACAAGAGTTTTTACAAAACAAAGGACTGCAGATATTCGTTTGTAAAAATACCCACCTATGTGTGTACATGGCCTAAAACAGTGACACAGGTCTGACTTGAATGATCAGAACCAAAGAACAGTATACGGCCTCTGGGGTGCAAAAAAATGTGAGAATTTACTCTGTAGATATTTCATGGCAAAGTACAGGGGCATCAAACTGGGGGTAAATGGTGCTAGTTTCCTCGTGATGTCAGAGAGCACAACATTGCACATGTAAATTGTATGCGATTAGCACGATTTCACGGCTTTTTTTGTGTAAATATGATATGCGTCTCAGTCCCTAACCCAAAAATGTGTTATTTTTTATGAAGATTAACAAATCCTTATCCTAATCTTAACTCAAGCCCCAGACCTAAACTTACCCATTAAACCAAAAGAAAATGTCCCCACATGGCTTCAACCAAAGCATATGTGTTTTTTAGACTTTTTTATATCGTGCAATATTTAGTGTAACCGAGGGAGGACGGCAACGTGAAAAAATTAATGAATAAACCTTAACATAAACCTAATGAAATTACTCCTAAAACAACCAACAACGCCACTCGAGCTTAATCCAGAAAATAAAAGTAAGAACATAGGTTTGTTAAATTGTGTGGACAGAGGCAGAAATGTACAAAAGTTTAATTATAGTTTGGTTTCCGTTTGGTTTTTTGTGACGCTGTGTTTTATCTGTACTCATATGTTTTGTTCATGTTTGTGTCCGACTCTCTGCACAGGCGACACATCCGCCCCGGGGGCAGATTAACCCCGACATGCCCAGGTGAGGTTTCCCGGTGGTCTCAGGGTCAGGACAGTCAGACCCTCCAAAAACCAGTCCAAATCCCTGTCTGGGACTCTCACTCAGGCCACAAACGTCCTGCTTTGTCCTGGGTGTTTGGGGTGTCAGTTTCTTTTGTCCCGCGGAGGAAGACTGTCCCGGGATGGTGGGACTGTCGTGGGTGTCATCTGGTCCTCCTCAGTTCAAAGTCCGGCAGAACAATGGGGCTTACAGGAGGCTCTTTCTCCGCCGGGTTCAGAGGAGCGGGGGGATTTGTCCGTCTAATTCAGGTCCACCTCGGGTCACCTTTGAGTCTGACGCCTTCTGGGACGATTAGGAAACACAAAATGACAAAAGTGAGGGTTTTGTTGCCTGGATAATAAACAGAACACTGCTTACTTTAGTTTGAGCTGTAATAGTTGAAATATCCAGTTTGTTTGATGTTTAACTTCAGCTCTTATGAGGAGGAACCTATTTTTGCCAAAACGCCTGACTAAAATCATCTAAAATTCAAAATGAAACTGTTTCTTACTCTTTGGAGCACAAACACATGTCTAGATTCTTTGTGAAGCAGAAGTTTTGTAGTTTTAGCCTCTGATTTCTGACTGAGAACAAGCTCTGCACAAAAGAACATCAGGTTTAAAGTCCACCTTAAATGTAAATATGAGCAGCACTACAGCTGGAGTCAGCCTGGGACAGAATGACGTTGTTATAGTTTGGGTTTGGACAATTCCTCTTCAAAAGCTGAAATTATTTCCATTAAAACACTGCAAAAAATGAACATCAAGACAAGTTAAAGTTGCTTGATTCTAAGACATTTCAAGACATTGTTTCTTACTCATTAAATTGAAAACATGAAAATTTTTTCAGCCCAGTTTCGGTTTTGAGCGTCAGTGTGTGTTATTACGCGGCGGACTGTTTAAGCTCTCCCATCTCATTCAATTCCTCTTTGCCTGTTTGTTTCTCACTGCTTTTGCAATCTCTCGCTCCAAACTTTTCCTCTGCACTCTGTGTACGCCTTCATCTGTGTGACAATTCTATCTCTGGAAAACATCGCTCCACTTTATTGAGCCTTTCGCTGTGCATCTTTTTTTTTTTATAATTATTTTTATTGAACATTTTTGCAAATCACAGTATTCAAACAACAGGTGTATTAGTATAGGTATTTTAAAAGAGAGAGAAAACAAAAACAAAAAACGGCATCTGTATTTTCAAGTCTTTTTGCCAAGCCAAAGCAAATAACCCAGAGCGCAATGTTTGTGCAGAAGAGATGTCAAGATAGTTCAAGAAAAGATCCCAAACTTTATGAAATTGAAAGGGTGGCTGAGCGGTTAGCGCTCTCGCCTCACAGCAAGAAGGTCGCGGGTTCGATTCCCGCACAGGCCGGGCCTTTCTGTGTGGAGTTTGCATGTTTCTCCCTGTGTCTGGGTGGGTTTCCTCCGGGCACTCCGGTTTCCCTCACAAACCAATAACATGCACGTTAGGGTAATATCCTCCAGCTACGGTAGTCCTGACCAAGCCTAGCAAGAACATCTGGAGATGGGTCCCCGAGCGCTGCACTGCGGCGATCACTGCTCCTGAGGAGATGCTCCAGAGGCATTGAAGGATGGGTCAAATGCAGAGGACACATTTCCCTACGGGGACAATAAAGTGTACCTTACCTTACCTTGTCCTTTAAAAGAGTAGAGAAGGCCTACAAAACAGTTTGTAACCACTGATGAGAAGAAGGTGGTTCATCTGAAATCCACGGCACCATTCTACATTTCCAGACACAGTGCAACAGTTTGTGTAGTAGCTCCTTACTTTTAAAACCTGGAGGCAGTTCGTCATTAAGTCCCAAGAGGCAAGTCCTTGCTCCTAATTTCAATTGACATTTGAATGTGACACAAAGCTTATCAATAACCGTAGCCCAAAACTGCAAAATTACAGGACAACTCCATAAACATTGTAAAAAGATACCCACATGAACCTGACACTTACTGCAAGTCTCTGAAAGGGTTGGATACATTTTGTGCTTTTTCTCTGGAGTTATAAACAATCTATGCAGAATTTTAACTTGTCTCTCCCAAATACAATTTGATGCCAACGCATTAAAAGGTCTAGAGAACATAATTCATTCCAAGATTCAACTGTTATAGGGCCCAAGTCATTTTCCCACAGTTGTTTCACTTTATCAGAGTTTTCACTATTGAGATCACTGAGAATTCTATACACTTTTTTACTAAAAGATTTAAGTTTTGTGGTTTTCAAAATAAGAGATTCTATTGGGGAGAGAGACAACTTTCCATCACTGTCCTTCAGCTTACAGAGAATAAAATGTTTAACCTGAAGGTACTTAAAACAGTCCTTGTTATCAATATCATATTTCTCCTTCACTTGCTGAAAAGACAGAACTGCATTTCCAACCATGTCACCAACTGTTTTCGCTGTGCAACTTAAACTCCTGCAACAGTACAACCATTTACCGGTGCGGCTCTCCCTCGTGGCTCCTCGCTCGGTCCGTTCGGTGTAGCGGCTGTGAGCTCCTTAAAGTGGACTTCATTCACAAACAAGCCGGGACTGCTATGTGCAAGTCAGCATCAACAGCGGTGTCTGCAAATATCTCTCTGTGAGTGTTTTTGCACAGTTCCTCAACATGATGCTTGAATTTCAAGTCACGTGTGATTATCACTCCCAAATGTTTCGCCTCGCTGGTATGTTATGCCCCTCAAATATAACCTGGTTGTCTATTAATTTACTAATGGGCACACCTGTTTTACATAAATATGTTACTTAACCTGCCCCAAGCCCCAAACCTAAACTTACCCGTTAAACCCAAAGAAAATTTGTAGTTATTTTACATTTCTAGCTTTTTGTTTTGTCGTAAAAAGGCGCAAAAACATGCTTATCATACGTTTTTAACATTTCGTTGTATATCTACATTTCTTCCAAAGACTGTGTTGGATTTTTTATGGCAAAATAAAATGTTATAAATCATGAAAACCCACCATCAGGCCTGAGCTCTACCCTAAGCACTCGCTGTAGTGCTTTTCTGTGAGTTAGCATCAGCCTCCATCTTTGTGTCCATGTCCCATTGAAACAGTGTCATTTGTGTGTCTGGTCCTGTGTCTGCTCTGTATAATCTGTCTGTCCTAATAACAGCATTGTCCCCAGTCCCAGTGAAACCAGAGCCGGTCTAGACTCCGGGTCTGCGTCGCTAATCCTCACAAACACGCGGCTAATCAATCTGTAACAGGAGAACCACTGCTGAAGCTGAAGCTGAAGCTGATGTCACTGCTCAGGTCAGAGTGTTTGTGTTCATCCGACTCATAAAGCTTCATAAAAACGACTCATCAGTGTTGGAACGAGAACTGAACATTTGGACTCAAGTAAAAGAACAGTTATTTTACCCACGACAATGTTGGCAGCATCATCAAGTTCATGCTCGAAAAGCTTCCATGTTACATGTTTCATGAGTTTAGAGCATAAATCTAGTTGTCTGGGGAAACTTCTTTGATAAAAACAACAAAACAGGACGAGAGCAGGTCTGAACCGGTCTGACAGACGTCTGGTACTGAAGCTGGAGAAAGTGTTTTTAATGCTGTTTTTTCACCTGAATGTAACATGTTTGAGTCATAAAGACAAATTTCATTCACAAATGTTGATTTAGCAGCAGAACTTTTATTTTCTCAAAGATAAACTTTGTAGTTACTGACAACAGCAATGCCGAGTGTTGCTGCTGCAGCTTGAGTCAATCAGCTGCGGCTCTTTCTGCAGTCAGGCTGCGTGTGCAGAGCCTGACTGGTGCCACCAGCAACCAGACAGGGCCACTGCCAGTCATGTGGGTGCCCTGTGCAAGCTTTCAAAAAGATATCCCTCTCCTGTGCACACTGAACACAGCTCTGCCTCCTCGTGCTACAGTTTGAGGAAATACCTTCAATATGTGACCGATATGTGTGACCGGTGTGGTTTTCACTCTCTCTGCGTTGTGTTGTGTCCTGAGCGGGAGTTGAACCCGGGTCTCCCGCGGGGCAGTCGACCGACAAACTCATTGAGCTAAAGGGAACGCTCCCCTTAGCTCAGTTTGTTTGTGGCTTCTTATACCTGAGGGGAGTGAGTTTATCCCATACCACCACACACTTCTCCATCCTGGTACCTCGTGTGGGCCTACACCGGTTACATGTACAACAATTTAGAAGCAGGTTGAACTTAAAATACAGGTGGTAAAGGAGAGACAGAGGCAAAGAAACGTTTAACAAAATGTAACGAGTACAATTTTATATAAAAAAAACAAGCCTTCATTTGATAACATTTAAAAAAGTTTCTAAAATCAGATATGTGAGTGCTCTTGATAAAATATCACGCAAAGTAAGGGATCAAAACCTGAAACCAAAACATGACCCATTTAAATAAAACACCAGATGCCAGTAGCCTCTGAAAAGAAAATAATCATTGTTAATACTGATCTGTTAATCATATTTATTATAAGCTAACCTAAAATAGATGAGCAATGAGCAAACCGCGTCTACAACACGATAAGGGAGAGTGAAACAAGGCCAATAAGAGTAGATCAGACACACGTGACAACCTGCTTACACCTACTCTCATACCTGATCAGGAAATGCCGACTGGAACCGTGGACCACAGCAAAGGAGCAGCAGCTTGAATGCTCCGCACACGCTTCCCTGCTAAATAACTTTTCCTCAGTGAATGGAATGCGGAAGTGGCGCCAGCCGGCAAGTCTGTGACGTCATACGGCATTACCCCTTAGGACATACTGTCGGTTACATATAGTCTGTAACTTTTGTCAGGACAAACAGACTAGATTCATAGTTTGTGTTTGTGAATCTAAACTTGTGAAAATGTGGAAAAATCCGCCATATTTTACTCTATATATTTTATAGTTTATGCAATCAAATCTTCTGCTGTTTCCCCTTGTAACTGGCCTAAATGTCAAGTATTGCAGGATTGCAGACGCTTCTCAAAAAGCAGGAAGTACAGTCGTCCAATCAGAGAGCAGAAGCCGAGTGGTGCGTTGGACCAGACCAACCCGTGTTGAGATAACAGAATGTACATTCTCCTCCTTTGATCTTGTGTCAAATATTAACTTAGAATATGATATTATTGTATCTTTACATTGGAAGTTTACCAAATAGAAACGTCAATAATCACTCAGGGCGTTTACATGGAGTCAGGAAAACCAGATAACTAGCCCAGTCTGATTTAGACCAGTTCTCCAAAGCTCAGGTAAACCCGGGCAGACCTATTGAGGAGCCGTAAAACTGGTTTTCGGAAAACCAGTTGGCGCACGTAGTCCCGACCGATTGTAGTCTGATTTCAGACTCGTGTAAACAGACGTAACTGAGCAGCTCACAACACCTGCTCACTCCACATTTCAACAATAAAGTTAACTATTTTACAAAAGAAAAGCTCCTGCACAAAGTGACACACAGCCACACATTTAACTACATGTTCAACACAGTTTCATTGTCCAGAAAGATCAGTGTGTAACTTTATAGACATTATTAACATTGATCAATAATAAACAATATTTAGGTAAATCAACATAACACAGTCTGAATAATGCAGCAGTGAATCTGACACAGCAGGACCAGTCTCTCCAGGGTAATCGGTTTACTCTCTCACATGTAAACTGGAGCAAAACTGGTCCAACTGGTTTGAGGGGAAAACCAAATAGAGTCCGATTTTCTAGCCTGATTTCCCTGATCATGTAAATGCACTGACTGACCACTAAGTGAAATGAAACCGGCTGATGCATCAACATGTCATTCGAATGCAATGCTTTTGTGACCTCAAATCATTTCTACGGTGTTTGTAAAGATGTGTTGTTATTCATGAATATGGATAAAAGAAAAAAAAAAAATAAAAAAAATAAAAATATGGATGGGACACGAGATGATCTGTTCCTTTTTAAAGACAAAACATTTGCCAATAGGTTGAAAGCAGGACAAGATAAAGACAGAACAGGACAGAAGATGTTGAACGTGGACACATGGACAGATCCTCTTCAGCCTGATCTCGTCCAAAGTCCAACGTGACACTGAAGGATGAAGCAGACGCAGATATCCGTGACACTGGGACATGTCTGAGACGGGACAGAGGACATTTGTCTGAGCGCGAGCAGCATCAGCGTGTAACCAATCTGAAACCACTCGCAATAGATCAACAGGGAAATGTGAAGAATTTAAGTAACGGTTTAAAAGTTTAGGATCCTGGGTCACTTTTTTCTCTTTTTTATTTAAACAGTACATTGTTCTACCTAAATCTTTCTTAGTGCCATCAAATTCCCTTTACAAAAGCTTAAAGGTGCACTGCGCAACTTTTTGGCCAAAAATAAACTTTAATAAATGCATATTTTTGTCATTTAGATGTCTTAGTTACACTAAATACTTTGAGCGGGCTTGCATGGCCTATTAATGGTCTATTTTTGGCTTGGAGGAGCTCGAACACGTCTGTTTCCGCAGAAAATCAGTTCCTTTAGCTTATTTTTTTTCATATAATGGCTAAAAATGTATTCACCTCCATTCAGAATGTCCCAAAGTATAGTTTTAACTTTCTAATTCTCCTGAATTGTGGAGATGACGTTTCACCTCCAGAAAGTTACACAGTGCACCTTTAAGTGAAACTACATTTTTTCAGTAAAACATAGTAAAGATGTTTGTATTTATTGCCCATATGACAGATTATTGCACGTTATTGCATCTAATTTTGCCTTAGTTTTTGTGTGATAGTTTTTGTGATAACGATTTATCATCTTTTACAGCAGTTAAGTTGCAAATTATAAAGAAACTGACAAATAAAAGTTGAAAATTACATTTCTAAAACAGAATCTCTCCACGCGTGTCGTCAAAAATGCACAAACTATTTAGAAAAGTGACGTTGGGAGTTTAAACAATAATTTAACACAATTTAAGGTTTACAAAAATCATTTGTCAAATCATAACATCTGTGTCTTTTATAGGGGTTATGGCCCACATGTATAATGCAGTTGCTAGGTAACAGTTGTGGGTTCATCTCTACATACATACAAATACAAACCTCATAAAATCAGCCAATCTGGGTGAAAACAAGCAAATTGTTTTGTGAAATCTTAAATATAATCATGTTCACTGTGTTTAACTGAAAATATGCTCTAACCCAGGCATGTCCAAACTACGGCCCGGGGGCCAAATACGGCCCTTAGACCAATTTTTTTGGCCCTCATACTTCCCAAATTACAAAAACGTATAGTCTTTAATGTCAGATTTGATACATTTTTCTTTCATAATCGGAAAAACAAACATTTGAAAGCCTTTGAAATCTAAATTTAATTGTAAATGCCTTATTATAAGTGTGGTGGTTCATTAAATTTAGGTCAAATGACTTAAATGCCCTCTGCTCTATATGTTTCAAAATGTGGCCCACCGTTGCGCTAACCTGTCATATGCACTTTAAGATTTAAGACTTGTTTTCAGAGTGGGTCTGGTCACCACTCCCCCCAGGATTTCAAAATTTCAGATCAACTCCACAACAAACCATCCAATCGATTAGTCTATTTGTGTGACAGAAGTGAAATGGGTTTTGTTTTTTTGTTTTTTAAGTTCCACGATATTTTTTCTGTTTTTTCATGTATGTAAGCAGCCATGTGTCAATCATGCCCACTGAAACTCAAAAGAGGGACACGATGGCCAGACGATAAGTTTTTTATATATCATCTGGATTTTCCAGGCAAGTTTTGATGAGGTTTATGATTGTCTTTTGTCCAGTAAATATATGTAAAGGTAAATCCACTAGTGTTACCTAGCCATATTACAAATATGTTACAGCTGTCAGCACAGAATGTTTTTGAAAATGTTACCATCTTGCTGGCATGTTCATTTTCAGTGTTCTGTCGAGATCGGCCCCCCTTGTATAAAGTTAGTGCTAGGAAATCTGTATTTTTTATTTTTATTAATTTTCAAATGACTTTGCTAACCCTCACCCAAGCCCCAATACAAACTTTTTTTTAATCAATTGTAAACTAGTTACCGCTGGAAGCTTTTTAAATGGACCTTTATTTAACCAGGAAGCTTGGTACGTCACGAACAGTCACAAAAGCTATTGAGGGGGTACAATCTCAACATCACACTGGCTTAGTTTATTTCTATGAAATTTTCTGTAAGTGCTGTTAAGTTTTAGTTTTGTGTAATTCTTAATTAAACTGTGTAAATTCTTTGCATTTTGCTGATAGATGGAGGAAATCTAGCCAGGCTGGTGCCACCTAGTACCTTCAATCTATTTCTTTTCACTCCAGTTCTAGTATCGCATGACTGCAGACGGTTCCCCAAAAGCAAAAAGTACAGTCGTCCAATCAGCGAACAAGAGCGGAGTGGTGTGTTCACCTTCACCAGAGTTGAGGCGACAGATTGTGTGTATTCTTCTGCTTTGACCTTGTGTCAAATATTATCTTTGAATATGTTATTGTACCTTTAAATTTGCAGGTTTGCCACAAAGGAACAGCAACAACATCCTGCTCTACTTCCTGGACAACAAAACAACCAAACTGCAGTGATTGGTTAAAACCGGTTGATGCATCAAGTTATATACAGTAGGCAGTGAACTTGCTATTCTTCTGGTGTAAGATGTATTCACTCCATTAAAAACCTGATGTGAGGTTGTATTTATGTATGAACAAAACAAAAACTATATGACCACTGATCTGCTCTATAACTCACTCTTTAATGTCTCTTCAGACTGGATGGTTGTTGTTTTTTTTTAGCGCCTACTTTGGCGTGCGCTGGCTTCTACTGGAAAGCTTCTCCCTCATCCACTCAGCAACAGACTTTCTCTTTGTCACGTCCGGAGTTTTATCCTTGCTTTTCCAGAAGCTCATTATCTTCGATCTCACTCCACCGCTTTGACGACTATCAGTGCTGCCTGCTGTCGTGTCCGTTCTGCTGTTGTTGGATGAGTTATCGCTTGTTCCTTCTCCTTCTCTAAAAGTTTGGCGCAATTTGGTGCTTTCTATTGACCTACAACTTTCATTTTTCCAGTTTGAGAAGCCGCTAACTCCTGCACAAGCTTCTTCTTCTATGGAATTTGTTGAAGTTAAAGCAATTGAAGCGAACATGTCCTCTCCTGTGCTGCATCTTCGAGGTCTGTTCTCCGACATTTCAGACAACGTAATGAAGGAATGCTCAAGACCTTCACCAGCCGTGATTCTTCTTTGTGGATCGACTTGCAAAAGCTGGTTTAACAAGTCAAAAAAGAGCTGGCTTTCCTCTTGTTCTACCTCATTTCTCGGGTCGTGCACCATCATGTCTTCCAAACTAGCATAGCACAGCCTGTTTCTCCAGCGTTGCGTGACATAGTTGCCGGTTTTCTCTGTATATTCTTCCGGCGAGACCAGCTCATAGCTTCCGTCGATTCTATGGTTAAAGAAGTCGTCGGTGAACATTCCTTCACTGAGCTGCTGCAAGCTGGGCATTCCTTGCAACCTCGTGATCGCAGTCATCATTTCGTATTCGCAGTGGGTCGGGAAAAGATTCTGGCCTCGGTACAGGAACGCCAGAACGCAGCCGAGACCCCACATGTCTATGGCTTCGCTCAGTTGGGACGCTAGAACGACTTCCGGAGCTCTGTATCCGATCGCTTGGACCATGATACCAGGAGTCATCCCGAGCGCTGGTTGGGAAAGTCCGAAATCTATCAGCTTCACTCTGAACGGTTCCAGTTTGTGATAACCAACATGACGTTATCCGGTTTGAGATCACAGTGCGCGATTTTGAGTCTTGCCAGTTCCTCAAATGCCGCCAGAAGCTGCTCGGCGATGTAGCGGATTTCCGGCACGAGCAAAGGCTGAAAACTTCTGTCGCAGATGAAGTCGTACAAGCTCTGATCCAGGTGTTCGAGGACCAGACAGTGATGCTCGAGGTAGTGGAAGGACGAGACGAAGCGGACCACGTTTTTGGTTCGGCTCACGCTGCTCAGCTTCTGCAGGACGCGCGCCTCTCTTTCGGCGGCACTGGAGAACTGCAGTTTGGAGATTTTCACGGCGACGTCTTGGCGGGTGGAGAGATCGACGCAGCGGGCGACTCTGGCGTACGTGCCTTCGCCTTTGAGCTGTTTTACCACGTACGAGCCGAATTCTCCTGAGATTACATCGTCCATTCTTAACGAGAACTCTGCCGAATCGTTTGAGGCAGACATTGTTTGTTTGGGCTCGTTCAAGTCGAGGAACTCTGAACTGCGACAGGTTCTGCAGATGGTTCTATGCTTGTGAGAAGTTCAAGTTCTGAATGGAACTAGTAGCTTTGGCATCAATGACATCATAAGAACTTTGTGTAACCAAGAGAAATAGAGTCTGTTCAAGTTCTAGAATATAACCATAGATACGGTCGGCAACACGCTTATTTTATAAATATTTAATGAATGAATATGAGCTGTTGTCAATTGTGTTGTCATGTAATGGATGATTGTGTGTTTGAAGAGCAGCTGGTAATGGTGAAGATACAAATTGATCAGTGATTATGTTTCTGTGCATTAAAACTTTATAGGCTGCAGCTACGCTAGCTCCGGTTTGTGTGAGACCTGAGGATAGTTACTTCTCGTTTCATTTATTCCTTTTGGGGAATTTGCCGCGATACGCTAATATTAATAAATATTTTTAAAAATTCAAAGCAGAGAGCGGATTTTACAGATAGATAGATAAGATAAGATAAGATAAGATATCCTTTATTTGTCCCACAATGGGGAAATTCCAGTGTTGCAACGCACATTTTAAGAACAGCAGGGAAAATAGAAACATGCAATCAAATAAGATAATAGAAATAAAATAGACTTAAAATATATATAAAGATACAATAATTACAAGACTATTATTTACAATAAATGTTTGCTATGGCACAGTGCAGGATATGACAGGATAAATAGATAAAGTGGCATCAGTATATAGTATATAGTATTATGTACAATATATGACTATGATTATGTACAACTGCAGCAGATGAACAGAATAAATAACCAGTAATAAATATGAGGTAAAAGTATGACTATGTTTATGTACAGAGCAGCATTTAAGGAGTGTAAATAGAGGTGAATAAATAATAACAGATAAGTGACATGAGTGAGTAGTATCAGAGATGTTTCCATGGTAACACAGTATTGCGCAAGATTAAATGTGATGATGTCCAGAGTTAACAGTGTTCGTTGTACAGTCTGACAGCAGCAGGAAGGAAGGACCTGCGGAACCGTTCCTTCACACAGCGAGGGTGAATCAGTCTGTCACTGAAGCTGCTCTCCAGAGCAGACAGGGCGTCCTGCAGGGGGTGAGACTCATGGTCCAGCATAGATGTGAATCTAGCCAGGACCCTCCTGTCCCCCACCTCCCGCACTGAGTCCAGAGGACAGCCCAGGACGGAGCTGGACTTCTTGATGACCTTGTCCAGCTTCTTCCTCTCCCTCTCTGTGATGCTGCTGCTCCAGCAGACCACACCATACAGGATGGCAGATGCCACCACCGAGTCGTAGAAGGTCCTCAGGAGTGGCCCCCTCACTCCAAAAGACCTGAGTCTTCTCAGGAGGTAGAGCCTGCTCTGGCCCTTCCTGTACAGTGCATCAGTGTTGTGAGTCCAGTCCAGTTTATTGTTCAGATGAACACCCAGGTACTTGTATGAGTCCACTCTCTCAATGTCCCTTCCCTGGATGTTCACTGGTGGCGGGGCAATGGAGTGGCGTCTGCGAAAGTCCACCACCATCTCTTTGGTCTTCCCAGCGTTAAGGAGAAGATGGTTCTGCTGACACCAGTCCACAAAGTCCTGTGTTAGTCCTCTGTACTCTGCATCGTCGTCGTCCGTGATGAGTCCGATGATAGCAGAGTCGTCAGAGAACTTCTGCAGGACGCAGCTGTCCGTGTTGTGTCTGAAGTCTGCAGTGTAGAGGGTGAAGAGTAAGGGCGCGAGGACGGTGCCCTGCGGCGCCCCCACACTGCAGGTCAGAAGGTCAGACACACAGTCTCGGGCTCTCACAAACTGGGGCCTGTTTGTGAGGTAGTCCAGGATCCACTCTGCCAGGT
This sequence comes from Mugilogobius chulae, assembly GCA_038363315.1. Lineage (NCBI taxonomy): Eukaryota > Metazoa > Chordata > Actinopteri > Gobiiformes > Gobiidae > Mugilogobius > Mugilogobius chulae. Next base: position 21,726,730 of record CM076399.1, on the reverse strand, counting down.
CACAGTCCACACCGGCCGTCTCCAGCTTGTCCCTCAGGAGCAGGGGCTGGATGGTGTTGAAGGCACTGGAGAAGTCAAAAAATAAAATCCTCACAGCGCAGCCGGGCTTCTCTAGGTGGGACAGAGAGCGATGCAGCAGGAAGATGACGGCGTCCTCCACTCCGATGCCAGGTCGATACGCGAACTGCAGCGGATCCAATGCTGAGCTCACGGTGGAGCGAAGGTGGCCCAGGACCAGTCTCTCCAGTGTCTTCATCAGGTGGGATGTAAGAGCCACCGGCCTGAAGCTGCTGAGGTCTTTGGCGTGTGGTGTCTTAGGCACAGGTACCACGCAGGAGGTCTTCCAGAGCTGTGGTACCACCCTCAGCTTCAGGCTCATGTTGAAGACATGCTCCATAACTCCACACAGTTCATCTGCGCAGGACTTCAGGAGCCTGGGGCTGATGCAGTCTGGTCCAGCTGCCTTCCTGGTTTTGATCCTCTTCAGCTCTCTCCTCACCTGGGCTGCTGTGACAGACAGAGCTGGGGCAGGGGGTGGTGCGCTGGGGGGATGGGTAAGTCCATGTGTAGTGGTGAGCTGGGCTGAGGCAGAGGTGTGAAGAGTAGGTGTGGGCCTTTGTCCAGGCGTGGAGGTGAGGGCATGCAGCTGTGTGGGGGAGGGGTGGGTCTTTGATCAAACCTCAGGAAGTGAGAGTTGAGTTCATTGACCCACTGCTGGTCCCCCTCCGTCTGGACAGGGGGGGGCTTAAAGCCAGAGATGTGTTTTAGACTCCTCCACACCCCTTGATGTTTTGGTTCTGCAGCTGCTGTTCCATTCTCCTCCGATACGCAGCCTTGGCCCGCCTGATCTTCCTCCTCAGCTTCTTCTGTGCAGTCCTCAGCCCTTCCTTGTTCCCTGACTTGAAAGCCCTCTTCTTCTCCTTCAGCAGGGCTTTAATGTCAGGGTTAATCCACGGCTTGTTGTTTGAGAAGCACCGCACCGTCCGGGAGGGCACAGTGTTCTCAAAACAAAAGTTTATGTAGTCCGTGATGCACTCTGTCATGACGTTGATGTCCTCACCGTGTGGGTCACAGAGCTCCGTCCAAACAGTAGTGTCAAAGCAGTCTCTTAAAGCCTCCTCGCTCTCAGGAGACCACCTCTTCACCACACGGGACACCACAGGCTGCCTGTGTACAATAGGCTGGTACACAGGCCTCAGGTGGACGATGTTGTGGTCAGCTCTACCCAGGGGAGGGAGGGGGATGAAGAATAAGCCTCCTTGGCATTGACAAAAAATAAGTCCAGAGTTTTATTGTCTCTTGTAGGGCAGGTGACATACTGGGTGAATGTTGGCAGGACAGATGCAGGGGAAGAGTGGTTAAAGTCCCCAGAGATGAGAAAGAGGGCCTGTGGGTGCTGTGTTTGTAGGGTGCTGGTGCATGAGAGCAGCGTCTCGCAGGCAGTCTCGGCGTTAGCAGAGGGGGGCACGTACACAGCTATCACAATAACATGTGTGAACTCCCTGGGCAGATAGTATGGCCTCATGCTAACAGCCAACAGTTCGATGTCCTTGTTACACCGCTGCTCTTTCACTACACAGTGTCCAGGTTTGCACCACTTTTCATTCACAAACACAGCCAGACCCCCTCCCTTCTTCTTACCACTCTCAGCGGTCCTGTCCGCGCGCAGCAGATGAAAGTTATCCATTGCGATGGCGGAGTCGGGGATGTGCGTCGTTAGCCATGTCTCCGTGAAAAGCATGAGGCTGGTGTCCCTATAACCACTAGCAGCGAGTTCAGACCTTCACTTATGAGGTAAATCTATAAAAGTGCGTAATTTTGGTGCAATGCTAACAAATAATATAGCACAAATATAAAGCAGACAATTTGATACAAATACATTACATCCTAGGCTGAGTGTTTTTGTAAAAAGCTTGTTCACTTTATAGAGTTATTTTAAAATGAATAATTAAATTAAATACAGGTTAGCATTAGCTTCAGAGACATAAAGGCACACAAGGTGAAGTAGGCTATTTACCTCGTATGTGAAGGTCTAAACTCGTTGCAATTGATTTTTTCTGGCTGTAACTTGTGTTGCTATGTGTAATTAAATATATAATTATTATTTTACGGCATTTGAGCGAGCCTCCCGAGGAAATTAATTGACCGAAAACAACAAACCGCTGGTATATTCAGAACTAGCCAAACTGAACCGTGAAAAGGGCCTGTTATTGTGTATTTATGTATTCTGTATATTTATGCTGTCATAATTGTGCTTTTAAAAGTTTATGGACCCCAGGAAGAATAGTCATATTGGAAATCCTATGTCAAGTCATGGAAAGCTGTACTTTTTACCTTTTTACGATTTAAGTGTAGCCTATTTCAAAAACAATGGAGCACTTATTCTATTGACGTTTAATGAGACCACAAGGTGAAACAGGTCGTTTTTAGTTTGAGAGACAAACGTTACCTAAATATGCTGTAATTTTGTGTTTAATATGTGTCAATGAAACAAAACATAGTTAAAAAGTCATGTAATAAAGTCCCTTTAATCACCCAAATAATCATTTGTTGCAGACCTAAACAAATCATTTCACTTTAACAGCTAAAATAATCCCATGTGAAGAGGATTTCTAAATGCTTCCGTTCAAAGTTCGTGTTTATGTTCCAGGAGTCGCCCATTTGCCTCGACACAGTTTGGATCTGTCTGTCTGTGGAGTGAAGATGATAAGATGTGAAGAGAGAGACATAAACAAACACGACCTCATCCATTCAGACCCATTTCCACCTGTCCCGGGACTGTCCACTGCACCAAACATCACCAAATGTATGACACACTTAAGGTCCACACACCCGACACGGAAAGATCAGCGTGAAGGATGGGAAAGGACCCACAAAACGCCGACAAACACCAGTTAGCTGACAGATGTAAATTATTTAGGTTAAAGTTAGCAATTTTAGTGTAAACGGAGCAAGTTAGCCAGTGTCCAATCCCCGATAAACGGACTGATAAGTATCGACTACGGCCAATGAAATCGTTTTCAAGAAGAACAGAACAGAACAGAAAGGTTTATTGTCATTGTCACAGAGAACAACAAAATTCCGTTTGGAGTGAGCTCCCGGGCAGCCGCACCTTTTGCGCGCCGCCACTCGCTCTTCCGGACATGAAATGCAAAGCAAACATACAAAAACAACAAAAATCATATGCAATACTAGTATTTTTAGTAATTTTTAGTAATAATAATCACTTTTTCTTCAATAACATGGAGACTGTGTGAAATATTGATCCCAAATCAGTTCAAAATTAATCTTAATAAGGATAAGCATCGGGTATAGCCAATGAAATCGTATTTATATGCAATAGTAATATTTTATTAATGTTTTAGTCATAGAGATTACGAGTATTGGCTCCATTAACGGTTCAGCCGATATCCTGATTGTGCCTTTAATTGGACATAATGAGACTAATTCACTGGCTGATGTTGATCCAGAACGTCTCATACTGTTTGACATTTTATCAGATTAAGTCGTGCACTGTAAATAGTTACGTAACACTATATCCGTGTTTCCCAATCTTTTTGAGTCGTGGCACACTTTTTGGTTGAAATTATTACCTTATTACAAGTACAAAACAAATACCTTGTGCAGTAATAGTTAGATGAAGATAAGTTTTAAGTTAGTAAGTTCAGGAGCAGGACCACACCTCTCCTATGTCTCTTCTGGTGGCTATTTCATCGCCCTGGCTACACACTCACACCATACCATTCGTGTCTCAATGCCCCTCCCACGCTTCCTCTTTTTTATTTATTCTCCTCTTATTCTTCATCTCCTGAGGGGGTTTCGAGGCCCAGGAGCCTGCAGCCAGCCCTTGAAGGAAGCCCCAAACCGGCAACAGCGTCTCTGTTTTGTTTGTGCTTACATTTTTTCAATAAAGTTCTTGCTTACAAGTTCTGAGAGTGTGGTAGTTGCTAGTGAACCAGCCTTCTGCATGGCTCTCGCTCTGAAGTCTTTGGTTTAAAGGGAACCCTGGATATAAAGACAAATCTGGCTAAAACACTACTGCTCATGCTTCTTAAAAAAATTGCAAACAAATATATAACTGCTTACTATTTTTTAGAAAATCGTCATTGTTTATGTTGTTTTCAAGCCACTGGGAGCCGCCATTTTGGTTGATGATATAAAATAGTGTTTCCATGGTTACTCCCACAGTTTCATCTGTGAACAGTTTCCACAAAAACACCACTGACAGTGTCCACTTCTTGCCTCTTCCTCTTGATTATCTTCAGTTTTACTAGATTCCACATAATCTTTCTGTATTTGGCCAAACTCTGGCTCAAACTGACAAGGTTTAACCCAGGAATTCATGTTGCTTAGTTACCTGCTACTGCCTGTTACCATGACAACACTATTTTATGTCATAACCGCTGCATAATGGCAGCCTCCATGTCATTTCTTCAAAACACTATTTTAACAAAACTACAAATACTTCCAAGGTATTTGTCCTGTATTTATATAAGTGATGATATTATAAGTGTTTTAGGATAACATGTGATTATAGCCAGGGTTCACTTTAAGAGGGTGTGTGTGCGAGGCCCGATTGTCTCTCGAGTTCTTGTGAATTCTTGTGTTAAAAACAGTACTTAACCAAACAAAATAACTTAGACATAAGTTAACACTGTAAAACATCAAATCACATTTTATCCAAATGAAAACATATTTTTACCAATTTTAGTAATAACAAAAATATTTCTTCTTTTAAACCAAATGACCTTAATTCCTTTTACACTTATGCTTTTGGACCGTCTTGTCAAATGTAATGGCACATCTCATTGGGCAGCTCCATGAATAAACTCAAACTTGTACGTGGCTGCAGTCTCTGTTGATTACACGTCCCGGTCTGTGGAAATGACCGGTGCGTGGACAGTCTGTTTGCAGAGCTAATGCCACAGCAAACAAAGGCGGGACATCTCCATCGGGCCCACTGTCAACACAACGCAAACCCGATCCCTCGCCACACATGTGTTCTCAATACCAGTCAACAGGCATCTGCGTTGGGATTATACGTGTCAGCCATTACCCCATTGTAATCAAACTGTGCGGGTTCCAATCGGGCCCGAACGCACGGAACAAATCTCATAAATGCGCCGCTCGTAGGTAACTCTAGAACAGAACCCATCCCGGGCCAATGTGGAACAGCTGCGCGGACTAATCCCGGACCTCAGAGGGGATTTGGGGCGGCCATGTCAGATTTAATTGAGCATTAATTACAAACAGTGCAATTTCCCATTGAGATTGGCCTGCCGTTTGGTGATTATGGGGCACAGCCGTCGGAGAGCTGCACATGGTTTGTCTCCAGTCAGATGTGTTCCGGTCGAGTCTTTTCTGAATGTAAAAATGTGAAGGTTAAAGGACAAACTTCTTTGTAAAGGAGGGTTGCATAATAAAGTCAAATCACAAAGTTTGTTGATTGTTACATAAAGAAAGACACTAAAGGAAAAACCTTTTTTCTCTGTCTACTTTGCCATTATAGAAACTTTGACGTGGAAGCAACACATTTGTCCAATCTGCTCCAACAGACAATCTTCCGAACAAATTGGGTTTCTTAAGAACATTTTGCTATTCACAAAATGAAAATATTTGTCTGTAAGAACAAATCCTAAGAACACACCACCTGTAAGAACAAAGAACCTTAGAATTTTATTTTTACACAATTCGGTCAAAAATTGTAATTCCTACATGATTGTAGGTTATGTATTTTAATAAATTATTGTATAAAATATTTTTTTTAGAACAAAAGTGATCAGTTATGTTAAAAAAAAAAAACTAATAAAAATAAACCTGCAGCAGTGTTCCAACCCCCCAACCAGATTAGATCTCACAAGAAAGCGTACAAATACCACGACATTACAGGACAAAACTGCATATGATTAGCACGAGTTCACGGCTGTTTTTGCACACAATTGCCAAGCGACACAGACAGCAAAATGAGACTCGGTGACCACTCAAGCTCAGCCATAGAGCACTACAACATTTTATTTTGATTTAGACAGTACACAGTGATCTGAATTTGGTCACAGTCTGCTGCTTATGCAACATAGTGTACTTATTTACAACTAAAAAAGTCAGTTACCATACTTTTAACTGAAGCTTTTCCATGTCTTTTACTTGTCTGTTACTATTCAAATGTTGTTATGGTTAAAATTTCAATGTATTTCAATTTCAGTATTCATTCATGTTGTACGCTTGTTCTTGTTAAGGGGCATGGATGACTGGAGCCCATCTCGTGACTTTGAGATAAGATGGGGAACAGTCTGAACAGTGGCCAACTCACTGAAGGATTAGAGACAGACAGTCATCCATTCTCTCATTTATTCACTAGAGGAAAGTACAGTAATGCCCAATTAATCAAATCTCTTAAATATCTATAAAGGTTGGTGTAGGAGCTGCTGTATTAGGGCCTGGTTGTTATGTTTCTGTGCAATTGAAGAACTTGAATTTCATTGTCCCACAGAACTTAAAGCCTTCAAGAATAGCTTCAATTGCTCAGTTGATCCAAACGTCCTTCGTGCAAACTCACATTCCTCTTTCAGTCCAAATCTCACCGTTTGTTTGCCCCGAGCTGTTAAATCGTGTTGACTTTGGGTGAATATTTACCTCCAAAAATGTCTTTATCAGCGACACTCAAAGACACTCCTTCAGCCCGATCAATACCAAACTCCGGCTCTTAGGAAACATCATCGATCGTCGGACGCTTGAGGTTTTAAATTGGTGATTTTGTGAGCTCGATGAGACGATTGTAAACACCGGGGGTCAGGCTGAGGCCACGCTGAGGTCACGGTTCGCTCGGTTTCCGTTACAGATTAGTTTTGAGTCTCCAGGAAGTGCAAACGTTGACGAGTGTGTTGAAACGCTGTCAGCTGCAGGAGTGGTTTTGGTTGGTTTTGGTGTTTGCTCGGAGATGACACTCTTGTCATCGACGGAACAACAACACCAGGCTTTCTCTGAGTCAACACAACTGAAAGTGACAGGTTTGTGAAGCAACAGATAAAAATAAAGATGGATCGATTAAAAAAACAGCGGCTGGTTTGTGTCGGTTTGAGCAGAGACGATCAGAAAATGTTTTGAATCGAGTAGAGCAGGTTTTAAAGGACTTATAATGTGTGTAATTAATTTTTAATCTATCATTGCTTCAGCTGGAGTTCTGTCTGTGAGATCTTATTCTTTCTCCTCTGAGCCTCAGAAAAGACTGTTCTAAATGTCCCGATCTGTGATGTCATGGTAGATCTGAAATGTTCTGCAATGTTTCAACCTTTAACAGCAAAAGAGCCAAAGTCAGAAAGAGACGTTTTTTTTTGTGTGCATTTTTGAAAGAGAGTTGACTTCCAGTTACGGACGTGAAATAACCAGTATATTCTCACTAAAGCAGTGTGCCAGGGAACACCAGTGTTTCTTCAGGTACTACCAGATGGGCCTTGAAAAAACTTATCACTTTTAAATATTTACTTTATGAAATCAAATTCAGCAAATAATTTGCCGTTTTGTCCAGAACACCCTTTTGACTGAAAGATTAAAACCAAACAATCCGTGACTCAAAAAAGGTCGGGAAACACTGCATTAGACAACTGCATCTTTTTTTTTTTTTATAAACACATAGAATAATAATGAATGTTCCTTATTTTTATTTTAGTTTGGTTTCTCATTCAAAATCGAATCTCAAAGAGCAACACTGATGTGTAAAAGAGCCTCATGTGGCTCTCGAGCCGCAGGTTGAGCTGCGCTAGACAAAGACTATTCCGTTTATTTACAGGAGGGACAGTTTTTCAGAAGGCTAACGCCTCCCGTTCACTGACTGTGAGGCGAGTTCAGTTCAGGAATGTATGAGTTTCACCAGCTCCAGTCCACTGCAGTATTTTTGCACAAAGTGACGCGGAATCGGGTGGATTCCTACAAGAATGCTGGTAATATGACTTGACAGTTGCATTAGACCAATGCGAGCTCAGAGAAAAATAGACTCTTTACAGATTCTTCACGCACACTCGCGCGACTCTCGAACGTGCACTGAGGTCTGTACAAGGTCACATTGGTTTTAAGCACTTTCTAAGACGTGCAAGACGCGCATCGAACTCACCCTCAGTGTACAGCGGTGCTAAGGTCAAAGAACTGGACCACAAATGTGTTTTATGTTCATTATTCAAAAAAACATTTCAAAATGGCAATCTCTTTTCATTGGGATTTATAAAATACAACAATAAAACTTTAAAACTAACCAGATCAACAACAGGAACGCTGAGGCTTCTCTTACATGTTTCACTGACAGATTCGACTTATTATCTTTCTCTTCTTAAATCAAATGTGTTAGATGTTGTTTGTTGAGGAAATTCTTTGTTGTGCAACAGTTGAAACATCTTATATCTCCAACTTAAGCATAAACAACAACAGCGACAAAATTATATTTAAAAAACTGTAAAAAAAAAGCACATTTTGTTACCAATGTCCTAATAGAATCTGGCAATTACTACTACAGACTACAGACTTACACAGGTTGGGTGAGGTCTGTTTTGTCAGGCTGGGCCAAACATGTGTTTTAGTAGGCCGCATTTGACCCCTGGGCCGCCATTTGAATAGCCCTGCTGCTCTAGACTCTTCTTGGCACTGTGGAGAAAAATTTAATAATATTTAATACAGACTCTAACATTGTAATAACTAACCAACAATAAAGTGAAACTGGAGAGTAACACTTAAGCTCAACCAATCAGAAAGCTGCTTTTGACTCCTGATGACAACAAAAAATCAGTTCTCATTGTCTTGTTTTTTTTTTTTACAAAGTGCTGCATTTATCTTAAACTTTATAGTAGAAAACACCAATCTGCAAGTAAAAAAGTAACTAAGAATGTGAGTTTGTATCATATTTTTTGATAGACACAGACACAAACTTGTTCCTGGACACTGATGTGTTCATGCGCAGTGATTGGTCAAAGCTAAAACTCCAGAGCGAACGAAAACCTCGAGTGAAGCGACGTCAGACGGTTTCCACAAAGTGTGAGGAGGAGGCTGTCTGTCGGCGGGACGTCCCAGTGTGGGATTAGTGTGAGCGGCAGTGACAGGAGCAGTGACACAGACGGACAGGTGCTCCGGGGCATCTGACACATCCTGTTGTAATGTGTCCACAGCCTTCACACTGTCAGTCACAGCACGGGAAACACCGCTCAGGTCACCGTCATTGTATTCTACGCAGAGTTGGGGACTAACTATTATAAAAGTAACTACGGATCCACTTTTCAGTAACTCAGTAGTTACTTACTTTCATATGAACTAATTGCTTTTATGGGACTTTTGACTCAAGGATTCACTTCATCATGATTCATTCATCTCAAAGAGTCGTTCAATAGAACTATTTTTAAAATGTTTTTTAACCCACATTAGCCTCGCCTGCAAAGTGCACTTAAAAACAGTTCATTTAAACTAATATTTCAGCCAACAAATACTTTAAATGAAGTGGGAATTTGTGCTTTTTTCCTTCATTCCTCCCTTTCTCTACCCCTCCTCGTTACTTTCTCACACAGACAGAAGCAGAGCAGACGAGGAAGACTGAGACAAGACTGCTGTTAAACCAGAGGACTGATGGAGACTGATGGGGACATGGATGAACGTAGAAACACTTTCTTTACAGGCTAAGCCAAGGGTGGGCAATTATTTTTTCCCGAGGGCCAGATTTGAACCTGGACAAGAGGTGGAGGGCCAGAATTTACTAACTAGTGCGACAAATTATCGTTATTGTAAGTAAATCTTTTGTAAAATAGGCTTTTTAATGTATTATTTTGATCATTTAGAATGATAAATAAGCAAAGACACAAGCTCCACAGCTAAATCAATCAAATAAAACAAATTTAAAGAGTAACACTTATTCACAAAAGCGTTCAGATCAAAACAGTCCGAGGGCCGCATCTGGCCCCCGGGCCGCAGTTTGCCCAGGTCTGCTGTAAAACAATGTGTGTTTAGTTAAAATACGACTCATATTAACGGAGAAAGTATCCTAATAAGAATCTAGACGTGTCAAAAACAAACAAAAAAGGGAATGAATCGTTCACCACCACGACTCGATTCGTTAAAAAAATCAGATTGTTCATGAATGTCACATCACTAGTTTTTAGTGGTAGGGCAAACTGGAGCACCTCTTATATATAATCATGTGGACTGTGTTTTATTGAAAAAACATCCACTAAACCTGTCATTAACACACTTCAGACCAGATTAATCACAGAACGAGTCAAAAACCCAGCAATGACACGATCAGTCAGCTGATCTGACCTGCTTTACTGCGACGACTCGACGTTTCCGGATCGGCCGAGGTGCTGAGGGACGACGGAGACTTTTGTGTGACTCAAACCAGGAGGAAACGAACTTCTGTCAACACCAGATCCACGAGCAGAAGTCCGCAAGAGAGAGAAGGTGTCAGCGGCAGCACTCGCATGAGTCCCACGGAGGAAAACAGGCTGATCTCAAGTGCTCAAAGTCAAAGTGTGTATGACAGGTTTTTCAGGGTTCCCACGCGTCCTGGAAAACCTGGAAAATCTGGAAAATTTTTGCAATGTACAAACTTAGTAATAATAAAAAAAATGCCTTTGTACTAATGTAAAACTGCTAAAAGTATAGGATTTGCAAACACAGATAGCTAAAACTTACATCCAAAATTTAATTTATAATTTTTTCACTTGGCTGTTTATCCAAATGTTTTAATTGGAGACATACATTTTTACAAAATAAGGTCAACAATAGTTTGATTTTAGTTCTACAGCATGAGGTAAAAAGTGTCAAAAACATGATTTTTTTCCTCATGTTCTTCAGCCACTGGAAATCTGTAAAATGTATCAGGTTGCACCAAAATTTTTCAAAAACCACAGGGGGAGGACCCCCAGACCCCCACTCATGTTTTTCTCCCTGCACCACTGCAAAAATACTGTAATTGTGATGCTCATGAAACACCTAAAAAAAAGACTATCAAAGCAAACTGCAGCTTTGCAAATTGCCCCGTCTGACAAAGTCAAATTTTGACTGAGAACTGGCCACACAACGGTTTATATACTTTGATTGTCATAAATGTGGACTATTGGGCTGTCACAAACTTGGCAAAACAGGCTAAATTTTGGTAAAGTAGATGTCGTGATTACATAAAATCCTTGTTGCGAATGTCCTGGAAATGTCCTGAAAAATGTTTTTGGGATGTGAGTGGGAACCCTGGATTTTGCAAATTTGTTTTGCCCTTCTATGCCATCATAATCTTAAATTAAATCTGTAACTAACAAACTCCACAAACTAAAACATATCAAACACTGAAAATGTGTTTTCTAATGAGCTCGTTAGCGTTCATTCAGATAGAACTCAGCTCATTTGTGCTGTTTGTTTTAGGTAGCGAGGAGCGAGACGTACCGCTTGTTGTGCCAGTGCAACACAGTCTCACTAGAGGGCGTCTTTTACCACGACACAAAAACAGCGTATTTTGAGCATGAGTTCACAGCTGTTTTTAGTACTTATGTATGCCGTGCATTTAGCACGATATGAAAAGAGTAAAAATGACACGAGATTTCACAGCGTTAAAAAAACATGAGTTTGGTTGAAGCCACGTGGGGACGTTTTCTTCAAGTGAAACGGGTAAGTTTAGGCATAAGTTACTAAAATGGGTAAGATTAGGTCTGGGGCTTGAGGCAGGTTAAGATTAGAATCAGGTTTTCATTAATACCTGTATTCATAAATAAGAACACGTCTTAACAACACTATAGAAATGAACCAGGACTGTGACGCGTTCAATAATTACGTAAAACAGCTGTGAACTCGTGCTAATCATACCTAATTGTATGCTTAAATGTACGCTTTCTTGTGAGATCGGGCTCGCCAGTGTTATCGGGAGAGAGAACTGGACAGAAAGCAAATGTGGGGCGGGGATTTTTAGCTGTAGCCTTTTCATTTTATTGGCTGATTAGGTGTCACTCTAAAAAACTGACATAATATGTAACCAATAGTATACAAAACAACAAATGTGACGTTCAGTAAAAATGTATCCTGATTGGCAGGGCCCTGGGCAGGAGGTGGGGCCCCTGGGCCTGTGCCTGGTAGGCCCATTGGATAATCTGGGCATGGTCTTGGCTGCACCAAAAAGTGAGCAGAGTCAAGAGTTTGTGGTTGGTTTCTGACACAGTAGCTCCGCCTGCTGTCCTGCCCTCCTCTGCTCTCCCTGGAGACGCGTCGGTTCCTCCTCTTCCTGTTCCCAGCCTGGAGACAGGTGTGTGGGAGCGTCTTCAGAGTCTACCCAGCTGTCATCACTCGGCAATCAAGACAAAGACAAAGACCTCTCCGACCAGCTCCTCGGCGCCAGATCGTAATACTCACTTGAGTTAGTTTAACGTCTTGCGTTATATTACCTGATTGCCATTAGTTCTGACCTGTTTTCCTTTTGCTCCAGATCCACGCTCCAGCCTTCTTTGGGTCCTGCTTCAGTCCTCATCACCTTGCCTGTCGCCTTGCCTGGAAAAATCCTACTTTGTAATAAATTATCATTTTTTGAAACTTGCCTCCTGTGTCTGCACCTGGGTTCTTTTCTGCCTCGTAACAGTACGATCTGGCCAGACATGAACCCAGCAGACTCAAACCCCTTGAACCAGACTCTCGCTGCTCAGATGTCTCTTTGGAGCAGCATGACAACACTTTAAAGGCGCTCATGGAACAATGAAGGAATTTTCTGTTAGTCTAGCCAGTCTTCGTACTCAGGTGACGTCATTCAACACCAGACCCTCTGCCAGCTCCTCTGCTCAATCAGATGCCTCTCCCCCAGCCCAGCCTCTGCCTACAAGAGAAGTTTTTGTTCCACCTCCAGCACCTTACAGTGGGGACCTAGGCACTTGTAAGTCATTTCTTACTCAGTGTTCTTTGATCTTTGAACAACAACCCCTAACTTATTCCAATGACCGTGCTAAGATTTCATATTTAATTGGATGTCTTCGTGGCCATGCTCTTAATTGGGCCTCAGCTGTCTGGGAGAAGCAGGATGAAGTTTGTTCTCGTATCCAGAGTTCACTGCTAAATGAAGCAAATTTTTGATCACCCTGTAAGTGGAAAGGAGGCTGCCAAGAGACTGTTTTCCCTACGTCAAGGAAGTCGTAGCGTTGCGGAATTTGCTATTGAGTTTCGCACGCTCGCCGCTGAAAGCGGTTGGAATGATGAAGCTCTTCATGGGGCATTTTTGAATGCTCTGTCTGACACCTTGAAAGATGAGATGGCTTCTCGAGATGTTCCCTGTGACCTCAGTGACCTCATTGATCTTGCTATTCGAGTAGACAACCGTCTTCGGGAACGCCGGCGTGAAAGATCGGGTAAAGCACCTTCGTCTCTGAGATCTTTCAGCTCACCATCTACCTCTTCTTCCACTGCTTTTCCTGCGCTTCCACCTCCTCCTCTGCAGTCATCTGTTGAACCAGAGCCTATGCAGCTTGGCCGTGCCCGTCTGGATGCTGAGGAGAGACAACGCCGCATGAACTCCAGGAGCTGCCTCTACTGCGGTCAGTTTGGGCACTTTATCTCTACATGTCCCGTGCGGCCAGCAAAAGGGGAGGCTCAGCAGTAGTGGGAGATATACTGTTGAGCCCCATGAGCAGCTCTCCCACTAAGTTTTGCTTTGAAGGGACTCTAATTTTACACGACCAGACCCTAACTTTGCCAGTGCTAATTGACTCTGGAGCTGATGAGAGTTTTTTGGATCAGGAAATTATTCAGCAGTTGGGAATTAAGACACAACCTCTCGACACACCCCTGGAGGCTAAAGCTTTAAATGGACAAGTTCTGGCTCGAGTGACGGAAAAGACTCTCCCAGTCTTTTTGCACCTCTCAGGTAACCACAAAGAATCTATTAGCTTTCACATTTTTGACTGCAGCCATTCTCCACTTGTGTTGGGGTTACCATGGTTAAGGGTGCATAATCCACATATAGACTGGTTCGCTAAAAGAATAGTTTCATGGAGTACATTCTGTCATTCACACTGTTTGCAGTCTGCCCTGCCTCCTGTTTTTTCTGAATCTGCCCCTCTCCCAGATCCGCCTGACCTGTCAGCCGTACCTTCTGTTTATCATGACCTCGGAGCCGTGTTCAGCAAACATCATGCCTTGTCCCTGCCGCCCCACCGGCCCTATGACTGCCCCATAGACCTTCTGCCTGGTGCGCCCCTGCCCTGTAGTCGCCTGTACAACCTTTCGCGTCCAGAAAACGAAGCTATGGAGAAGTACATCCAGGAATCTTTGGCAGCTGGAATCATTAGACCATCTTCCTCGCCGGTGGGTGCTGGTTTTTTCTTTGTTGATAAAAAGGACAAATCACTACGACCATGCATTGATTATAGAGGCCTAAACAAGATCACTGTTAAAAATAAGTATCCACTTCCGCTAATCAGTTCAGCCTTCACTCCTCTCTGTGGTTCCACAGTGTTCACTAAGTTAGATCTCCGCAACGCCTATCATCTGGTACGCATTAGAGAAGGAGACGAGTGGAAAACAGCATTTAATACACCACTTGGCCATTTTGAATACCTCGTGATGCCATTCGGTCTGACAAATGCCCCTGCCGTTTTCCAAAACTTGGTCAATGATGTGTTACGGGACATGATTGGAAGATATGTTTTTGTCTATATTGATGATATTTTGATTTTCTCCAAGGATCTGGAAACCCACAAGCTTCACGTCCGCAAGGTTCTTCAAAGACTCCTGGAAAACAAATTATTTGTCAAGGCCGAGAAATGCCAGTTTCATGCTCCCTCTGTCTCTTTTCTAGGGTACATCATTGCCCAAGGCAAGGTGCAAATGGACCCAGAAAAACTCACCGCAGTCCGGGAGTGGCCATCCCCTACCAGTCGTAAGGAGCTGCAACGCTTCTTAGGATTTGCAAATTTCTACAGAAGGTTTATTCGCAACTTCAGCCGCGTCGCAGCCCCTCTGACAGCACTTACCTCCACTTCTCATCCCTTTGTTTGGACGCAGGAGGCTGAAGCTGCTTTTAAGGAGTTGAAGTTACGATTCACATCTGCTCCTGTTCTGGTTCAACCCAATCCAGACCTACAGTTTGTTGTCGAAGTTGACGCTTCAGACTCGGGGGTAGGTGCTGTACTCTCACAACATTCCTCCTCTGATCAAAAATTGCATCCTTGTGCATATTTTTCTCGCAAGCTTTCATCTGCAGAGAGGAATTATGATATTGGCAATCGTGAACTCCTAGCAATCAAACTCGCACTGGAGGAGTGGCGACACTGGCTTGAGGGCGCTATTCACCCCTTCATCGTTTGGTCTGATCACAAGAATCTGACTTACCTTCAGAGTGCCAAGCGACTAAATTCCAGGCAAGCCAGGTGGGCCCTGTTTTTTGATCGTTTCAATTTTACTTTAACTTACCGCCCTGGCTCTAAAAACTTAAAACCAGATGCACTGTCCCGAGTTTTTTCTGCTGATAACCCTGCTCCAGAATGTGATCCTATCCTGCCCCAGTCCTGTATTGTTGCTGCAGTCACTTGGGAGATTGAGTCTCGTGTCCGTCTGGCACAACAAAATGAACCTGATCCTGGCACTGGCCCCCTAAATTCTTTGTTTGTCCCCAATGCAGTCCGTTCTGATGTTCTTCAATGGGCCCATTCCACCAATCTTACATGTCACCCCGGAGTTAACCGCACTCTGGCAGTTCTTCAAAGCAAATTTTGGTGGCCCACCATGGACAGAGATACGAGAGACTTTATTTCTGCCTGCTCTGTATGCTCTCAAACAAGACATCGAACAGGCCTTCTGCTGGTTTTCTGCGGCCGTTACCATTCCCAGTCGTCCTTAGCATACAATACAGACGCGGTGCCCAACATAGAGCACTTAGGACTTTGGTCAGCATGTC
The DNA here is from genome assembly GCA_038363315.1 of Mugilogobius chulae. Classification (NCBI taxonomy): domain Eukaryota; kingdom Metazoa; phylum Chordata; class Actinopteri; order Gobiiformes; family Gobiidae; genus Mugilogobius; species Mugilogobius chulae. The sequence goes on along the minus strand of CM076399.1, from coordinate 21,710,841 downwards.
ACTTCGCCCCACCAATATCACTCTACGGATGAGGCGACAAGTGTCTTATCAGCGCTCCAGAAAAATCACGTGAGTACAGTACGATCAGGGTTGTCAAGGCGTGCATCACTTCGTGTGGGTCTTGCAGAGCTCTGCCTAAAAATACATACCATCATTTAATTGAACACTGCCCAACCTGCCTGGGAAGGAAAGTATAAATGTATCCATGAAGTATCCGCTGCACTGATGCGAAACAAACAGTCGCCCCAGCAGACCACCAACCGGGTCATGTGCTCACCAGGGAGGAGATCGCCGCAGTTCCACGCTCCACTGCAGGGCACGTATGCTGGAAAGAAAGGGCCGTTAATGCGAGTTAACTTTGGCTCAGCAGACCAAACATTTGAACGTGAACTATCAGTCGTCAGGCTCTCTTCTGAGATACCCTCAGGACTAAAAAGCGCCGCAAGCAGGTTCGCAGCCCACCCGACGCCAGCCGACCCAGGAGGATGGGGAGCCTAAACCGATTCCAGAGGACACGGGTAAGCAGTACGCTGTGTATCCTCTTGCCGCCAAAATGCAACCTTCAATAAGCATGGGCAGGTCTTCGCAAGCTATCGAATTGAGCTTCGGAATACGACTACACAAACAACGTGCCTAGCATAGAGAACTTCTTCTGGCAATTTTGTCAGAGGAGGTAATGTCCACTTGGTTTGAAATGTAGTAGGTTTGGTTTAACCATCACCACCATCTACTATCTGAGCCCCCCAAGAGAGGCGATCTGACGAGTATGAGCCTGTCGCGCTTCGTCAACCGTAGCGAGAACTAATCTACATCCGCTCGCTGCTTCTATCAAAGGTCTGCTGAAGTATAGTAGGGACCCAGAACCAGAGCAGTATGTGATCGTAAACTTCAACCCTTAAAGCAGCCTAGCCTTCTCGGGTTACTCGTCCTGCAAACAATGCCTACAGCCCAAGTATAATCGGAAGACCGCATGCACAACCATCTGCCGCGCAGAGGGCTGCATCGCGGCTGGAATGCGCGTTAACCAAAGAAACTTCCTGTGCTTACCGACATACCACCACATTGCAATAGCGATCAAAAAAAGCGGTTATTGCGCTACCTCTTGCCCTACGACGGAACCTGGCCACTTAAGGTTGAATCTAAGGAAAGTGGATGCCACTCCCGCCACCTCCTCGAGTCATTGGATCCGAGTTTTTCATGATCCTATGGATCGCCGACCTGCCGTGATTGTTGAGTCCCACATTGTCAGCGGTGCGGTATGAACCCCTTTCAGAATATCAGACACACTTGAAGCAAGTTCAGTCCTCAATCCTATATACTATTGTGGGCATTGCTCCCTTGATAATCGCCCAGTACCATCTCCTCTTGGGCTACAAATAACCTGCCCTTTCCCCCGCCGCGCCTCCTCTCGCAAGAACCTTCGGCCGGTGAATGACTTTAGATGATTCCCAACGATCCCTTTGGAGAAAAATCAAACATATCACCAACTCTTAGCACAAAAATATTATACGGTCTTCCGGCGACAGATCCTTGAATCAGGTCCGGCCGACCAAATCAGTTGACAAGTCTGTGGCTTTCTGCGAGGGTGTTGGCAAAACTGACTGGAGGAAGGTGGGTCCAATTGGCCCGAGACCGCAGGAGCAGGTTTGCAGCGTGCGCCACAATCGGACTGACACAATCCTACGACGCCCATAGTCTCTGTGATCCGTATAAAATTTTCTACCGCCCTGGCCTATCTCCACTGCAAAGCCTGCGCGTCTTACTTGAGGCAGCTCACGGTGAGCCGCATAAAGGGATAGGTCGGAGTGCGAATCTAACTTACGAACACTGATGAACCCACAGAGACGGATGAAGCGAACCTGATTAGCGAATGATACTTATTTTAACATGATCTGTTTAGGCCTCCTATAATTCCAATGCCATGGTCGAGTGATTGTCCTATTTTTATCAACAAAGAAAAAAACCACACCCCGCGATGGAAGATTGTCTAATATCCAGCTGCCAAAGATTCCTGGATTACTCTCCATAGCTTCGTTTCTGGGACGCGAACAAGGTTACAGGCGATCTACGGCAGGGCGCACCAGCAGAAGCTATGGGCAGCATAGCCGGCGCTGCAGACAAGCATGTATGTTTGCTTAACACGGATCTCCGAGCAGAAAACCTACGAAGTTACGGCTAAGTCAACTCGATTCGGAGAGGGGCAGATTCAGAAAAAACAGCGAGCAGGCCAGCTGCAAACAGTGTGAATGACAGAATACTCCATAAACTATCTTGATCCGAAACCAGCTAGATGGATTATCACCCCTTAACCATCTGGTAAACCCACACAATGGAAATGCGCTGCAGTCAAAAATGGAAAGCTAAAGATCTTGTGTACCTGAGAGCAAAAAGACTGCGAGATCTTCCGCACACTCGAACCCAAACTGCCATTTAAAGCCTTTAGCCTCCAGGTGGGTCGAATGTGGTCTAATTCCAAACTTGCGAATAATTCCTGATCCAAAATAACTCTCATGGCAGTCCAGATCAATTAAATCTACTGGCAAAGTTAGTCGTCGCGCGCTCATAAAAATTAGAGCCCTTCAAAGCAAATACTTAGTGAGAGCCTGCTCAGCTCAAACAGTATATCTCCCACTACTGCTGACTCCTCCCCTTTTGCTGGCCGCACGGACATGAAGATAAATGCCCAAACGACCCCTCCCCTCCCTCCATCAGATGGCAGTCCGAGTTCAGCACGGCGCTTGTCTCTCTCTCGCATCCAGTACGGCACCGCCAAGCTGCAAGCTCGTCAACAGATACCGCAGATAGATGGACGCAGGAAAAGCAGTGAAGAAGAGGTAGATGGGAGCCGATAAGATCCTCAAGACACGAATCCGGTTTCTCACCCCACATCTTCACGCCGGCTCCCGCAAGACGCCCTCTGTCCTACCCGAATTCAATGGCCAATAATCAATTGATCGCGTCACTGAGCACATTAACATCCAGAGAAGCCCATTCTCATTCTTTCACACCGTGCAGACAGTACATATCAAAAGCCCAGAAGAGCTTCATCATTTCCAACCGCTTCCCCAGCGCTGAGCTCGAAACTCCTGAAATAGCAAATCCGTCAACTCTAACGATCTTCCTCTTACTCCACGCGAACCCACACCCAGTCCTTGGCATAGCCCTTCCAGCTCTACAGTGATCCACAAAATTTGCTTCATTTAGCATAACTCCTGAACGAAGAACAACTCATCCTGCTTTCCCAGTACATCGAGGCCAACCAATAAGAGCATGCCACGCTAACCCAATTTAATATGAAATCTATTCTACTGTCACTTTGAAAATACTGTTTGTGTTTCAAAGATCTAAATAACACGAGATAGAAAGATTACAAGCGCCTATCCCTCACGTATGCTGAGTGGGAACATAAAACTCTCTACAGAGCTGGCGTTGAAGGCATCTGATTTGAGCAGAGACTTGGCAGAGTGTTCTGTGTGAAATGACGTCACCTGATACGAATACGGCTTAGTTACAACAATAAAAATTCCTCATGTTTTCCATGACCCTTAAATGTTCATCTTCCAAAGAACATCCTGTGAGCCACGAGATTCTGCGTTCAAGGGTTTGAGCCTGCTGGGTTCATGTCTCCTCGCAGCTTCTTCGGCCAGATCTTACGTACCACACGAAAAGAACCCATGGTGCAGATCCACATTAGCAAATGTTTCACAAAAAGTGATAATTTGTACAAAAAGTAGATTCGGCCAGCAACGGCGACAGGACAAATAGCGAGAGGATCTGAAGCAGCACCCAAAGAACGGCGAGNTTGGCCAAGGACCGAGCTCGGCGAAACGAATTGCGAGGAATTTTGAAGAAGATTTTGTAATTCTGCGCCATATGTGTCTGGTACATGAGCAGATGATCCACTAAGCCCAATCACATTGGCTCCATGCTGAGCGACGGCACCTGTGACATGTGACATACATGCTAGGCTACTCCACCTCTCCATACGCCAGGAAAAGCGCCTGGACCATTCTCGCTGAGTTTACCAATCACGTCATGTTTAATCATTTTTTAACTAAAGGTCACTTTTTTGGGGCTTTCTTCCATAAGGACTATGTCGTTCGTTGCCACTGAAAATCTGGCGACAACAAAAACAATAACATGGAACCTGATCGGGACGTGAACAAAGCGCTAGCACATGGATCTATCAAATGTTTAAACCTCTGTAGACGTGAACACATGGAGGAGCACAGAGACAGCAAAACACTTCTGGAGGAAGAGAAAAGTTACGTTTTGAATTCAGCAGCCACATCTCTCATCCCTGTACTCAGATGTGGACAAGGGTCTTTTATACGTTCGAACAAAACCCAGAAGTCACTTAAATAGCAAAAACAAGATCGAACAACAGAGAAGAGCGCTTAGCACATGGAGAAAACTAAAAACGTGGTCCCTTGTTCCGCGAGCCGCGACGCTCGCAGTTGGTGCTCGAGGTCAGTTGGAACGCACCGATCAGGAAGATGGTTTGGAGTCGCGAAAGGTTAGGATGTCCGACAAAGGTTTTATAAGGACTTATACTATGCATTCAAGATAAAATAAAATTTTTACACTTCCTAAGTACCCACTGTGCAACAGTCTTATAACAGCTCGTATTTATCCTAGCGTTTAGTCGAGATACGTTAATCTTGCATACGCCCGCGAGCGAACTCAAGGAGCGAGTAATTAATAAGTAGCGTAGTTCTGAAAAATCCCCGAGATTTGTGAGAAAGTTCATCCGCTACGACAGAACACATAATCTAGTAGAAGTGCTGTATGATTAGTACAATGATTTTCAACTAGGTTAATCACCAAAAGAAGCGCCAGATAGACATGATAAATAATGGATCAGAATCTAGGTCGATCATTTGTTTGCGGATTGCTAATTAGCTATTCTAAGAGAGATATGTAAGTTGACTATTCACAAGTATTGCTGATCGGAGGGTTTATAAAACTAAGTGGAATCGATGTCATATTCTACATTCTAATAAACGCATGCTGAATAGCACACCCGCTGCCAAGATTAGGAATCTATCTAGTTGTACGCCTCTCAGAAAATGTATGGCTGCCCGCCTCACAGTACAAGGACCCTTGCACCACACAACTAACATACAACACATATCCACATAATATATTTTACCCTAGATGATTAAATTCATATATTTCATTAACCCAAGATATATTGACCTTAGTCTGGGATTCCTCGCTCAATCAGACTGAGTATAGTAACGTCACCACCCCTCTGCTCTTTCCTCCTCATCCTCCTCCTGCTCTCTCACCAGACGCTTCGCGTTTCTCAGGTGTAGATCTGCTCATTAAACTGTGAGGTTGGATCCTCAGCTCACCTCGGCTCAGCGTCCGGGTCTGTCCCTCCCTTTTGACTGAAAGATTAAAACCATCAGTTACTATCACTCTGTGTACCGTCAAACAGAGGTCGAGGGCAACACAACACCTCATCAAAAGTCCAGAGCACAGAGCTGGCGAAGTCGTATCGATCCTATGTTTTATTATCATATAACATATCGAACCTATAGATATAGAATATACTTATGAACTCTAAATACGCTGAGTACAGTAAAAAATTTTCTCACATTATTTAAGAGAATTTTATATTTTCCATACTGCTGGGTTTACAGCGAATGACGTCACGACACTCATCAAAGCAATGACACTGATCGGTCGGAAAAGAGGAGAAGCCATTCTAAACGACAGTGCGGCAGAGAGCACGCTCGCACCTGTAGCTTCTGCTGAGATTTGCCGTCACGAATTGAAACGTAGCGCTGGGCGCTTAGAGCGTGAACAAAGAGAACAATTTTAAGACCGAGTATTGAATTACAAGGAGATTCAGGAGAAACGAGTTTCCCTACGACGTAAGAAAAGAACCACCCGGCACCACTCCGTTCTCGGGATGCTTACGAAGTGATGGTCTAGTTTCAAGTATCTAGGTGACGACTGTAATTAGAAAATAGTTTCACCAAGAAATCAACAGGTCCACAGCAGCCGTCGATTTAGAGAAAAGCTGTTGTCATCAACAGCAGAGCTGCGTGTAATCGTAATGTGTAAGCAGTAATTGAACGCTGACACTTTGAATGATTGTTAGCTGATATGGGAATTACCGATCGTGAATGGAGAGAAAGTAGTGAACAGTGAGAGGCAGATGCTTCAGATCGACAGTGTTATGTTTAGTTAGAAATTCGTACGTCTGGCCTGCAAGCATAAAACAGCGCCATTAAACCAGCTGAAGTGACAGTTTGAGACCATATAGCAAGACTGCGTATGCTATTCAGCAGAACGACACATAAGATAAGTCTCTTATCCATGTCTCACAGAATAACATAGCAACTCGACACTCCTTCGCTGTTGATTTCCCCGAGCTAAGTCTCGTCTGAGCAACGTTTTGAGTCCTATGCCGGTTTTCGCAGGATGTATGAGCATGAACTGGCTGTAACATGGAGGTAAAACACCCAAGTGCGTCACTCCTAATAGACACACACTAACTAATACCAACACGAGACTGGCTCATGAGGTGAAGCGCGCTATAATAGCTCGAAAACCATGATAATGTCAGATACCAAGTGTAAGTGACACATAACCCTCACAGAACACAATTAACGATCTAGCAGTTGATCATAGTTTAAAAAATCGTCACACTAGAGAGGGAAGCACATTCATATATACTGAGTTGCGTTCACACAGGTTCCGTCACTCATATATTTCGATCCACAATAATATATGCAGTTTATCAATGGCAACTCTTAATCAATTGCGGATGTAACATAAAAGTTTGAGCGATATGCAGCACGAGACACTTTCTCAGAAGCTAAATATCGTTCCAATCACGAAACAGGAGCACAACGCCGAGGCCCGCTCCATTCTCAATAACAGCTCGAATTCCGACCTCGTGATCAACAGATCGACTTATTATCATTTCCTGCTTCGTTCCAACAATCACATGTATGCTGTTCACCAAGTGGTATGATCTTCACTGAGAAGTAGAAAAGAAGAAAGAGTATGCGGATTATGTAAATATGCGAACAAGATGAGAAAGGACGAGTGCTGGAGAGGATCACACAACTTGAAGAAGACGAAGAATGAGGGTGAGCGAGAGCGAGCGAGCGGAGCGTAAAAATAATGAGAAGTTTGACGAGAGGGGTAAAAATGAAAGAAGCAAACTGTAAAAAAAAAGCACATTTTGTTACCAATGTCCTAATTAGAATCTGGCAATTACTACTACAGACTACAGACTTACACAGGTTGGGTGAGGTCTGTTTTGTCAGGCTGGGCCAAAACATGTGTTTTAGTAGGCCGCATTTGACCCCTGGGCCGCCATTTGAATAGCCCTGCTGCTCTAGACTCTTCTTGGCACTGTGGAGAAAAATTTAATAATATTAATACAGACTCTAACATTTGTAATAACTAACCAACAATAAAGTGAAACTGGAGAGTAACACTTAAGCTCAACCAATCAGAAAGCTGCTTTTGACTCCTGATGACAACAAAAAATCAGTTCTCATGTCTTGTTTTTTTTTTTTACAAAGTGCTGCATTTATCTTAAACTTTATAGTAGAAAACACCAATCTGCAAGTAAAAAAGTAACTAAGAATGTGAGTTTGTATCAATATTTTTTGATAGACACAGACACAAACTTGTTCCTGGACACTGATGTGTTCATGCGCAGTGATTGGTCAAAGCTAAAACTCCAGAGCGAACGAAAACCTCGAGTGAAGCGACGTCAGACGGTTTCCACAAAGTGTGAGGAGGAGGCTGTCTGTCGGCGGGACGTCCCAGTGTGGGATTAGTGTGAGCGGCAGTGACAGGAGCAGTGACACAGACGGACAGGTGCTCCGGGGCATCTGACACATCCTGTTGTAATGTGTCCACAGCCTTCACACTGTCAGTCACAGCACGGGAAACACCGCTCAGGTCACGTCATTGTATTCTACGCAGAGTTGGGGACTAACTAATTATAAAAGTAACTACGGATCCACTTTCAGTAACTCAGTAGTGTACTTACTTTCATATGAAACTAATTGCTTTTATGGGACTTTTGACTCAAGGATTCACTTATCATGATTCATTCATCTCAAGAGTCGTTCAATAGAACTATTTTTAAATGTTTTTTAACCCACATTAGCCTCGCCTGCAAAGTGCACTTAAAACAGTTCATTTAAACTAATATTTCAGCCACAAATACTTTAAATGAAGTGGGAATTTGTGCTTTTTTCCTTCATTCCTCCTTTCTCTACCCCTCCTCGTTACTTTCTCACACAGACAGAAGCAGAGCAGACGAGGAAGACTGAGACAAGACTGCTGTTAAACCAGAGAGACTGATGGAGACTGATGGGGACAGGATGAACGTAGAAACACTTTCTTTACAGGCTAAGCCAAGGGTGGGCAATTATTTTTTCCCGAGGGCCAGATTTGAACCTGGACAAGAGGTGGAGGGCCAGAATTTACTAACTAGTGCGACAATTATCGTTATTGTAAGTAAATCTTTTGTAAATAGGCTTTTTAATGTATTATTTTGATCATTTAGAATGATAAATAAGCAAAGACAACAGCTCCACAGCTAAATCAATCAATAAAACAAATTTAAAGAGTAACACTTATTCACAAAAGCGTTCAGATCAAAACAGTCCGAGGGCCGCATCTGGCCCCGGGCCGCAGTTTGCCCAGGTCTGCTGTAAAACAATGTGTGTTTAGTTAAAATACGACTCCATATTAACAGGAGAAAGTATCCTAATAAGAACTAGACGTGTCAAATAAACAAACAAAAAAGGGAATGAATTGTTCATCACCACGACTCGATTCGTTAAAAAAAATCAGATTGTTCATGAATGTCACATCACTAGTTTTTAGTGGTAGGCAAACTGGAGCACCTCTTATATAAATCATGTGGACTGTGTTTTATTGAAAAAACATCCACTAAACCTGTCATTAACACACTTCAGACCAGATTAATCACAGAACGAGTCAAAAACCCAGCAATGACACGATCAGTCAGCTGATCTGACCTGCTTTACTGCGACGACTCGACGTTTCCGGATCGGCCGAGGTGCTGAGGGACGACGGAGACTTTTGTGTGACTCAAACCAGGAGGAAACGAACTTCTGTCAAAGCAGATCCACGAGCAGAAGTCCACAAGAGAGAGAAGGTGTCAGCGGCAGCACTCGATCTACAAAACATCTACACACACCCAGATCCACGAGCAGAAGTCCAGGAGAGAGAGAAGGTGTCACGGCAGCACTCACATCGTCCACGAGGAAAACGGCTATCTCAAGTGCTCAAAGTCAAAGTATGTGTGACAGGTTTTTCAGGGTTCCCACGCGTCCTGGAAAACCTGGAAATTTTTGCAATGTACAAAGTTAGTATAATAAAAAAATGCCTTTGTACTAATGTAAAACTGCTAAAAAGTATAGGATTTGCAACACAGATTGCAAAAACGTACATCCAAAATTTAATTTATCATTTTTTCACTTGGCTGTTTATCCAAATGTTTTAATTGGAGGCATACATTTTAAAATAAGGTCAACAGTAGTTGATTTTAGTTCAAAGGCCTGAGGTAAAAAGTGTCAAAAACATGATTTTTTTCCTCATGTTCTTCAGCCACTGGAAATCTGTAAAATGTATCAGGTTGCACCAAAATTTTTCAAAAACCACAGGGGGAGGACCCCCAGACCCCCACTCAGTTTTTCCCTGCACCACTGCAAAATACTGTAACTGCGATGCTCATGAAACACCTAAAAAAAAGACTATCAAGCAAACTGCAGCTTTGCAAATCACCCCGTCTGACAAAATCAAATTTTTACTGAGAACTGGCCACACGACGGTTTTATACACTTTGATTGTCATAAATGTGGACTATTGGGCTGTCACAAACTTGGCAAACAGGCTAAATTTTGGTAAAGTAGATGTCGTGATTACATAAAATCCTTGTTGCGAATGTCCTGGAAATGTCCTGAAAAATGTTTTTTGGGATGTGAGTGGGAACCCTGGTTTTTGCAATTTTGTTTTGCCCTTCTATGCCATCATAATCTTAAATTAAATCTGTAACTAACAAACTCCACAAACTAACGCCTCCCGTACACAGACTGCGATGCGAGTTCGGGTCGAGTTCAGTACGTTTTTACTGCGACTGGTATCCCCCACTGACTGCGGTCTCCAGTGCTGCGGTGCTCCGACTGTGCTGCGGCCAAGAGGGAGAGAGCGTCTGTAGTTACGCTGCGATACTTCAAAACTCGGGATTCACGGGAGTTCTCACGACTTTAGCATGCAAGCCTTTGTGACCGCTGATATTTGTCACAAGAAGGAAAACTCTGCACCAACTTCGTGAAAATGCGCTACCTTTAGTTAGCATCATCATGACCCGGTGAGAAAGTGTGAAGTCTCTCGTGTCGTGTCCTGTTGTTTTGCTGCTCCACATGGTTTTTAATCCAAAGCCTGGCGGAGGAGCGCGCATCACGGGTAAAACTCATTATGTCAAAGATATAACGGCCTGCAGACTTATTTTCGCCGTACAGCATTAGTGCCTCAGCGTTGAACCACTTTCACGCGACATGTAAACAAACGCGCTAGAGGATGACGTCATCGGCATGTGGCACAGATCGTTTATGCACCATGACGTCCGTGACCGCTGCGAGCTGCGACAAAAATAGACCCTCTACGGATTCTTTCCGCTGTCGTGCGACTGTCGGACTTGACTCGCACTGCACCGAGGTCTGTGTACAGGGCACATTGGTTTTAAGCACTTTCTAAGTCGTGCGTGAGTCGTGCGAGTCACGCCTCGCATCAAACTCGCAGTCAGTATACGGTAGGGGTAAAACATATCAAACACTGAAAATGTGTTTTCTAATGAGCTCGTTAGCTTTCATTCAGATAGAACTCAGCTCATTTGTGCTGTTTGTTTTAGGTAGCAAGGAGCGAGACGTACCGCTTGTTGTGCCAGTGCAACACAGTCTCACTAGAGGGCGTACTTTTACCACGACACAAAAACAGCGTATTTTGAGCATGAGTTCACAGCTGTTTTTAGTACTTATGTTACGCCGTGCATTTAGCACGATATGAAAAAGAGTAAAAATGACACGAGATTTCACAGCGTTAAAAAAACATGAGTTTTGGTTGAAGCCACGTGGGGACGTTTCTTCAAGTGAAACGGGTAAGTTTAGGCATAAAGTTACTAAAATGGGTAAGATTAGGTCTGGGGCTTGGGGCAGGTTAAGATTAGAATCAGGTTTTCATTAATATTCATAAATAAGAACACGTCTTAACAACACTATAGAAATGAACCAGGACTGTGACGCGTTCAATAATTACGCAAAACAGCTGTGAACTCGTGCTAATCATACCTAATTGTATGCTTAAATGTACGCTTTCTTGTGAGATCAGGCTCGCCAGTGTTATCGGAGAGAGAACTGGACAGAAAGCAAATGTGGGGGCGGGGATTTTTTAGCTGTAGCCTTTTTCATTTTATTGGCTGATTAGGTGTCACTCTAAAAAACTGACATAATATGGAACCAATAGTATACAAAACAACAAATGTGACGTTCAGTAAAATGTATCTTGATTGGCAGGGCCCTGGGCAGGAGGTGGGGCCCCTGGGCCTGTGCCTGGTAGGCCCATTGGATAATCTGGGCATGGTCTTGGCTGCACCAAAAAGTGAGCAGAGTCAAGAGTTGTGGTTGGTTTCATTCATTCATTAATTTTCTATCACTTGTTCCTGTTTGCAGTTGCTGGTGTCTTTGGGCCGTAGGCGGGGGGCAGTGGCCAACTCATTGCAGAGTTAGCACATGGAGACAGATACAGACACACAATCTTTCACTCTCTCTCTCATTCTTCTATGAAAATACTTGCAATTCAATTACAGTTACTTTCAAAATACCATTAAGTAATCTAGAGAAAGAGAGAGAGAGTGAGAGAGGAGAGCTGTGTCCCATTAGTGAGAAAGCCTTAATCCTCGGTGCCTCGGGACAAAAACACACACAAGAGCATGAAGACAAAGTTTGGAGTCTAGTCTATTTTACTTAAAGATCCACTCTGCAACTTTTATTTTTATGTGAATGTTTTGTCGTCTTTACTCTGAATGAGCTTCCATTTCCTCAAACTTAACTTCTCCTGTTTGACTTTCAGAAAACTGATTTTATATGAAGAATGTTCCAAAGAATGGCCTTATGTTTCTGTACAAGAGAACAGGACTGGCACTGAAAGAGTTAAATGTCCCAAGTTGTTGCAGAAATGTGTTGTATTTACCGTGTTTTTGTGTTACTAAAATAAAAAAGTTACGTAAGATTCTTATGTAATTAATTGTTCAAGGCTGAGTTGTTTTGTTTTTTCTACAAGACTGTTCACTGATTAGTCTCTAAAATCTGGCAACCCGGCTCTGATTCCTGTTTGAAAAGGTTCTAAATCTCTTTTCATCCTCAGTGAGAAAAGCGCTGCCATTGTGGGAGCTTTTAAAAAACGCCTTTAATCTGGAGGTGTCAGGCCAGACTTAGCTCGGTTTAAGGAAATGTGTCGACTTAATGAGAAGTTTATAGGACTTTGTTACTTTGGGGCTTCATTAGAAATAACAGGATTTATCCGAGCGGCGCTGCCAGTCGTCAAAGTTACGAGGAGGGAGGGGCCAGGAAAAACACGGCTCAGTCTCTCCTGCAGCGGAAAATCACACTATGTTAGTTTGAATTAGTCCACTTTATATTACGCTACGTTTTTCTACTTCTGGATTATTCTCACATCGATTCCCACGCTTAAGGAACGCCAGATTGACATTTGGAAGCATGAATTAAAGTTAGATTGGAACAAAATAATCAACAAAAACAGCAACTTCATTTTAAGCTTTTTGCAGGATGTTTACTTTAATTGAAATGATTGAACTCAGGGTAAGTAGTAAAGATGGAAAAAAACAACAACAAACCTGACTTAAAGGTGGTCTAGCTGATTTTCACATTGAATCTGACGTTTTCCTTTCATAAATCCTTCGAAATATTGATTTTGGTTTCAATTATGGCATAAAATACACTTCTTACAAATAACAAAGTGAAAATGGAGAGGACCACCCAAGCTCAGCCAATCAGAGCTCAGCATTCGACTCTTGATGTAAAAATAAATATTGTATTATTCAATTTAGACAGTACTCAGTGATCTTATTTTTTCACATAATGATGCCTTTATCATGTAGTTTTTAGTGGAAAACACAAAAGTGAATAATTAATAACTAAGAAAGTTTACTACCACATCTTTAATCAAAACAAATGACCCTAACTCTTCACAAGTTTATATTAAAGTTATGAATAAATGTGACTCTGTTTGTGAAATGTGCTATATAAATAAGGATTACTTACTTACTAAATAATAAATTTGATCAGAAACTTGAACAAAAGTCAAAATTTGTGAGTTGCCATGATTTTTCTAGAAATCTTTTGGCAAGCTGAAAGCAGTAAAAAATAATAATATGAAGAATAAAATGCAAAAGGGAACTTTGCGTTTTGGGCGCCTGTTGAGGCGTCAGTTTTGAAAATATTCTACGTCAAAATACACTTTAAAGGGACTATACTCGATTTTTTTGCAACAAGATAACTTAAAAGCAATTTCCCCCTAGCACTGATGCTTGTTAATGTATCTATTCAGGTGGAAATTAGTCCCCAAAGTCCTGTCTATGTCTAATAAAATCCCGTTTGTGTGCAGCTTTTTCTGTTTTTGTTTTTAGCATTGTGGCTAACTGTTGTTAGCATAGTGACTCACCTCGCTGCTAACAGCTGTGAAAAAACATTAAAACTCATCATGATGAACAATTCTGAAGCTCAGAATGCATTAGCTACGTGAGGAAATTATGTAGCCTGAAGGAAAAAGGTTAAAATTAATTATTTCTGTTTGTTTACATTTTAGGATGCAAAAATCAGGTACAGTCCCTTTAACGCGCAAATTTAGACACTTAAACGCTATCCGGTCAGAACGCAGCAGAAGACATATCCCTTTTTCCAACGTATGGATTCAAAATAGTCAGTTCTCTCCCATTAAAATTAATAATTCAAAATTTGCTGCTTGTTAATTTTGAGTTTTGTAATGAAGAGGCGGGGCTTATCATTTCTGCGGTTTTGAACAGGAAAATGGATCTGTTTTTACTTTTAAGCCATTTCAGACCAAGTTTGTATTTTACGTTGAACAAAATCTTTCACAAGCTAACATTTAAAAAAAAAAAGTCAGTTCCACAAATGACTTCAGGGACATTTGAGCTGTTAATGAAAATGTATTCAGGCTTTACCTTTGTCTACATTATTGACTAAAAACAAGATGGCTGCCTGTTTAAATCTAAACACAGTGCCATGTTTAACAGCTCTTTTCTGAGCATTTCAGTGTCATGTCATGTGAACCTATTACACTTGAAGTGATGTATTTGGCTGAATATAAGAACACTTTGTTAGGTAATCCAGATCTAATCCAGTCAAATGTTTTTACAAAGTTTTACATTTTTGGCTTTAAAGACTCACTTTCCCACTTTACAGTTGTATTTATTTTTCTTATTCTTTTTTTTTTTTTTTACTATTTGCCAAATGAGTCACCGAAGGCGTTTTCTTAGAAGCACAAACCCATCCGTCAAACTGGTCTGTGTGTGTTCTTTGCACAGAGAAAATGAGGCCAAGCTCTGGAGTTGTTTTAGCAGCGTTTGAGCGGCCGTCAGTCACACATCTGTAACACTCCAGGTAAATTATAAAGCTTCAACTCACAAACTACAGCCTCTTTAACTGAACTTTTATGTATTTTTAAGGAAACTTAGAATAAACATGATGGAGGCCAAGACTGATCCTTGTGGAGTTCCATAGATTTCAAATGACGCCACAAATGCCAAAGGGTTTAAAATTGTGATTAGGCTGCAAAAAATTAAATCTTAATTACAGTAAATCTCAATATAAATTTCTTATTAAGGACTACTATTATTACTATTATAACAGGACATGTTAATAGCACAATTTCAAATCATCATTATGACAAACATTTCAGCCCCATTTCATTTCTATAGTGGCTGTAAAGATGTGTTATTGTTTATGAATATTAACAAAATCCTAATCTTAAACAAGCCCAAGCCCCGGCCTAAGCTTACCCATTTTGAAGCTTAAACTTTTGCATAATCTGAGTTTTAATTGATTTTAATTGATTTTACAAGTTCAAATTTAAATCGGCTGCATATCTAGTTGAAATATTGAAACATGATCTACATTATAATGATTCCTTCTCGTCAAGATTCATAAGAGAGACCATTTTCAACCGCTATATTTTGGTAATATTGTTTTTGTAGGGCAGTGTTTCCTAACCAGGGGTACGTGGACCCCAGGGGGTACGCAGCAGTTTGCCAGGTACTTGGGATGATTGTAGTTTAAAAAGAAAGGTTAGGGTTAGGTTGCAAGTTTTGTAATGTAAAAATGTTATTTGCAGCACAATTTACATGTTAAAGAGCTTTTTCTTTACATGAAATATATTAAAACAATAAACTGGATCGTTATAGATGAAAATATATGAGTAAAGATAAATTTATTCACATGACATAGATCATGATTAGTGGGTACTCAAGATGAAAAAGTTTGGGAACCACTGCTGTAGGGGACCTATTGCATTTTGAAAAGTATTTAGGAGTAAATTGTAATATATGTAGATGAAGAGTTTACAATTTGTTGATAGTAAAATACAAAATTATGTAAAGCAGCTTGGACATAGAAAGACGTCTATTTACTCTTTGTGGAAAACTGCAGAACTGAGAAGCCCCGCCTTTTTGTTATAAGATTTGAATGTAATACAACAGATTTTAAATGTGTAATTTTAATGTTGTAAAGTGACTATTTTAAACTATGAATCATTCATTCATTTTTTTTCTACCACTTAATCCCGTTAGGAGTCACGGGTGACTGGAGCCTATCTCAGTGACTTTGGGCCTTAGGCGGGGAACACCCTGGACAGTGGCCAACTTGTCGCAGGGTTAGACAAACAAACATTCACTCTCTCATTCACTCACAGGGAAATTTACAGTGATGCCCAATGAACCTAAACATGCATGTTTTTGGGTTGGGAGGAAACCGGAGAAAACCCACGGTGACACGGGGAGAACATGCAAACTCCACCCAGAGAGATCGTGAGATGTTGATATGGTCTGACCCGGGAATCGAACCCATGACCTCCTTATTGGGAAGCCCAACTATGAATCAGAATATATTTAAATAATTACAATTAAATACAAACAAGTGGGCGAAGATAGGTGGTAGATGAGGACAGGGCTTTTCTGAGCTGCAGGACAATACAAGATTACTCAAACAAAGTAATCATTCTGAATACAACTTTAAAGTTGGGGTAGCTAACTTTTTGAGTAGCAAATGAGTAAACTTTGTGTTTTCCACTAAAAGGTAAGTGGTGAATGCAGCACTTTGTGAAAAAAGGAGACCACAGTTTACTGTCTGAACTGAACAATAAGGAATTTTAGTTCTAATCAAGAGCTGAATGCAGCATTCTGATTGGCTAAGCTTGAGTGGTCCTCTCCAGTTTCACTTTGTTGTTTGTAAAAAGAGGTTTATAAGTCATAATTGCAGCCAAAATGAATACATTTCAACATTAACCATGTGTGGAAAGATTTATGAACGGAAGCTATCAGATTTTAAACCTAAATCGTGTTTGCGGTGTAAAAATCAGCTACCCTGCCTTTAAGTAAACTAATAATGAGTGAAGACAGAACAAGGTTAAAGACAAAGTAGAAAGTCTTCAAAGTTGTCATCTGGACAGTGTTTTTGAAGATCAAGATGTTTCGGCTCTCATCCTAACAATTATTTTCTTTTTGATTAGTCTATTGACTTTTGGATGAGAGTGAAAACGTCTTGATCTTCGGAAACACTGTCCAGACAGACGACAACTTTGAAAACTTTCTATGGATCACTCCTGGACGAATGAGGGATTTAGAAAGATAGATTTTACACAATCAGCTAAAGTGCTAACTTTCTCAAACATAATAACAATCTGCTGCTGTCTTTTTATCAGCAGAAGTTAACCTTTGACTCTCATGAACCTCAGTGCTGCGTACGTCCATACTCATAAAGTAACTCTCCTTTAAACGTAGTATTTTAGTTTCTGTTCCCCTGCAGTGCCTGACCTCAAAGCTCCGCTCGAACGTCACACCAGTCCAAAAGCTAACGATCCTAAATCAATGAGGTGTGCATAATGAAGTTCCTGTTTGAGAGAGACAAATGTGAAAATGATGTGAGACGAGCTAATAAATTGTGACCTCTTGGCGTTGGGACAGTGGAGTTACGCAGAGGGAGTGTACTTCTGAATAAACAAAAGAGGAGCGCTGAAAGACTGCAACGCACAGACAAAACTATGCTCCGTGTTTTTTCACCCGCTCTTTGACAGCTGAATGAGACGCGCTTTAGTCAAACACAAACCGTACAGCGTGATTCATCATTCAGACAATTAACGTTTGAGCACACACGAGGGATTAGGAGGTCAAATGTCGATCTTAACCTGGAGAGACTTCTGATAACTGTGTCTTTTGTGGAATAAAAGTAAATGAATAGATCTTCCTTCTGTCCTCTTGCTTTGAGCAGCCGGATAAACCTCTTTCCTGACTCTACAACTCTATGGGCCGTATCTTGGTTTGTGTGAACTGGTTTGTCTGATTCCAGTTAATTAATTGTGCTGTAAAAGCCACGCAAAATACAGTTGTTTAAAAGGAACCTATACAGGGATTTTCAGTTGACGTCACGTTCCGCTCTACTGCTCATGTTGCTGGCAGTACCAGACGCTGTCCGTGTAGTTGACTGGGAAACTTTTTTGATAAAAACATCAAAACGGTACAAGAGCAGCTGTTTGGGTCAGGTCTGAACCGTTCTGACAGTGATTGAGACAGTGTTTTTTCACCTGAATGTAACATGTTTGAGTCGTATGGATCAATTTTTATTCACAAATGTTGATTTAGCAGCAGAACTTTTGTTTTCTCACAGTGATAAACTCTTATAGTTAGTTGACAACAGCACTGGCAAGTGTTGTTGCTACAGTTTGTGTCAATCAGCCACGGCTCTTTCTGCTGGCAGGCTGTGTACGCGTCTCCTGTGTTGAGAAACAAATAATCCCTGTATATGTCTATTTGTATAATGTATTTTTGTTTTTGCAGTGTGTGAATGCAGCAGCAGAGCGGAGACACATGGGGTAAAACTGCACAAGCCCAGGTCCATCCTGTGGTTTTTGTTAGAGTAGTAGGTCTTGGTCTTGAGACCAGTCTTTTTTAAAGGTCTTGGTCCTGTCTCAGGCTTAAAGGGGACCTATTATGTCAAAATCACTTTTCTAAGTTTTTAACCTTACAATGGCCTTCCTCCATCATTAGTTTACTCAAAGTTATATTTGAATTGATTCCTACATGTTGGAATAATCATTTTTTGTTCTTCAGCTGCAGCTCAAGTGCTCAGAAATCCCCGTTCTCACCTACCACCTATCCCCTCCCACTTGTCTGTATTTACTTGTTATAATTCAAAAGATTAATACTCAAAGTGAAGCACAAATGGTTCAAAACTGTCCCATAGTCACTTTCCAACAATAATAATTTGATTCTTAAAATCTGTTGCTTTTCACAGTTACATTTTATAAAGAGGCGGGGCTTATCAGTTCTGCAGTTTTGAACAGGAAGTCAGTAGAGCTGTTTCTATTTTTAAGTTGTTTTAGATCAACTTTGTGTTTTACAATGAACAAAAGGTAAATTACTGATCTGCATATGTTCTAGTTTCTTACTAAATATTAAAAAAAAACACAATAGGTCCCCTTTAAGCACATTTGGAGTCGATCTTGTCTTGGTCTCAAGGGTGCTTGGACTTATTCTTGTCTCAAGAACAAACTCGGTTTGGTCTTGCACAAATGGCTATTATTATAATAAAATAATACTGTGTGTAATAAACAATTACAGTGTGTGCGTAAGTCAGTGGCTGCCTGAGCAAAACGGATCGATTCTGGCCTTTCGATTCAATTCAAACGATGTTTGAAGTTTTCGATAGATTTTCAACCCCTGACACTGATACTTCCTAAATCTCCAAATGAAAGTGTGTCAGTGCTGGTCTGTCCGTGGGACTAAGGACGGGGTGGACTGAAAACTGATGTTTATTTGATTGTTTGATTTGAATGTTGTTTCTGTTACATTAGAGCAGATTTACAGTACATACAGCAAACATGTTTTACTCACTTACCTAACGTATGACCCTTCAAATTAGTTCACACTTTCACAGTTTAGCAGTTTTTCTGTGCTGGTTTTTATGTTTTTTTTTTTAACTATTGGAGTAATCGACCTATTTGTACTTGTAGCAAATGTATTTCCTGACTGAATAACGTTTTGTAGTAGTAGAAAAAGAGCCCATTGAACAGAAGCTTATTAATGGTTTAGAGAAAGGTCTTTTACTCTTGTGTGCACCATTGAATCTGCAGCTTAGATTAATCAAACAACTGCTCACGTCAAAGAGACAGATTGCAGCTTGTTGTAAAAAAAATAAATAACCTGCTTGTCATTATTTATTTTGGCGTTCTCATGGCGACAGTGGCACAGGAGTTTGACGTGTGGGTTTGTCAGTGACACATGCGCCGCCGACGCTCCGAGACGACTCTTGCATGAAGACCACTGAGCCGTGAAGAGCGCTAAGCTAACAGAGGCTAAAGCTAACGGCGGCTAAGCTAGGTTTAGCGAGAGGCTTTGAAGAGCTTTTCATCAGAGATCAGCCGCAGGACGAGTTCAAGAAGGCTTCAAACACGGGATCTTTGACACAGTTGGCTTCAGGAGCAGAGAGTTATTTCTGTCCACGACCTGCAGGAACCTCACTGTAACGTTTCAAGTACGGCTCACTAAGACAAATGTTTAGGCCCAGCTTGATAAAAACCTGTGTAGTTTTGTTATTCAGAAGTATCTGCCAAATTCTGTTAAGCCATTTAACTCTTTCAGTGCCAGCCCTGTTCTCTTTCCTACCAGATCTTTTTGCTCATTTTAAACAATATTCACAGCCAGTGGAGCCGTCCTGACTATTTCTTTGGGGGTGCTATGGTCAATACATTGCCCGCTATCAAAGCCCAATGCCCACAATTGACCTTTCGCCGAGCCCCGCCCCCCCTAGTTACTGTTGCTACGTCCGTCAAACATGATAGACTGCCATAGACTTAAATGACAAAAAGAAGTACAACTGTTCGCGTTAGTGACTTTTTTAAAGCAATTTTTCCGCGATATCCTCTAGATCGAGGCAAAAGGAGTTCACTGTGCAGCGGAGGGATTTATTCAAAACATTAAAATACGCAATGGAGGAAACATAACTTCTATGGAGGCTAATGCTACTGGGCTCAAGCTAAGAGAAACTCATGATCTTTACCTCAAATACACAGCCTTGTCCTGCTCTTACACTGCCGGGTAAGTTCGCTTTCATATGTTAAGGTCTATTTTTCTCTATTGCAAGAATATTGTTCATTTACGAGATATGTTAGCGAGCTAAAGCTACTAACTAGTGTTGGCTAAAGCTAATAGGCTCGCTAAACTTAGCAGCTTAGAGCGTAACTTCTGCAATTATATCCTCGTCATGGTATAACTTGGGTCTAGTTTGTGTTTTTGCGTGCTCCAGTTGTTTTCGGTTTTAGAAATGGAAAGAACACAACTCCTCCGGTCAATATTTCGGGGTATCTGCGGTCCTATTTACATAAACCGTAGGCGCATCGCTTCACCATCTTGCTTTGAGCTCAAGATTTGACGGACTTTATTTACATAGCAACGGTTGCTGCGATGTTTGATTGGACAATAGCCGTTTTGGGGCGGGGCTCGGCGAAAGGTCAATTATATTATCTAATTAATAATCCATATAATCTCATTTTACACCACTAGGTGGCATTCACGTGAACTCAAACGGCATGTGGCCAACTTATGTCAATAAAATTATAAATCAAGATCTAGACCAGTAAAATGCATAATCAAGCTTTATAATATTAACATTTGTTAATATTTAAAACATTATAACCAGCCTGAGAGTCACAGTAAACATGGCCATGGATGGCATGATTGAAAACAAGAACAGAAAATATACAACTCGGAATCCAACTTGGCAAAAAATACACGATTATACATTCTCCCATCTTTTGTTGCTATGTGTCTAATGCTTAAATTACCAAACCGACTTGTTTTGGTGCCGAATATGCTGAGTTGGATCACTAGCACTAGCCGCACACTCTCTTTGACTGACAGATGAACGTGCCTTGTGTGGTCACGTACGTTGGCGTTACGACGCACTGCGTAGGTCCAAGCACCGCGAGTCCCATAAGTTTGCATTGTAGAGCTGAAACTTACTCCTCTGAGCCGAAAATAACTCCTCTGATTGGACAAGGATGTTTAATGGCATTTTAATCAGGTTTTAATCGCTAATGTTTTCCTCTTTTTGTTTGTCCGCCCCTGTTCATAGCTATTATTCACAGCTATATAACATTTGTGAATATTATAGTTATTCTACATTAAGCTGTTCTCTTTTTATAGACATTGGAAATTCATTGTTTTCATTAGATTTCAGTGTTTGACAAGAAACTTTTGAGAAAATATCCTTTTTCTAAATTAAACTTCATGTCAGTGTTGTTGTTCTACTTTTTGGCTAAAGAATCTGAGCCACTACAATTAATTAATATTTTTAGGATAAAAACAGGAGGTTTAAATGATTAAAACAATGAGGACGAGTGTCTTTTTCATCTTTAAACCAACAAAAGCTGTGTTCCAGACGTTTTCTACTTTCTGATTCAGATTCTATAGACTCAGCCTCTTTCATGGAGCAGAGATTATATTGAATAAATCCAGTAGTTTGACTTCCTCTGACACTTTTCACTCGCTCACAGAAGAGGACGTTTCTAGACTCGCTGCATGTGCCGTTCTCCTCAGAGTCCTAGTCCAGTAGGATCGTCAGTTTAAAGATCAAATATCTGCTCTAAACTTACTCAACTGTGTTTTTAGTCCAACATGTTTTGTCTTTGATGTGTTTGAAAAGAAAGTCGGCCTCCAGAAGCAGCTGATCACGTAAAACAGAGACGACTGCGCTGCATAAAAGTCAACAATAAAAGTACATGTATTTCCTGGTCATGTGACCTCCTCTGGGTCCTAGTGCTCACCCATTTCCACCATCTGCTGGTGAATCTGCATCATGTATGTGGTCAGCACATGCATCAGGGAGAACCACATTTTACGACGTAATTAAACGTCATTGACAGGGTAAGAGTTAAAGTATGTCGATCCTTTGAGCCAAACACCAGCAGTTTGTTTACTTTGTGCTGTACGGAAAAAGTACTTTCTGACCTGTGGAGGTTTTTACTGCTGCAGCATCAACTGAACAACCACGTTACGTTTTAAACAATGTCTTATCCAGATACTTTAACTCCTTGACAGGGGAGGGCATTTTTGTTCAAATGTCTGACTAAATATTACAAAATTCAAATGGAAATGGTTTCTGAACACTTCAGAACACGAACACATGTCTGGACTCTAAGTGAAGCTGAGGTTTTGTAGTTTTAGCCTCTGAAGGCCAACGCACACCGGGAATGTACACACACCGAGCTCACAGCGGCTCTTTACAACGTGCAGGGATTCGGTTTTGTTTGTTTCCGTCGCGCGCCTCTCATTGATGAACGAGGAATGCCATTCATTATTTAAGACAAAATGATCACATTACTCACTCAATACGGCCGCGGATCGTTAAAAAATCGCGCCGAGCATTGCGGGATCTGGCGCGGCAAGTGATGTGACTCTAGATTTAAGTGAGAAGAAGCTCTGCACAAAAGAACATCAGGTTTTAAAGTCCCCCTAAACATTTTTAAAGTCCGCCTAAACTATTTTTTATTAAAAACTAGTTTTAGGGACTTGTACTAACTTTACAATTGTAGTTGGAGTTCATTAAAAAGTTCTATTAAATTATGCAAAATATTTGAGGTATTTTTTTATTTGTAAGTTAAGAGTAAAAACTGATTCTGATCCTGATCCCAGAATGGTGGATTTGACGGTAAAAAAGAGGGTTTACATTTGATTTTCATCCGATTTGTCAGGGAGCTTTACAGCTGATTTTTATTAGGCAAAAATGAATTAATTAAGAAAAAGTGGGAGGGTCCGTCACCTCATACGGAAGATCTATACTTCCAACATTAAATCATCAAACATCCGTCTCAGTATTGTCTACGTTTGTATTCCCCTCCTCACAGTTCTGCCTCTGCCTGGTGTTTGTGTCGTCCGTCTGAGGTCAGCGCCGGGTCCCTGAACGCACCGTGAGAGATTCGCTGCCCCGCGCCCGGCTCTTTTGATCCTGGAGCAGCTTTTAAAGAGTCTGAGGTCTGTGAAGTGTGTCTGACGCTGAGCAGAGCCGCGTCGTCCTGGAGTTATAAAACACCACTAAGACTGAGACGCGCCATTAAGACTTTATTTATGATTTTAACTCTGCTTTTTATATTTACTCTGTGAATTCAAGAGAACAGTTTATTGTGCTTGAGACAGGAAAAGGTAAATCAATTAATCTGATCTTAATGTGTTCTACATATTAATCATTTTACACACTTAAGACTTGTTTTAGTCATGAACAAATAATTTAAGGAACACTTTGATTAGTCTGTTTACGTATCCTTTTACATGTTGTATGAAAGCCTCAGCTGTTTTACATAATGCAGAAAATGGACTGAATCCTTGTTCGTAAATGTTCACAATGACCGTACGAATAAATCGTTCGGACGAATCTCACAGGTCGTAAGAAATCTCATATGAAGATCGTGGAGGAGAGACTGTTTTTCCAACACAGTCTCACTAGATGACGTACTTTTACCACGACACAAAAAGAGCGTATTTGACCACGACTTCACAGCTATTTTTAGTACTTATGTTACGCCGTGCATTTAGCACGATATGAAAAAGTGTAAAATGACACGAGATTCACAGCGGCAAAAAAGGACGAATTTGGTTGAAGTCACGTGGGACGTTTTCTTCAAGTCAAACGGGTAAGTGTGACCGGTGTGGGTTTTGCCTCTTGCGTTGTGTTGTTCCTGAAGCGGGAGTCGAACCGGTCTCCCGCGGGCGTCGACCGACAAACTCATTGAGCTAAAGGAACGCTCCCCTCAGCTCAGATGTTTGTGCTTCTTATACCTGAGGGGAGTGAGTTTATCCCATACCACCACACATTCTCCATACTGGTCCCTCGTGTGGCCTACACCGGTACATAGTTCAGGCATAAAGTTACTAAAATTGGTAAGATTAGTCTGGGGCTTGGGCAGTTAAGATAGAATCAGGATTTCATTAATATCATAAATAAGAACACGTCTTAACAACCACCATTGAAATGAATGACTGTGACGCGTACTATAATTACACAAACAGCTGTGATTTGCTAATCATACCTCATTTACATGTTGTATAATGTTGTGGTAATGTACGCTTCTTATGAGATCGGGCTGTTTTTCTACAGTCTTCTTATAGTAAACTTTCAGCTCTCACCAACGACTTACGGCATTCTGGGGACATGAAGTCGACAGCATTCTAGTGTGTGCTTGTCAAGCATCTACTGACACTGTGTCTTGCAAAGTAGACGCTTAAACCTGCAGCGGACGTTTGGCCTCAACAGCGTCAATGTCAGAGTTGAGCTCTGCTGAACTTTCAAGCGTCGAACGCCCGCGTCACCAATCAGACACTACTCTTCTGTGACATGCTGCTGTTCTCTCACATCAAGAAGAAAGAAGGACTGTTTACTGAAGTATTTTAATAACTTTTTTAACAAAGGTCATTTGTTTTTGGGCTTTTTTCAAAGACTTGGTCGTTCGTTGCTTTGAAAATCTGGCGACACGACAAAACAAACAATAAGGGACCTGTCGTGTTTAAACCACTGCTGTACAACGTGGCAATGGAAGAGAACAAGAACTGCCTGGAGGAGGAGAAAGATTTGCCATCGGGGTAAGCTACGTTTTATTAAGGCAGCGTCTATCTCTCTCTTTCCTTCCTTCTCTCTCAACGTGATCTGTCTACCTGCAAAACAAAGACTTTGCAATAAAAGCGGGAACGCAAAGAAGCGCGTCAAGGCATAAAAAGTGTGTCCCTGCGCGATGGGGGACAAGCTGGGACGTCAGCGTTGAAAATATTCTGTGACAAAATTGACTTCAACGCGCAAAATTGACGCTTCGACGCTGTCCGGTCTGAACGCTACATTAGACTACTTTCACACCGGCAATGATACAGTCCAACTTGCACTTTGTAGTCATGAAAGCTTCTGTAACTTAAATAAACACCAAAAAGACAACTAAAACGAGAGAAACAAGCTGTAAGACGTAATGTGGTGATGTAGTTGTTATTAATTCTAGTTTTCAATTGTTTCAATTTTTATCTGTGCTATGACTAATTGCGATGCAGTGTGAAGTGGTGAGTCCAGAAACAGGGCCATGTTTGTGTTTTGTTTGTCATTGTTAATATGGCGACTGATAACGAGCGGCCTTTCACTGTGTAATCAGCTCAAACAGAGATAACGACGTTACGACCAACAGTCCTTCAGATAACTCTGAACAGCTCATAAACTGTGACTGAGGACGAGTTTTAACGCTTCAAAAACAACCAACAAATGTCACGTGAAGTGTCCTGACACACAAACTACATGCTAGAGTGAGATAACCTGGAATCTAAATGGAGAAACTTTTGCCTCAGCAGAAAAACTTTTGGCTTTTCCATTAGTCTGCTTGGCTCAGCTCTATTTTACTCTGCTTGCACACAAAACGCAACCACGCAAACAATGTCAATGCTCTGTTTATGTGGAGGTGCATTGTTTGTGCAAATGTTTCTGCACCAACAGGTGTCAACCAGTACTACTTCTTAGTTCATAACTTATTCTAATCAAAAACTACAGAAACATAAAAATACAGAACACGTGTGACTGGGACTCACTCTGTGGCTCCACAAAAGGAAAAAAAAAACTCTTATTCACAAAGCTTAGTCTAGGAATTCCTTTCGTTTGCGCGTCCTGTGTCAACAATGTCTATAGAGAGATTTTTAGTTTATTAACACGGGTGATGCACATACACCCGACCTGCAGAAAGAGCCGCCGCTAATAGACACAAACAGTGGAAACAAGTCAAGAAAGATCTGTTGTCAGCTAGCTACAAGAGTTTATCTGTGAGAAAACAAAAGTTCTGCTGCTAAATCAACATTTGAATGAAATTCAACCCCACGACCCTTAAAAGTTACATTCAGGTGTAAAAAAAAAAAAAAACAGTGAGAAAAACACTGCCTCAAGCTTCAGGAGACAGACGTCTGTCAGACCGGTTCAGACCTGATCCAAACAGCTGCTCTCCTCCTGTTTTGTTGTTTTATTCAAAGATGTTTCCTCGTGTAACCAGATGGAGAGCGGCTCTTCCTGCTTGGAGCATGTGCAGTAGAGCGGAAAGTGATGTCGACAACAAATGATAACATAATCTCTGTCGTGGCAGTACCTGTTGTCAAAGCCTGATCCCATCAGATCTCATGAGCTAAGCAAGAAAGGGCCTGATTAGTACTTGGATGGGAGACTGTTAGAACACCAGGGGCCACAGTGGGATGACAGAAGTGGATTGCTGTTATGTCTTTGGGCAAGACACTTAACCCACACTGCCACTGGGTGAGTCGATACTAGATTGTAAAGCGCTTTGAGTGCCTGGAAAGGTAGAAAAGCGTTATATAAATAGACCATTTATCTTTTTTTTATTTACCATTTGTAATGAAAGTGGGATTATAAAAGTGATACATTTTAAGTGACTTTTCTAAAACTTTGGTGCTAGGTTTCGAGGTTTCGAACTCAAGCACCCGCGGTCACTAAAATCAGAATCTTGTGCCCTATTCACGCAACCACCGGACACAGACATTCTCCTGCTCCTATATGAGTGTCACAGATAACACAGTCTCACTAGATAGCGTACTTTTACCACGACACAGAAACAGAGTATTTTGAGCACAAGTTCACTTTTAGCACGATATGAAAAAGGTAAAAATGACACGAGATTTCACTGCGTTAAAAAAACACGAGTTTTGGTTGAAGCCACGTGGGGACGTTTTCTTCAGGTGAAACGAGTAAGTTCAGGCATAAAGTTACTAAAATGGGTAAAGCTACGGTCACAATGACCCGTACGACCTGCTACGACCTCTCTTGCGAACGATTTTTTTCTCATTTCTTACGTCATTCTTGAGGCGTTGTTACGAAAAAACAGCGCTCGTAGCTCGTTCGTAAGTTCGTAGACAGGTCGATGGTCTTGTTAAAGATTTTCTACGACCAGTCTACGAACGCAGAGTCTAAAGCCTGTACAATGGCCTGTGCAATGTGCCTGTACGGGAGAGTCAAAGTGGAGAGAGACGCGCTCTGGAGACTGCGCATCTCTTGAGGTGCAGTTTAGCCTGTACGAGGGATCTGTATGAAAGCCCACGGCCTGGAGCACGCGACGGAAACGCAGCTAGCTTTAAACACGGAAAGGAACGGACAAGGAGCGCACGGGGGGACAGGGCCGGGGGACCGGACAAGGCGCACGGAGACAGGCGGAGCGCGCAGAGGTATGTTTTGCTGGTGTGCAATTAGGTTATTGCTATTCCGGTACGGTTTACGAAAGGTTTAATAGCTAAAAACACCTTGATAAAGGCTTGAGTTGGACGCAGGGACATCGCGCAGCTCCCGTGCGATACAAAATAGATGTAGGATTACCGCAAAGACGCATTAAACAAGCTTTGTGCACACGCAAGGATGCCGTACGGTTTAATTTCCCCAAGAATGTCGTAATTCTTGGTGAGAGCTGAAAGTCTGCCGTAAGAAGACTGTAGGAAAACAGTTTCCACTCCACGAGCCACATACAAACTCAGATTTCGTACGACCTGTAAGATTCGTACGACCATTTTATTCGTACGGGTCATTGTGACTGTAGCTTTAGATTAGGTCTGGGGCTTGGGGCAGGTTAAGATTAGAATCAGGATTTCATTAATATTCATAAATAAGAACACGTCTTAACAACCACCATTAAAATGAATGGGGACTGTGATACGTACTATAATTACACAAAACAGCTGTGAACTCGTGCTACTCATATGTAATTTACATAATGTGTAATGTCGTGGTAAATGTACGCTTTCTTGTGAGATCGGGCTCCACAGATAGATAGGTTGGTCGCGTTTCAGGACAAGCGATCAATGCCACGTGTCCAATAATATAAAAAGTAAGTAAGTAAGGTGATGTGTGTATTTTGCTCTAACATAAAGACAGCACATAAATGACGAGACTCTGGGTTTAACAAAATTGTGAGTGGATTTTTTGAAAATTTGACTCCCTCTAAAGTTTGTAACAAGAAATAGTTGAAATATCTCCAAACCTGTAGCAGCGGTGGACAATTTAAACATGAAAAACACCAAATGAGACACAAGGGTTTTCAAATGTTCAGTAAGTTTGGTCCCAGCGACAAAGGAAGCTTGGTCTGTGTGTGTGTTTGTGCGTTTGGATGTTCGGGGTCATTTCGAGTGTCTGTCGGCTCTTTACGGCAGCTCTTTATAACTCTCTCTAATGCATCGGTTTGACCTGGAGACCGTGAATCACTGCAGAGCCTCTGATGTGACTCTCTCTTTCAGCAGCAGGACCATCAGCCTCCTCAGACTCTCCTCCTCCTCTTCACCACCACCAGCTCCAGCAGAGTTCAGACCCGTTTAGTCGATTAATCGGTCGATGGAGTCTTGGTCGATCAAAATTGTATAAGTCGACTGATTCTTTTATTTAGATTGTAAGGAGTTTATAATCAACAGTAACAGAATCATTGGGCCTCATTCATGAAAATCTTCGTGAAATCTGTGCGTAACTTCCACTTTAAGAAGCCGCTGCGAAAACTCTACCAGGTCTATTTTGCCCTTTGTCTTAGCCTTGGTCTTAATTATTCCTCTGTTGGCCACTAGTGGCTCTCTCCAGGCGCTATACTCTGTCAGTGTAGAAGGTGTGGCTCCAGCAGATGTGGGGGTGCAATTTCCTTCAGTGAACCTGAGATGTGTCACGTCTGTGACAAGTGGGCAGCTGCATTAAGATCACAGGCAAAAGTGAACTGTAGCAGCAGCTTCAGTTTGGGAAAAAGTGTAATAATAGAATTTATTTGGTGAAAGTCTATTCATATGACAGACTTTAACAACTTTGTCTAAAAATGTGTCTTTTCTTTTGGTTCACTGAAGGAAATTGCACCCCACATCTGGCTGAAGCACACCTTCAACACTGACAGAGTATAGAGCTTGGAGAGAGCCACTAGTGGCCAACAGAGGAATACTTAAGACCAAGGCTAAGACAAGGGCAAATAGACCTGTAGTGTGATTCACGACGGGTTCGTAACGAGCCAAATTCCTTCCTAACAGCCTTTACGCCAAATTCACCAAACTACAGCTACGAACGGTTATTTACATAAAAATGAATAATGCATACTTCCCTATATGGCAAAAAGGGCGGGCCGCAGCGCGTCACCGTCAAGACTTGGAGCAGGAAAAAATAATAAAAATGAGGAAGAAGCTGCAGCAGCGCGTCTCCCCACTTTCGCTGAGTTAATACTTCAGCGTCTTTTAAAAATGTCCAAACTCACATGAACACACTCAGAGGAAACAGATTCACGTCACAAATGTATTGAAGTAACGCTGGGCTGTTGCCGTTTATATCACGTTTCACGTCGCGGTAGAACGCGTGTGTGGGGGAGCGGGGCAGCGGCTGTAGAGGGGAGCACAGTCAGTGCACAGTCCGCTCTGGTCCTGGGGGGGACACAGGGACATGAGTCCTGGGGGGTCAGAACGCAGAGGCTCTGAGGCTGGGACAGGCTGCTGCAGGTTTATTAAAGGAGTCTTTTTTTTTTTTGCATAACTGAATTTTTTTTGTTTCTAAAATGATTTTATATACAATAATTTGCAAAAATACATAACCTACAATCATGTAGGAATTACAATTTTTGAATGAAGTATATAAGAAATAAAAATCTGAAACAGCTGTTTTTTTGTTCTTACGAGTGCTCCTCAGTGTTCGTAGGATTTGTTCTTACAGACGAACATTTTCCGTTAAGAACAAATTTTGTGAATGCCAAAAATGTTCGTAACAGCCCTTAAGAACAAATTTGTTCGTAAGAACGTTTTCATGAATGAGGCAATGAGGCAACATTTCCAACTCGATTTTGATACTAAAGAATAAACTTCATTCTCGATCCCACAATGAGAATAGAGGTTCTGCACTGACATCATTTTGGTTAGCCACATTTAGAATGAGTGGCATTTCTTCTTTGTTGTCGTGGCAACGGCTTGTCCCCTAACAACATTTGATGATTTAGGACATTTTAACTGCAACAAACAAACTCAAAAACATCTTTTTTAAGAAGAAAAAGGTAATAAGTTCAACTGTGTGTGATTTCAATGTCTGATAAATGTGAGAAGCTAAAGTCTTGTTGTTTATCTGCTTTGCTACAACTGTTTTTCTCTTTTTACATGTCAGTTACAAACCCAGTGCTCAGTAGACTTGTTGTGGGTTGAATTTGTTTTCAAACTGTAGTTTATTTTTCCTGTTTTAGCTGTTTATTGAACTCTTACAAGAGAAAATGTTCTTTCTCTCCATTGACTCTTTCTCAGGTGACATCATTTAGAATGATGTCACCTGCAGAAACTCTTTCAGAATGTGCTTTCAAGAAATTTAGATTTTTATTCAGTGGACTGACATTTTCAACACAAAATCCAAGTTTATGATCAAACATTTTAGTTTCAAACCAGTTTTGATGAAACTCGAGATTATTTTTCAGAAAATGTTATTATTATTATTTTATCAGATTTTTGTTTAAACGACACTAGTTTTAGCTTTGATTTGCAATATTTTTGACAACTCTACTTTTAGCTTCAGAGCCTTTGCCACGCCCCCTTTTTAGTCGATTAATAGATCGATGTGACATGTTTTTAGTCAACTAAGAGTTTCTTTGGTCGACTACAGCCCTACTGCTTTCACCCTGGACCCTGGAGCAGACCTCACAGCGGTCCTCTTTTTAGGCTCGATGGTTGGACAAGAGTAAACACAGGCTCAGGTAAAAACAGACGGAAAAGAGCAGATAGAAACATGAAATAATGTTCCTCACCTAACGACGACTTGATCCTGTGACAAACCTCCACATTTCCACTGATGAAAACTTTATTTGTTGCTCTGATCGACTTAACAAAGCAAAGCTAGCGCATTAGCATCAGCTGTTTCCTGTTTGTCGAGGGAAAACACTGTAAAAATTGTAAATCTTGTGCGGAATGTAAGTAGGCAAGTAAGTAATGTGTCCAGGGACGCACCAATTCAGCTTTTTCAGTTCCAATACTGATCTCAATACTTTGGCATTAGGCATCTGTTGATACTCAATACCAACCGATACAAGTGTAAGGAATGAAGCAGTTTTTTTTCCCCTTTCAAAACATAAAAAAAAATTATCCTATAGTATTATGTAACTATAAGATAATTAAAAAATATATATATATCTTATAGTGTTATGTAACTGGGGTGCACGGTAGCAGAGTGCTTAGAGCTCTGGCTTCCCAATAAGGAGGTCGTGGGTTCGACTCCCGGGTCGGACAATATCAACATCTCACGATCTCTCTGGGTGGAGTTTGCATGTTCTCCCCGTGTCACCGTGGGTTTTCTCTGGTTTCCTCCCACCTCCAAAAACATGTATGTTTAGGTTCATTGGGCATCACTGTAAATTTCCCTTAGTGAGTGAATGAGAGAGTGAATGTTTGTCTGTCTAACCCTGCGACGAGTTGGCCATTGTCCAGGGTGTTCCCCGCCTAAGGCCCAAAGTCACTGGAATAGGCTCCAGTCACCCGCGACCCCTAACGGAATTAAGCGGTAGAAAATGAATGAAAAAAAATGAATGAATGTTATGTAACTTAGTTATAATGCAAGTCACAACTAAACAACTTCATCTGAATAAAATGTCAAACATTCTGAGACATTCTGAGACATTGGTCAGTAAATCAGTCTCAATATGTCCAATTAAAGGCACAACTATGATATCAGCTGAACTGATATTATAGAGCCGATACTTGATCCAGTAAAATTTCCTAGATCGGCCCCGATATTCGATCCTAGTACCAAATCAGTGCATCTCTAAATGTGTCCAACATAATTCAACGTCAGTGCATTAAATAAAACACTATTAAATGCAGCTCAGAGTCGCAGAGGCTTTGCAAAAAAATAAGAAAGGTGTTTAAAAAGTGACGATAAATTGGACTTAGTCTCTTGTTTCCACCTGCCTGACCCTCGTGTCCAGTGTTGGGTGTAACTTAGTTACTGTGAAAAGTAAACACTTTCATTAAATTACAGTTACTAACAAAATACTCTACTAGCTGGATCAGGGCCCAGAATCATTTTTAATGTTGACTTTACTGAAATTGAGCCGATTTAAGGAAGTACTTTGTTGTTTGCCTTTACTTAAATCCCAATAATATATTATGAATCACATTTTTGATTGATATTTGCAATAAAACACACAAAGTAATGCTAATGTAACTTGTTACTTTCTTGGGGCAATAACTAAGTAGTGTAACTACTTACATTTTAAAAAAGTAATAATAATAATAATGAGTAACTAATTACTTTTTCAATACTGTATTCCCTAACACTGCTCGTGTCACAGACTTCAAAATATTGAACATCTTTTTTCAGTTTTCAGTACTCAATCTATAAAAAATGGCTCAATCAGATTTAATTAAATTATTTACAAGTTGGGAGGGTTTGGAACAACTTTTACAGCAAGAAAAAAAAAAAAAAGGCAAAACCAATCACTATTTATGCTGGTATCAGTTCATATATATTATATCTTATTTAGCCTTACTAAAGCCTTATTAAAGCTTGAATAAGGAGTTAACAATTAATGGACAAATGAATGGAAGTGTTTATTAAGTTTAGTAACTGCTCAATAAAGGAGCTAAGATTAGGATTTTGGGTTGAGGGGTAGGGCTTGTAGTATTTAAGTCGTTACTAAGCCTTGGCCTATTTTGTTCATTAACTTCTCATTTGTTCATTAAGAATTAATCCATTATTCATGCTTTATTAAGAGTGTATTAAGGCTAATCAAGATGTACTTAATATAAAGTGTTACCGAATAATTTAATGATGTTATATGTAAAAATTTAATAATTTTGTGTTCCAAAGTAGTTAGATTTGGCCACATCTTTAGGTGTTCCCTGGAAAAAATAAATAAACATAAAAGTGTGCTGTGACTTAAAAAAAAGTTAGGAAAGACTACACTAGAGCACTTTAAATCTTTGCTAAAAACACATCTTTAGCTGAGGCACTTTACTGTCTATATTATTTTTACTTTTATTAACTGTTTTATTGATTGTGTTTTGTTTCAACTATATTGTGTATGTTTGAGCATCACTGTAAATGTTCTACAGGTAAAGTTAACATTGATATTAGAAGTATGACTTGAGTCTGATCTCCACACGTTCCTCTCTGTCTCTCCCGGCTCAGGTGAAGTGTGCGTTTGGGGTCAGTAGGGGCAGTACTGTAGTGTCTCCTGTTTGCGCTGCAGCAGTGACTGACGACGCGCAGACTCATTCATCACCATTAACCTTTGTTCATCCTGAGCTTTTATTACGACTGTGACACAAACAACAAGTGTGTCTGAGAAAGAACCTCCCGACGCCCAGAAACCACGAGCTCGCAGGATCTTTACCCCGTCAGCGCTGTCAGAGTGTAATAATGTCAGAAAGGAACAGAGAATGTCAATTATTCATTTGTCTTGTGTTGTGGAGACTTTTTAGTGTCAGAACAATATAAAGGGCAATTGTTTTTCCTCGATATTCAAATCCAGCCTTGAGGCAAAGGGCCAGACCATAATTATAGTTTAATTTTGTTTAAGAATTTGTCATTATCAATTCAAATCAATCCTATATTCAATAAAAATATAGGATGTTTATCTGTTATTGTGACCATTTATATTAAGAACAAGTGCAAACACGTGCTCTATGTAGACAAGTCAACCAAATGAAATTCTAGCTCTCTTTGTTAAAAGTGAAGAGATTAATTAATTATTGTCTGTAATTGATTAATCTCACCTAAAAATTGCTGAAAAAAACAAACACTCAACTTAAGTGTTTTTTGTTTTGTTTTTATCCAATTGAATAATTACATTATTGTTGCCGGTCGAAATATTAATATAATGCAAAAAAAAAAAAAAAAAGACTACGTTTTTGTTGCTAAGTTGTCGAGTTGAACAACCCGTATGTTCACTTTGCAACTCACAGATGGAAACAATGAAGTTAAAGATTTCAAAATAGATTAATGCGATTTAAAAAAAAAAACTCGATTAATATGTTTGTAAATAATTAATCTAAATTAATGCACTAATTTGACACACCTAAAATATCAGAAATTTGGATTCTAGTTTGTATTTTTTTTTCTGTTTAAGGTTTTACTTGATGGACCTGGATTTTTTTAACTTGTAAAGTGATGCACTGATCCAGCTTTCTGTCCCGATACCAAGTCTGATATTTGGCTTTAAGTCTCTGCCGATACTCGATATCAACCTATACCAGATTAACAGGCATGTCCAAACTGCAGCCCGGGGGCCAAATGTGGCCATCGGACCAAATTTTTTGGGCCTCAGACTTAAAGGCACAATGGGCGACTAGGGATGTCACGATATCAAATTTTAGAATCACGATTATAGCAAAAGGAAAAATCACGATTTTGCGATTATTCACGATTATCGGCATAAAGAAAAAATATATACACATATATATTTAAAATCTAAATTATTGGTATTTGATTTCCTGACAGTGACAATACACTGATTGTATTACATAAATATGATGTAGCCTAGAATAAAAATAACAAATGCAATTATTTTAAATAATTACCCTTTGAAAAAAATATATAATAATTTCATGTTTTAAACAAAATTTTAATCAAGCTTTTTTTTTTTTTTTTTTTTTTTTTTTTACATTGTTGTCCCTTTAATTGCTTTAATATTCTCAATATACTTACAAGAAGAGATTCATTACTAACTAATAATATTATGTGTGATATCTGTCACGTGACTCACGAAGGTGACGTCATCCACACGTTTTGTTTTCCCAGCGTCGTCACGTGACGCCTGCAGCGTCTCTGCTTTAGTTTTACTTTCAGATCAGAGTTTATGTCAAATGAAGCATAAATACTGTTATTTTTGCCGTGAGCTGCGCGTCACTCTCTGGAGCGCTTCGTTTAAAGGATTTACGTTGTTTCTTTACCTTTACTTGGACGAACAGCGAGGGATGATCGTATCGAAGATGCTAGATCATGTTGGTGTTAGCACTTTTAGCGGCAGCTTTTCAGTCAATGGCACGTTTTGTGTATTGGACACTCTTCAGCCGCACAATGAACTGATCATCTTTAAAACAACCCGACTTGATTATTTGGATGGATACAACTCCTGAAGCGCTAACTTCAGCAGCCTTAGCGGTGAGTTGATGACACACACGCTGTTCTACGCCTCACACTGCCCACGCACGTCACAGAAGTAAAAGACGTGTTTGCGGATTACCGTGAGTTGTAAAAAGTCTACGAATAACCTACCGTGGGGGAAAATATTCGCGATTATTGAAAAACCGGTTAATCTTGACATCCCTAATAATGGCCTCCATAATCCATAATGGCCTCAGAGCAAGAAGGTCCTGGGTTTGACTCCCGGCCTTTTTATGTTGAGTTTGCATGTTCTCCCTGTGTCTGAGTCGGTTTCCTCCGGGTACTCCAGTTCCTACACTAAAACATGCCCAATGTGCCTCCCCTCCCCAGGACTACAGATGGAATTTAGCATCTCTGCTCTTATACATTGTCCTTAATAAACATTAACATTTTTTTTTACAACATTGGTCGCGGCTGAACCAATATCATGGAGCTGATACCCAATACAGCAACATTTCCTTGATCGGCACAGATTATCCGATCCCAGTATCGGCTCGGTGCATCACCCGGGAATTCTCTACACAAATGATCACCACACGGCCTTCAACCACTTTGCCCACCCCTGATACGACTGAGTCTGAGACCTCCGCCGTAAATAAAGTGTCTTCAACATCTCCTCACTCAATTCTTTTAATATTGAAAACGCAAACCTGCCTAAAGACTCAAAACAGCCTGCCTGTCTTTTGTTAAGTTCTCACGAGCCGTTTGAAAGTCCGAATCCGGCAAAACCCTGGACAAACACGTTTTAAACCTCTCATCTTTACTTTCTCCTCTGTAAAAAAAACCCACCGTGCGCCGCTCCAAACCAAACAGGGAGCTCACAGAAGTCCCCGCTGCCCAAACACGAACCCTAATCCCCCCCAGAGCGCCCCCCTCCCCAGGAACCCCAGCCCAAATCACCCGGGGTCAAAGGGTCAAGCCGGCAGAGGATTTGGGGGACTTAGCCTTATCACGAAACGCAGAGACGCAGAGAGAAGAGGCAGCAGCGTTCTTATAAAGGCCAAACGGATAAATCACTGCAGCTGTAGAGACGCGCCGGGTTCTACTGTAAATCTGCCGCTGTCGGAGGAAAAATGTGCACAAACGGATAAAACACACGACTGTTTCTGGAGTAATAGACGAAGTCATGATGTTAGAAGAACATGGTTAACAAAAGAACATGTTTTATTATTGATAGCTCTGTATTTTGCTGTAAGTATAACTGAGGTTAGCAAAAAAAAAAAAAAAAAAATTTTTTTTTTTTTTTTTTTTTTAAATGAAAAGTAAAATTAAATTAGTAAAATAAATAAGTATGTACATAAATAAATAAATAAAAATAAATAAAATAAAGAATACTTAAATAAATAAAAATTAATTAAAATAAATGTTTTTAATGAAAGGTAAAAATAAATAAATATGTAGATAGATAAATAAATAAAAATAAATAAAGGAAAAAACAAACAAAAAATACTAATACATAAATAAATCCATGCAATAATTAAAAATAATCAATAGATAAAATAAATAAATGAAAACACACTTTAATAAAAAGAAAAAATACTTAGATGGATGAATAAATAAAAAATACATTAAAAATAAAAAAGAATACATAACAATTAATTAATCAATTAATTAATACAAAATAAATAAATAAGTAAATGAATGAAAATAATAATACATAAATGAAAAAAAAAATACAACAAAATTAAATAATGAATAAATATTGACCAGTGCCTGTTTCATACACTGAGGGATAAGAACATGGCCAGGATTATGTGTAGAAAAATAATAAAACTACTACTAATGGTAGCATTAAAAATAAACTACTACTATACTACTACTACTACTACTACTACTACTACTACTACTACTACTACTACTACTACTACTACTACTACTACTAAATTAATAAGAATAAGCATGATTATTTTTGTTATTAATATTGATAATGTTGTTTGTTTTTTATTGATGGGTTTCACATAGACTTCATGTTTGTTATGTTCCATTTTGAAGGCAGAAGGTAGTTTTTCCTGTTAATACCATTGGACTTTGCCATTAAATATTTCATAATTACACAAAGTTAAAAATAGGGTATTTCTGTAAAGACTAGACACATTAAGCTTTTAATAATAATAATAATAATAATTTTATTTGTATAGCACTTTTCATACCCAAGCAACTCAAAGTGCTTCACAACATTAAAAAAATACATTAAAAATACAATACATTAAAAATACAACTGCAACAATATAATAAATATGAATGTTAAAAACATAGCATATAAAAAATTAAATTTCAATAAAAAGCATGTTTAAAAAGGACTGTCTTGAGCCTCGATTTAAAAACACCAAGAGAAGGGGCCTGTCTCACAGTCTCAGGAAGACTGTTCCAGATCTTAGCTGCATGAAACTGAAATGATGCCTCCCCCTGTCTGGTCCTAACTCTGGGCACCAACAAGAGGTCAGTCCCCGAGGTCCTCAGAGTTCGAGTTGGCTCATAAGGCACTAACATGTCAGAGATGTACTTTGGTGCTAGTCCATGGAGCTGTCTTAAAGTCCACTCTCTGAGCCACTGGAAGCCAGTGCAAAAAGACCTAAGCACAGGACTAATGTGATTGTATTTTCTTGTTCCAGTCAGGACTCGAGCAGCAGCGTTCTGGATGTATTGCAGCTGTTTTATAGCTCGTTTGGACACAAAGAAACTTAATTTAAACATTATTCATTTTAGCTGCCTGCCCCCAATGTGACTGAAACAAACATTGGCCAGTAGAATGTTGT
The DNA here is from genome assembly GCA_038363315.1 of Mugilogobius chulae. Lineage (NCBI taxonomy): Eukaryota > Metazoa > Chordata > Actinopteri > Gobiiformes > Gobiidae > Mugilogobius > Mugilogobius chulae. The sequence goes on along the minus strand of CM076399.1, from coordinate 21,672,611 downwards.
GTGTTCACATGAAATCCAACAATAGCCTAAATAAAACTACACCGAAGCAGGATTCCTAAGGCTATAAGGCTCGAGAAGTAACAACAGTTTCTATGGAGATGATGTCAAATCCACCAAATGTTTCTTGTCAGGTTTATAGAACTTTCAAAGAAATACAAGAGTCGAAGCAATATACAAAAATAAACTATTACTATGGTAAGTTTATCACTTTGTAGTGTCAGAATAAATAACATTATTTAAGATAACATGTCCTTTATTTGTCCCAAAAAGTTATAAAAGATCTTATTTACCGTGTGTCTGAAATGTTTAAACCAAAAGAATAGTCTATAAATCCCGAGCCTTATTAAAGCTGCCTTTGTTGTGAAGTCACGTGAACAGTCCTTATGTTTTATATACTTTTATTTTTTAGTAATGTATAAGCATTTTTGTAAAGGCCATCTTTTCTTCTCACAAAGCAAACATATTTACAAAATAATACAAATATTAAAACAAATTTTGTGAGTAATGTTTTTCTTGTTTTACCAGTAAATAAAATTGCAACACATTCTTTTTATTATTATTATTATTTGTCAAGCAAGCATTGAGTTTAGATTGTTTCATGTATTTCTTATGAATGTTTTTTAATCGTTATTGTTTAAATCCAGTTGTGTGTGTGTGTGAGACTGATTGTAAGCTATTTGAAAATTTAAACAAAAAATACTAATAAAACGAGGAACACAATTGTATATAGCATTTACATTTCAACAGCAACAAAAAATGAGTGTATGGATAAAAAAACAAACTATATTTCTAACTAATTATTTTTAAAACCAATGCAAATATCTTAAAACACTTGGTTCACATTTTATTTTCTTTATGTAGCCCTTAACGTTTGCAGTGTAAAACTAAATTAGTCTAAATAAATTATAATAAAACAAAAGCTGAATAAATAAAGCACACTAAACAAGTCTGACTCTCAGTGTAATTCAACAAAACTTTATCTAAAATCAGTTGACGACACTTCAGACGTAGGCTAATATTTGGTAGCATAAACGTTGCAAATCTCTGTCATGAATCAGCCGTGTTTTTATCTCGCTAAGCTAACGTCCTGCACCCAGATTAAAGCGCTCTGCCTTTGTCCCGCTTTTGTTGCGCTGCACTGACCACAACAGACTTCCAAAAAAACACCAGCTCTCCCGGCCAAACTCCCGCTAATTCAGGCCGGCTTTAGCGTTAGCCGCACCGTGAGCCGTTAGCCGCTGCCTTTATTAGCACCTTGTCATAGCTTAGCGTGCGTTAGCTTAGCCGTACACACACACACGCACGCACACGAGCCTTATTGCTTCTAAGCCGGCCCAAAGTAACAGGACTTGGTGGAGATCTGGGTTATGGCAGGGCTAGTCCGGGCTTTTGTCGTTAGCGTTTAGCCGCAAAAGCCCGAAGCGAGAGGCAGAAGCTTAAAAAGACAAACTCAAAGCTGACCCACGAGAAAGGACAGCGGCTGCAGAGAGAAAAAGGCTAAGTGTTTGGACTGTTAGCAGCTGGTTAGCACAGCACAATGCACTCCATGTGAATCGGTTCAGTCCTTTCCTCTCATCCTTGAATTGATTTTTGTACTGAGGCTAAAATCTTCATAAGACAGTAGATTTTATTATACAGTTGCATGAACAAGTAGTGTTTGCCAACCAGAAGTACGGGGACACGTAAATATAATGATCATTTTACATAGATTTTTGGAAGTTTGTGAAGAAAGGTTTGAAAACAACAGCAAGTAGAGCAGAGTCTTAAACTGATGACATCATAAAAGGGAGACTATGATATTTTCATTGTTACTGTAAGAAAATATTTTCATGGCCCTGTAAACACGAAAAGCAACTACGTAGTGGGATGTCATCAATTATGAGCAGGCAGTACATTTTTAGTATTTAAAATGGCGCGTTGCAGCAGCGGTTAGTGCTCTGGCTTCATAGCAAGAAGGTCCTGGAACATGCAAACTCCAACTGTGGAGTTTGCATGTTCTCTTCCGGGAGGTTTCCGTCGGGTAGGTACTCCGGTTTCCTCCTACAACTAAAAACATGTCCAATGTGCCTCCCCTCTCCAGGACTACAAATGGAAATTATCTGAAAGCTAGAATCTGGTACAAGCATCTCTGCCATTGTTTTTAATGTAATTGTACATTGTCCTTAATAAAAATTACCTTAAAAAAAGCCAAACTGGGAATAGGCTGCATTTAGCCTGTAAACTGTTGTCCAACCTGTCTCTTTAATGTTAGTGGTGTCCAAACTGGGGCCTGTGGGTCAAATTGACCCATCATTTATTTTTTTAAATTTTATTTAACCTTTATTTAACCAGGAAAGTCCCATTGAGATTTGGAGATCTCTTTTTCAAGGGAGTCCTGGCCAAGAGGCTCCAACAACACAACCCAAGACACAATTCATTTTAAAATAAACAGAAAAAGACATAGTTAAAAACAGTTACAAGTTATTGATTGCATTTCCAGGTCTTTCAGAAGAGAATCGAAACTAGCCATAGAAACAAAAGTTGGGAGTTTAAAAACTCTTTGTAAAGAATTCCAATCTGTTGGGGCACAATACTGGAAAGACATTTTTCCTTTTTCAGTTCTAACATTGGGAACAATCAATGTGTAGAAATTCTGAGAACGCAACTGATGAGGTCCATCAGGCCTACGCTGAAGATACACACTCTGGTACGAACGAAGTAGACCAACAAGTCCTTTGTATAGAAACCTGTACCAGTGTGTGAGCCGCCGCGTGGCTAAAGCAGGACCATCCAACACGAGAGTACAGGTCACAGTGATGGGTCCATGCACCAGTTTGTTATAAAGCGCAAAGAAGCGTGAAACACTGAGTCCAGTGAACGCAAAGCTTGGGCTGGAGCATGCCTATACAAAAGGTCTCCATAGTCCAACACAGGAAGGAATGTTGCAGCAACAAGTCTCTTTCTGGAATTGAAAGAAAATGACAGCTTGTTTCTGAAATAAAAACCTAATTTCAAACGCAGCTTTTTGACAAGAGATTCAATATGTGGTTTAAAAGACAATCCATCATCAATTAAAACACAATCCATCATCAATTATGACACCAAGTATTTTCTTCTGTGTAGCTCTACTTCTACTAAACAGCATCAATGGATTCTATTTTGGCCGGTGCTGCCAGATATGATAATTATTTGCGCATTGAAGCAAATTTAGACGCAGAATATTTTCAAAGCGCGTCGGGAGTTGGGGGATGAGGACACTTTTTACGCCTTTACACACTTTTCTGTGTTCCTGCCAAAGGATTTGCGTTGCCTGTAGGCAGATAACATTTTAGAGAGAGAAAGAGGGAGAGAGATAGAGGCTTGCTGCATTCATAAAAGGTAGTTAACTTACTTCATAGCACAACTCACTCATCCAGCAGTGTTCTTTAGCTGTCTCTGTCCTCCTCCAGTGTCTCGTCGTAGAGCAGTGGTTTAAACACTGCAACGAGCATTTTTAATTGGTCCATGTGAGCTTGTTGTCAGGCTCTTAAAACAGATGTGTTAAATTTTAACACATTTCATGTTACAGCTGTTTTAACACATGTTGTGTTAAAATATTTAAGAATTTTCTGTGTAAACTAGCGCAACACATCTTTGTGTTAACCTGTTAGCCAGTCACATTGCAGGACGCATAGCACAAACTCGTGTTAACTGTGTAACTAGGACAAACAACACATCTTTGTGTTAACCTATAAACCAATCAGATTGTAGGACACACAACAACATAAAATGTAGTCAGATGTCTGATTTTAGTAGTTGGCTCGGTGGCTGAGTGGGTATCACATGTCTCACAGTGCAAAGATCCCAGGCCTGATTCCCGCGTCCCCCAAACCCACAGTGACATGGAGTGATTTGTTAAAGGTGTTCAAGCACAATTTAAATTAAATAGAGAAGAATAAATGACACATAGATTTTAAATATGCTGAATCATTTAGCACATTAAATGTGTTAAATGCCCCAACACAGTCACTGTGTTAAAATCAACACATGTTGTGTTGTCCTTAACTAGACACACAAATGTGTTAAAAAATAACACATGTTGTGTTGTTTTCGACAGATCTGTTTTAAGAGTGTAGATCATGTCCTTTATTGTTTGTTTAGCCTTGTCAAGGTTGCCAGAAATTCAGAGAGTACCACGCCTTTGAAAAAAGCCCCCAACACAAGCAACCTTTTGATAAAAAAAATTATATAAAAAAAAGTCATTTGTGAGAGTAGTGTCTGATTGGTGGACGCTTTGGCCTCATCAGGCATCAACGTCTGATGAGGCCAAGAGCTTACGTTGACTTAAAGGTGAGGTAGTTGATTTTCACACTGCAAACACTATTTAGGTTAGATTGGAATCCTTTCTCTTATAAATCCATGGACACATAGTTAATATCGACATGTATTCATTTTTATTTGCAATTACAGCTTATAAACTTGCTTTTACAAAAAACAAAGTGAAACTGGAGAGGACCACCCAAGCACAGCCAATCAGAGAGCTGCATTCGGCTCCTGATTAGAAAAGAAATTCTTTATCATAGACTTTTTACTGGAAAACACAAAGTAACTAATGTACAACTAAAATACTTAGCTACCCCGACTTTAACATGTAAACTGGAAGCATTGGACGCTCCTGCGCTGTCCGGTGTGAACGCAGCTTAAGAAGAAACACAGAAACTTTGTCATTTAAGGTTAAGATTAATCCAAGTATACAGAATAGAGTTTCTCAATTTAACTAAGTAACGGAAAACACTACAAAAAACGTTACCAACACTGTCTATGTAAAAGCAAAGTACAAAAAGTAAACACTCCAATCAGCCGCATTATTGACACAGGCTCTTATGTTTGCATGAACCAGTTTCCTCGTCTAATCTCCCCATTACAACCACTCGAGTCTCTGCGTTAGCTCTTATCAGGACTAACTATTGTCCCCGGCACTTACTCACCTGTATTATGCATTTAAGATCCATCACACAGATAATCTACCATCGTCCCCAGCTCCAGCAGCCTCAACGACCGCAAACGGCCCATTAGCTTGGCAGATAAGAGCACGCTAGCTGCTATTAGCACAATTAGCTCGCATTAGGAAGTTAGCTGCGTGTGATTGTTGCCCTACAGAGATTGAGGTGATAAAACTGGGCTTATCTCAATCCAGGCTGTTGTATCAAGGATTAAGCTTCGTGCCAGACAAAACAAACAGTTAATAAAAAGTAATTGTGAGAATGGATTTCAATCTGAAGAGCGGAAAGAAAGAAAGCAAGAAAGTTAGCTTTTAGCATTTGTCCATTACCCAAAGCTGTTTTAGCTAGGTGGTCTTTTGTGTTTGATCACGTCCAAAATCAGTGATCAAAATCTCGAAAATGTTTAGTTTGGTTTGTGCTTGTTCCAGATAAATACTGCTCGAAGGTTGTGTCTTTTAACTGAAAGAATAGTGAGCTATCGCTAAAATCGACATAACTATAGCTGTGTTTCCATTAGCCTGGGACAGACCAGTTCACTTTGGAGCAGTTTGTGTTGCTTATGTTAAGGATGTGAGTGTTTCTAGTGCAAATCCAGGCTCCAATGGTCTGCTACATCACTCACACTTTACACAAGCTTTCTTAAATTAATAAATTAATAAACAAATAAACACAAAATTTTACCTAAATTAAACTTTTTCTTCCTCATGTCGTGTAATAATTCCAATAATTGGACACATCACAGTAACATTAAGGGAGATGACTGCAGTAAAGCAGCCGAAATATGTAAAGGAATTGTAAATGTAATTATACTTTTTAGTGGAAATCTTGAAGTTTACTAATTTACAATAGGCTCTGTGCACGGATCTTCAGTTGGCTTGTTTTTGTTCAAAATAGCTAACTTCTGTACATACGACCATTTCCTGTTAGCGTTGGCATTTAGACACAATCATGTCTCTTTTTAAACACTCAAGTGTCTCTGGTGAAATATTCCTGATATGCAAAGTTTTTAACATGTTTTCTGTAACATTCACCTCAACTGTCTGATCTAAAGAGGATTTATTTGTTTTAAACTGATGTAGTGAAAACCTTATAGAAAGGCATTGGACAGGAAGTGGTACAGGATGTACTATTTTGAATGAAAACAAGTCAACTGCACTGAGCCAATTAAAATTGCTACCTCAGCTTTAAGAAGTTACTAAAATGGGTAAGTTTAGATGTGGAGTTGGTTAAGATAAAAATTTAGTGAATACTCAAACATATAAACACCTCGTAACTTCCATCACAGAAAAGAACGAGAAATTAGACACACAAATAATAGAAATCTCATTCATACTGTTTTGTGTTTCAAATTGCATTGTATAAACACACTTTCCCATGAGCTCCGGCTGTAAATACACTGAAAATACAACTCTGTAGGTAAAGTTTTTCACCTGTAAACGCCATCCTGCCTGATCCTCTTTCTGTGTGGCCATCCTCGCTTTGCACAAAACTAAATCAGGTTTGTCCGTCAGTTTGTTGACACGACGCGCCTGAAACAAAAGCACCCAAATCATTGTTTCCTGAAAAGAGGACGTTAGAGATTCGCAGATAAAAGAAATATTTGCTGCCGTTGGAGCTGATTTCATCTCATTGTGACGCTAATTGTTTTGGAGAGACTTCTTTACGGCTGGAAAAGGTTAATCCTGTTGTTTGCATTCACAGATACAACACACAGCATAATGACGTTTTACATTCCTGTTAAGCTGCAGATCTGTGCGTACCACACATTTTTTAGTTTAGTTTAATACTTGCCGTAAATTTTAAAGTTGGGGTGACAAAATGCTGTAGTTGTGAATTAATAAACCACTAAAAAGTTTATGATTAATGCAGCACTTTGTGAAAAAATGAGACAAGTGTGATCTGTCTGAACTGAATAAAGAATTTTAGTTCTTGGTTGCTCCCAAGAACTAAATACATTACTTTCCATTGTTATGCAGACGATACTCAGCTTTACATCTCCTCTAACTCTACTGACACTCTTCCTCCCTCCTCCATTCTCCAGTGTATTTCAGAAATTAAATCATGGTTTTTGGATAATCTCTTAAAACTCAATGGCAATAAGACTGAAGTCCTACTTGTTGGTACAAAGTCTACAATTACTAAAACTTCCACTCAATATCCATTGACAATTCCTCCATTTGTTCTACTCCTCAAGTATAAAACCTAAGCGTTATTTTGGACAGTACACTTTCATTTTAATATCACCAAGTCTGCCTACTTCCATCTTCGAAATATTAACCGCCTTCGTCCCTCCCTTTCCACCCACACGGCCGCCATCCTCGTCAATAGCCTGGTTACTTCTTGATTACTGCAATTCCCTTTTACATGGTCTGCCTCAAAAATCACGTCATAAGTTATAACTTCTTCAGAACTGCCCGAATCATAACAGAATTATTTCATCATATCAAAGATGAAATAACTCCTTATCATCCTAACCGTTCACTTCGTTCTCAAGATGCTGGACTTCCTAGAGTCTCTAAAAGCACAATAGGAGGCAGAGCATTTTCTGTGCCTTCCAACTGCGCGTCTCTCAAATGTAACACTATCTGCGTAATCATGCCGGCTCATAATCTCGCTCAAAACGATACAATCAAGTCAGATTTGTCGACTGGAAACGCCTGGCCCCTGATCAGGCCGTTTTATCGGAGGCTAAACGACTGAAAACGAAGCCCAGGCTGGCTCTAATTGGCCCGCATTAACATCATCATGGCTAAACGCAGGCCCCGCCCACTCCGGATCCCCGCGCCGCGCTGTGATTGGCCGACAGGGGCATTCCGGGGTAATTTCTGTGCCACCCCGGGGATCTCTTCAGCCGAGGTCTAACAAGCTGTGTGCACTTCCCGAGTCCGTGCCAGGAATAAGAGAGAGAACGTGATGTGGGTTATTGATCCGTGTCGTTATGAACCCGACAGATGAGTTCTAATCATGACCAGAGAGATCGTTGCCAAGGCTGCAAGATCAACTAGAAAGAACACAGATATTAAAGTTGCACTGCAAAGCTTGTTGACCAAAAATAGACTTGAATAGAAGCGTGTTTTTATATATTTGATGTCTTTGTTGTACTAAATAAATAATCAAACAATGTGTCTTAAGTTTGAGCGACCTTAATATGGACACATTATTTGGCCTAGAGGAGGTTTTCTTCTTGTATGTTTCCAAGGAAAAGCAGCTCCTTAAGCTGATAATTCTTCTCACCGTGGCATAAAAAATTTGGAATGTTCAGTAGTATGGTTTTAACTTAATATTTTTTACAAAATTTCTTTTGGGTCGACTGTATTTCCTGGTTTTGAGGAACCGTTCGCACTTCTCCATGTCTTTGAGAAAAAGTGTTATGCTGCGTTGAGACCGGACAGCGTCTAAACGTCCAAATTCACATGTAAAAGCGTATTTTGACCTAGAATATTTTAAAAATTGCAATATTTTAAAAACCCCGCAGGTGTCCTAAACACACCAATGTGTGATGAGGGACAAGGACACTCTTTACGCCCCGACGTGCTTCTTTGAGTTCCCACTTGTTTGCAAGACTCTTTGTTTAGTGCGTAGACAGATCACATTGAGAGAGAGAAGGAGGGAGAGAGATAGAGGTTTGCTGCATTTATAAAACGTAGTTTACCTGAACACACAACTTTCTCCTCCTCCAGACAGTGTTCTTTTGCTGTCTCTGTTCTCCTCCAGTGTCACGTCTTGCAGCAGTGGCTTAAACGCAGCAACAAACTTTTTTAATAGATCCATGTGAGGCATTGTCAGTCCGGATCATGTCCCATGGTGTCTGTTTTGCCGTGTCGCCAGATTTTCAGAGCAGCAAGAGACCAAGTCTTTGAAAAAATCCCCTACACAAGCCACCTTTAGTTAAAAAAGTGATTAAAAGACGTGAATAAACAGTGGTCCTTTCCTCTTGATGTGAGAGGAGAACAGCAGCATGTCACATGTCACAGGAGTGGAGTCTCTGATTGGCTGGAGCCCGATTCTTTCACAACTCCTGTGTTCGCCGTTGCTTCGAGCGAAGTTGCGTTTGCTGCAGGTTTGAGCTTCCACTTCACAAGACGCAGTGTTTTCAGAGACATGAAGGCAGAAGCAAATATGCACCACACATTCACTTGAACGCTCAAGACGCAGGTTTACATTGACTTAACATTGAAAATGGACGCAAAAACGCAAATAAGCTGTGAACGTACCATAACTGTTTATGGAGTAACACTGGAGCTGGTGCACAAGACACTTTGCAAGAAACTCACACGTGTCACGAACCAAACTCACCTCGCAGTCAGTGTAGCAGAGGCGTTAGGGTTGGGGTGCGAGCCATATCTTTATTGCTTATACTTTTGAGATTTTTGAAAGCAAGTTTCAGCTATTTTGAAACTTCTGGGGCATGGTGTAATTGCGCTGTACTTAGCTAAGCAAAATCATTTCTCTCATTCTTCCTCTCTCCCTCTCTTTCTTTTTATCTCTTTCACTCTCTCTCTCTCTCTTTCTCCCTCCCTTTCTCTCTCTCTCTCTTTCTCTTCCCTCTCTCACTGTCCACTCTGCCTCTGCCTGTATCTGACCCTGCATCTCTCAGGTCGGTCCGTGGCTCTATAACGAGGCCCCTGCAGGCATCCCAGAGAAACCCCGCGGGACCCTCCGAGCTGGACCCTGAGCTGGGATTAAAGCAGGTCTGTCCCGGGCCAGAGGATGGACAGATTAGAGAGGAAAAGTGTCGCCTCGTGGCCTCTTCACACGTGGACGAGCCTTTGATTGGCCTGATGCTGGTCCAGACGCAGCGCAATGTGTCAATAAGGTTAGAAAGCATCATGTGACAAAGAGAAGCTTAAGGTACCACTGACTCTTAAATGTTTGTAGTATTATTTATTTTATTACGTTGCAGTTTTTCTCAATGGCTTTGACACACTTCTAAATCCTAAACAGAGCTTCAACTTTTTACTAAAACAGTTCCATTTTCCCATCTAAAGCAAGCTCTATCATCAAAACTCTCACACGTGTCAGATGTTCTCATGTGTTTTATCAGAAGCTTTAGTCCTAATTCAGAGACAAAGTGACCAAAGATTCAGTTCAGTCATTGTCACTTTTACTGTAATTTGGAAATGCATTTTATATACTATTACAGTATATCTAGATATTTACACACTGTCTGTGTGACCAGCCAAGTACAGAAACATTTGGAAAATTATTGAGTTTATGTTCTCCTACAGTCTGTGTTTTCTGCTCAGACCATTGTCCTGTTTCAATCTTTGTTGTTTGATTTTTTTGCTCATGTCATTTTAGATTTTGCTGTGATTAGTGATTTTGTAGATAAAGGTAAAGTCCTGTATCATGTGTGAACAGGTCTGTGTGTGAACAGGTCTGTGTGTGAACAGGTCTGTGTGTGAACATGTCTGTGTGTGAACATGTCTGTGTGTGAACAGGTCTGTGTGTGAACAGGTCTGTGTGTGAACAGGTCTGTGTGTGAACATGTCTGTGTGTGAACAGGTCTGTGTGTGAACAGGTCTGTGTGTGAACAGGTCTGTGTGTGAACATGTCTAGTGTGAGTTTAGAAATGAGAACAGTTCTGAGAATAGTCTGAAAACTGTGAATGAATGAAAAATGTTGAAAATGTTCTGTCCACCTCAGTTTTTTGTTCAGATAAATGTGAAACAAGTGATCAAACTAAACCAAGTTTCAAAAACGTGTCAAAGCGATTGAGAAAAACTGTAAAATACTTCCTGATGATTTAACCCTTGTGCCCTTTTCATTTTTATATTGTCCACTGTTGCTACAGTTTTGGAGACATTGTTACAATCTTAGATCGAGTCATACAGTATATTCAAAAAATCAACTCGTAGTTTTGCTAAACCCAGAGTCATGTCATTTCCACATGTGCTGTCCTTATGTTCTGTAAAGCCGGCTGAACACTACAGGAGTTTTTTGACGTGCCAAAGAAAAGAAGAGGCCACAGACATGAGGACATTTACAACGATTATTTGTCTCACAGTCGCATCATCGTCGCAGAAAGAACAGAGACGACACTGACTTGGGCAGCGGAGTGAGCGGCGAGCAGTGCGTGTGTCACGTGATCGAGCGCAGAGTGTTTTCATTCATGTGCGCTGTTATAAAAGTTAACAATGAAACACGAGTGGATTAAAGCAGGTTTATAAACGTCACAAAGGAGCGGAGGCTCATAAAAGGTAAGGAGCTGTTACACTGATGCATTGTGGGCGTGAAATGAAAATGTTTTAACAAACTCCGTGTTATTCTATCTAATAAAGTCGGTGCTTCTCACATCATTTACGGGGCAGGTGCGTTGGAGATGACGTGTGTAATGATTGTAAAAAAGACTCCCGCACTTGGATTACGTACACAAAGCGTTACATTTGTTCACAGTTGATGAGGCGATGTTTTTTCTTATTTTATGTGCACGTGCATGTGAACCTCACGATGATGCATCCCGACAAATAGTCGTAGTGATGCACAGACATAAGGAGAGAAACAACAAGAAAATCTCTTACGAAAATCGTTACTCTGACCACGCCTCCCCAAACTCGTAGAGAGGCACATCGGGCTTAAAATCAGGTCAAAACTCCTGTAGTTTGCAGACAGCGTTAGAGACTTTTACTACAACTTTTTTTTAGTATATTTTTTTTCAAACTTTTTTGAATTCAGCAGAACTATTGCACACAGAGGCAGTTTGTGCATCTGAAACAGCGACGAGAGAGAGTCTGACGCAGTTCCGTTCATTAAAGGATTATAATCTCGCTGATTCACTTCTGCTCCTGGGTTTCCGGCGCTCACTGCTTTTGTCAAACTGTCAAACTCAAACATCAGCGTTCGTCATCACAGCCCAGGGTCGGTGAAGGTTTAAGTGACGCATCGTGAAGTTTTAGAAAAGTCATTTATTTAATCGTTTTAGTCAAAAAGCCAAACTCTCTGTGGCAACAGCGAAGACAAGAAAACCTTGAAAATCCGTCACAGAATGTAAGGTTCTGTTGCTGTGATAAGTTTGAAAGTGGTTTATCCGATAGATCTTATTAAAATACAAAGTTTACTACAAATAATATTACTTTCTTATAAAATTCTGAAACAATTCTAACTTGGTAAATTTTAAAAATGTCAACTTATCATAATGTCTTCTTGACTTTTTCTGTCATTGGCTTGTTAGGAAAGAATGAGAGACTAAAGAAGAGAAGAGGAGGAAAAGTGGACGAAGGGGTGAGAGTGAGGGAGGAGAGAGAGAGAGGGGAGGGAAGAAAGAGAGTAAGGGGAAAAGAGAGAGTGAGGAGGAGGGGAGAGAGAGAGAATGAAAAGGAAGAGAAGAGAGAGAGAGAGAAGAGAGAGAGGAGAAGGGAGAGGGGTGAAGGAAAAGAGAGGGGAAGAGAGAGAGAATGAAAAGAGAGTGAGGGGAAGAGAAAGAGGAAAGAAAGGAGAGAGGGAGGAAGAGAGAGAGGAGGAGGGGAAGAGAGAGGAGAGGAGAGAGAGGGAACGAGAGAGAGAGAATGAGAAGGAAGGAGAAGAGAGAGAGAAAGGGGAAAGAGAGAGACAATCAAAAGAGAGTGAGAAGGAGGAGAGAGAGAGGAAAAGAGTGAGAGGAAGAGAGAGAAAGGGAGAGACAGTGAGTGAGGGGGACAAAAAGGTTGGGGGGAGGAGAGAGACAAGGAGAAAGTGAGAGGAAAAGAGAGGGAGGGAAGAGAGAGAGTGAAGATTAGAGGGGGTAATGGGAAGAGATAGAATGATAGAAGGAGAGAGTGACAGAGAGAAAAGAGAGAGATGTGGAGAGAGAGAGATAGAGCGTTAGAGGGAGGAGAGAGTAAGTAGAAGCGAGAGAGAGTGAGGGAGGAGGAGGGGAAGAGAAGAGTAATTAGTCTGTGAAGGATTAACTTGTGCCTCCAACAACACAAAGATCTCCAAACTTGCTCTGACTCCAGGCCACACTGCGCTTCACCTGGGGTCGGTTTAACGCAGGATTAACCCAGACTAAGAGAGGCTAATTACAAAGAGACTGTCCAAACGGCCTCCTGCTTCACCTAAGGAAAAAACGGCTCCTCCTAAAACCAAAAGGACAAAAACGGCCTCCTCCTTAAACTAAAAGGACAAAAACGGCCTCCTCTTAAACCAAAAGACAAAAACGGCCTCCTCCTTAAACCAAAAGGACAAAACGGCCTCTCCTTAAACTAAAAGGACAAAAACGGCCTCCTCTTTAAACTAAAAGGACAAAAACGGCCTCCTCTTAAACCAAAAACAAAAACGGCCTCCTCCTTAAACCAAAAGGACAAAAACGGCCTCCTCCTAAACCAAAGGACAAAAAGCCTCCTCTTAAACTAAAAGGACAAAAACGACCTCCTCCTTAAACTCAAACCTAAAAGACAAAAACGGCCTCCTCCTTAAACTAAAAGGACAAAAACGGCCTCCTCCTAAACCTAAAGACAAAAAACGGCTCCCCAAACTAAAGGACAAAAACACTCCTCCTAAACCAAAAGACAAAAACGGCCTCCTCCTAACCAAAAGGACAAAAACGGCCTCCTCCTTAAACCAAAAGGACAAAAATGCCTCCTCCTTAAACCAAAAGGACAAAAAGAGCGTCCTCCTAAAACCAAAAAGACAAAAACGGCCTCCTTCTTAAACCAAAAGGACAAAAACGACCTCCTCCTTTAAACCAAAAGGACAAAAATGGCCTCCTCCTAAACCTAAAGGACAACACGCCTTTCCTTAAACCGAAAGGAAAAAAGTGTCTTCTCCTTAACCAAAAGGACAAAACTGCCTCCTTCAACCAAAAGAAAAAAAAGAGCCACATCTTAAAACAAAAGGACAAAATGGCCTCCTTCGTCAACCTAAAAGACAAAAATGGCCTCCTCCTTCAACCTAAAGGAACAATCACAGCAAAGAGTCGGGTTAGGAAATCATTGGACGATCCTGTTTTTGTGTTGTTTTTGAAAAGAGAACACCAGCACAACAAGTTCAAATAATATTACGTCAGCAATAATAGAGGTTATGCAGATGACATCACAATAGGGATGGGAACGAGCTTGAAAAGTTAAAAAAATTGTTTGAAGTGTGCAGTAACACCCGACAGCCCTAATTTGTATTAGCATAAAATAATGTTCTTTTGAAGAGCCAAAACATAAAATAACCAGAAATATGGTACGTTTATTATAAAGTACCACTTAACGAAGCACATCTCAATCCATGGGCACATGGCCTGCTTACTTTATGAGCTTAAATATTTCCTCTAATGCAGATCAGACCTGCTGTGCTGCCGTGAATTGTCAAAAACTTGATATTTTCTATTATCACATGATAAAAGTCAGATGAATTATATTTACTTACTATAAAGACCATCTACTTTACAACTTTACAAACCAATTTGCTGACTGCAAAAAATGTATTTCTAGATCGGTTAAAATGTCTTGTAATTGTGATTTTAACTTTTATTATTGGTATTTTTTCTGATTAAGGTTGTCTTACTTGATATACCTGGATTATGACTTGTTTCCATAAATTTGTTTCCAAATTATTGCTAATGACTTAAAATATTTTACTCGCCTCATTGGATATTTTGATTCAAGCTCAAATCTCTTGAAACATCAAAAATGTCGTTTACCTCATATTAGTTACTGGTTATTTATTCTGTTCATCTGCTGCAGTTGTACATAATCATAGTCATATATCGTACATAATAACTATATACATATACTGATGCCACTTTTCTATTTATCCTGTCATAGCCTGCACTGTGCCATAGCAAAACATTTATTGTAAATAATAGTCTTTTAATTATTGTATCTTTATATATTTAAGTCTATTTATTTCTATATCTTATTTGATTGCATGTTTCTATTTTCCCTGCTGTTCTTAAAATGTGCGTTGCAACACTGGAATTTCCCCATTGTGGGACAAAATAAGGATATCTTATCTATCTTAAACAAGTTAAATAAGTTGTGAAATTTCTAGTGTGTCTAGTAGTTTAACTGGACTAGATAATCACCTATGCAGTGTGAGACTTTTTACTTTTGTAAATTTACGCACGTTACTTTATTACTTACTCAAGTAAAGCAGTTTCAGCAGGACTGACTTTATCAGAGTCATTGTTTACACAAGTAAACTGTGCTTTACTTGAGTAGTGAACTTCAGTACTTTTGCCATCTCTGGCCATCGGCAAGATCGGCGGGCTGGCAGGGCTTCAGTTGCAGCGGCACCGAAGAGCCAAAATGTCTTTAGAATCAAGAATATAAGGCATCATCTAAGAAATTATTTGCTTTGCACCGTACCTGGCGGCAAAACGCAGCAGGCGTGCACTGCTACTTTCAGATTTCGTTAATATTCATAAGAAATCCTTACAACCACAATAAAAATGAAAGAGGCTGCAACTTGTGGCATATTTCCGCAAAAAAGGATCGTGAAACTGTGCTAATCATGCGCTTTTGACATGTCCTGTTATGTTGTGGGTATTTATGCTTTCTTGTGAGATCGGGTTTAGAAAAAGAATTAGCTTCACACAAACCTGATTTACTCATTAAGCTTGATTTGCGCTAAAAGCCACCCACGTGTCTGAGCTGCGAGGAGGAGACAGCAGAGACAAGCCCATAGAAAAGCAGTGAGCAGACATGAGTGCGTTTCCCATAGGTCTGCTGCAGCGGGACACAAAGGAGCGGAAACACAGCCAGACGACACACGCCTCCAGTGTCAAACGTCTAAACAAACACAACGCAGATTAATGATTCCAGATTCAAGCAGAAAGAACAATCGGCGAGCTTCAGATGCACTTGTCGGATAAACGAAGTGAAGCTCGAAGCACACACCCGACAAACGTCACATGTCTGAGTCTTTTCTCTGCGTCTGCAAACAAAGAAGAGTGACATTAAGCTCTCAATCAACTTGTTTGTTACTAAGCTTGTGTATAAAGTGTTTAAATTACTTTACACACTTGTCCAACTGTTTGTTTTTTTTACTTTTCTGGTGAATCCTAAACTTTGTCTCACTGCAGCGGTCAAGGACATTTCTAATTATGGACTAACCTGATTACAGTTAAGTGAATCTGATCACAAACACCTGCTGCAGATATCTGTTCTGACCATTGACCTATAAAAGAATGAAAAGCCGATCCTCCCCCATTCCTTTCTTGTCGTCAGGCTAAAATATCCGAAGGCAACCCTCACTTGTCCGTCACGTTCGAGAATATTCTGTAACTTTTTCTCTGCCAGTGATGTTTTTTTTATCACGTGTGTCTGGCTGCAGACATTCATCAGGAGGCTCCTCCATCGAGAGGACCGAAGTAAAGCAAAACAAACCTCATTACCATCACTCACTTGTCCTGTAGCACTTAAATAGTATTGTCAAAGAACTTCTTCTCATTGTAGACTTGAGGTGTATGGAAATTGAACCTGGGACCATCGCACTATACTCACTCAAGGCCTATTCATACTTCATAAGAAGTTAGAAGTTTGTTCGGCCCCGCTCGGCGGTAAGAACAAGAACAAAGTTTGTTTTGGCTCTGACATTCATACATCGGCAGACGCGCTGCATCCGAATTCCTCTAGATGGAGATTTTTTGTATTTTCCGCGTGCAGATACACACACACTGGGCAAATGCTCTGTCGGGTCTATCTGTCCATCCTGCCCGTGCTGCGGAGGAGTTTTGACCTCGTCAAACAGCCAAACGGTGGGACGTTATCAGTTGACCGCCGTACTTTGTGCTGACCGGGGAAACAAGCGGCATGTTCGGGCTGTGGGCAGGGCAGCACAAACCTGTCAAAAGAATCAGTAGTGGATTCTAAGAGAAATCCTGGCCTCTTTGGAAAAAAATAGCCAATCAGAGCCGAGCTGCCGCACAACTCTGCCGAAGAAAGTTCTCCTCAGCTGATGTGACAAAAACAACCCCACGAACTGAAGAACAGAGGGGCTAGCTTGAGCAGGCCGAACAAAGTTCGGTCATCGGCTGAAGTATGAATTGGCCTTCAGTCAAGGATCCAACCAGCTCGCTAGTTGCTCCGGCGTCTTGTACCGCGTTTGTTACATGGAACTTAGTATAACAGCGATGGTTTGTTAACGCACAGCGACAAAAACACCTGCTCTCCTCTTTGTTTTCTTCAACATTATCGGTGTTTTAAGCGCATAGCCACTTACTGTATCATGGTAGCGTAAACATAATATGAGTGAACAGCCCAGCTTTAGGGTCCTCTGGATGGAGGTCTGTAGCCAGATGCCTCTCCTTTTTATTCTGAGGCGATGTGTGTCTCTCTGTCGCATGTGTTGACTTTGTCTACAGTCAAATACATGATGCAGTTTCACAGACTCACCAGCAGAGGGGGTGTGGGTGAGCTCTAGGACCCAGAGAAAGTCATATGACCAGGAAAAACTTGTGCCTGTTGTTTTCATTGCACAGCACGGTTCTGTTTGACATGATCAGCCGATTCTGGAGGTCGACTTTCTTTTCAAACAGATTACAGATAAAACATGTTGGACTAAAAACACAGTTAAGTAAGTTTAGAGCAGATATTTGATCTTTAAACTGAGAAAAAAAATGATCCTTCTGGACTAGGACTCTGAGGAGAACGACACATGCAGCGAGTCTAGACACTTCCTCTTCTGTGAGCGAGTGAAAAGTGTCAGAGGAAGTCAAACTACTGGATTTATTCAATATAATCTCTGCTCCATGAAAAAGGCTGAATCTATAGAATCTGCATCAGAAAGTAGAAAACGTCTGGAACAAAGATGAAAAAGACACTTGTCCTCTTTGTTTTAATCATGTAAACATCGTATTTTTATTCTAAAGACATTATTTCATTGTAGTGGCTCATATTCTTTCAACAAAATGTAGAACAAAGGAAAACAACACTGACATGAAGTTGAAACACTGAAATCTAACGAAAACAAGGAATTTAAAATGCCTATAAAAAGAGAATGGATTAATGTAAAATAGACACTTGTAGGTCTCATTTGATGTACAACATGCCATAATTCAAGTTGCACAAAGTTTTGTTGTGGAGCTGTGAATACATTTATGTTTAAAATGAACAAAAAGGCCTGACAGAAAAGAGAACAAGGCTGGAACTGAAAGAGTTAAGTGTTTGTTTATGTTTATCTTCATAAAGGCTGAATCAAAAATTGAGCTAGATCAATATGAAGAGAAAAAAAAAAAATCTTGATTGTTTTATTTCCCTGATTGTTCTACAGACGATAACTTTTTCTATTTCTTATGTCTTTGGAAACGGAAAAACTCTTTTGAACAGTTGAATGATTGTTTTAGCAGAACCAGAATAAAACGCTTAAACCCCGACTTCAGCTGGGATGTGTAAACTGTGAGTGGTTTACGTTGATCCTGACTGGTCCATGTTGGTGTTGTTAAGTTCCTGTTAGCTCCTGCTGAGTGAAAGGTTACGCTCCGTGAACCTCTGACAGACAAGATCAACTCAGCTGCAGCCGAACTGAGGGAAGTCGGGCTTAATCTCATCAAGTCGGGCTTACGGACGCCTTTATGAATCACTCAGAGTCGGCTCATAACGCAATCCAAAGGTGTGGAGGAGCGGACCACCCAAAAGGTTTAGGAGACTCTTTGTGTCAGCGAAAAGTTGTTACATGACAGACTTTCAAAGAGACGTGTATGCTTTTAAGGTATGTTCTAATATAAAACTTATCAATATAAAGATATATTTATTACTAAGATAACACTTAGCTTTTTCTGAGAACAACTAGCTCTAAATGTGGACTTTAAATTAGAGCTAAAGAAGGACAAAAATATACAATATACAACAGAATGAGTAAGATGGTTCTAAATAATGATTACCATAATGTTTGTACAACTGTGTGCACCTGAATATAGGACAAACCAATAAAAACTAACATTATTAGGCCAGGGATACACTGCAAGTGATTTTGCGCGCTAAAGCGAGTCAAGCAAAGTCAATAAAACCAGCCACACTGTCTTGTCGCGCGAACATTGTGTTGTTGTATGTTCCAGGCGTAGAAGCGTGCAATAGAGTTTAGATTCTGGACTCGAGTGGTCTAAATCCCGACCCGACTTTCGGGCGGGATTTAGACCAAAATCTAACTTCACTCACCTCACATTAAAATGTTTTTTGCTTCGCTCATTGATTTGCAGAAATCCGCATGTTTTTCAGTTCGAAGTGATATTTTTTCCAAATTCGAGAGCAGCCATTTCGGTTTTCAGGCGGCAGAAGATGCGTATCTTTGATTGGCTAATTAATCTGTCAATCAGGGCTACAGAAATTCAAAAGAGGGACATGATGGCCAGATGATATATTTTTTATTTATATATATCGTGTGGATTTTCCAGGCAAGAAAGAGCAGCGGCTGAGTGACACAAACTGTAGCAACAACACTCACCAGCGCAGTTGTCTTCTAACAGCTAACGACCCATTTTGTTGTTTTTATCAAAGAAGTTTCCTCAAACAACAAGACAGACAACGCACTTTCTGCAGGCGGCATGAGCAGTGATGTTGACCGATAATCCTTCTAAATGTCAAAGGATTTAAAGCACGGGAAAGAAGCTTATAGTTCAGGTAAAATAAGACGAGTTGTAGGTGAAAACAGGACTTTCCTGAAGCTCAAACATCAACTGCAAGAGAAAGCAATTTTACTCAAACAAAGAATCACCAAAAGCACAACTATGAGTAAACTGCAAACATGACTGTACAAAAACCTTCTTTAAAGTTTGCACAAAAATGACATATTCAGAGTCAAACACACAACAAAACACGTCTTGGATTCCTTTTCCTGTGTAATTGTGGCGGACCCGAGGAGCTTAAAAAGTGGAAGTGGCCATTGAAATCACAGGTCACATGTTTCGAATCGTCTTTAATCTTTTGTTAGTGCCTAATCATATAAGCGGGATCAAAGTGGCTTTCTGTTCCACAAACAAACGAGGCTGAGTTTTCCCGCAGGGCCGAGGACAGTAAACACACCACACAGACACAGTTCTGCAGCAGAGTGAAGCCGTGAGGAGAGTCTGCAGAGCTGTAGGAAGCAGACTCAAGAACCGCCGCACTCTGACGTCTGGCTTCGTCTTTCTAACAGTTCTCCTTCTCGATAGCTCCAGAGCCAAGGCAATGAGAAAATCTGGACTTTTACGAGGGACAACTATTTTAGCACAATTTAGGTTTGCACAAAATTTCCTCAACAGAGTTACTTTTTAAGAATATAACACCGATTTTAAGCTTGATATCCCCCTTTACGAGTTCAGGAGGTGTGGCCAGAGCAGAGGTTTTCATTTTTCATTCCAATTTTCATTTACAGATTGTCTTTTGCGTTGACGAAAAATTTCCAAGGCTCTTCGTCATTTTGACAGATTGAAAATGGAGCTGACCGTTTATAGAAATTCTACTGAGTTAGAGAGCTGCGTCCCGACCGGACTAGCGCTCTCCAGCTCTCTTACTACGATAGACAAAAAACACGTTCAATCCTATTCATGTGTGTTGCTGTTCCGTCAGCAGGGGCATAACGCCAAATTCTGGGCCCCAGGTACAAACTTTGTTGATGGGCCCCAATACATAATCTTGAGTTTTTCTATTCATTTGGATTTTTAGATTTATATGTTTGTTTGTTTGTTTTTTTCATTTCTACATTCCTCAAATTCAGTTGTTGCTATTAGGGTTTTTGCAAGCTTCAGCAAATCAAATTGAAGATTTTTATTGCCATAACTGACTACAAGAGACGAGAATATAATGGGATGTGCTTTAACACTTTGACATTTTAGATAACTTGTCTAAAATAGCTCAAAAATGTACTTATTCTTGTGGCATTGCTGACTCATTACAAAGTTGCTGGACAGAGGAGTTATAAATTTAATTGACAGTAGTCGACAGTAAACACTGTGAATATGCATATTAATTAAACGGATCATTTTGTGTCAAATCCCTGCTTGTTCACTGAAATCTTTGAAATCTCTTATTTATGACAAATAAGAGATTTGTCATAAATAAGACAATTATAATTTCTGATTCTATTATTTTTAAATGATATACCAATTAGTATTCCTCTTTTTTCAGTGATTTTCTTCAGTTTACTTGCTACATTTTGTAAACAAGCTAAGGCTTTCTGATATAAAAAATAATTGCATTTAGAGAAACAACCTATCTCACAAGCAAAAATGACATTCTTCTGGGGGCCCTTTTCTTCCCTGGGCCCTGGGGAAACTAGTACCATTTACCCCCCAGTTCGACACCCCTGTCCGTCAGGGAGGCTGCAAGCCTGTCGTCTGCAGAGCGCAAGGTGCTGCCTCTTGTGCAAATACGTAACCTGTAAACACAAGACTGCAGTTTTACAAACCACACGCGTAAAAGGCTTCAATCGACAAAAATAACGGGATGGACAGAGTTTTGTCGGTCTGATTTCAAGAGGATTTGCACTTTTGACCAGAATCACAGACAAACAGACAAACACTGATGTTTATTCAGATTCATGGTGAAACTTGGTGAAAAGTCACACCTGCAGTTTCCTGGTTTGGTGAATGTCAAACCTGCGCTCGTATCAGAGAAACTTTCCCAGAGGAATGAAGGACTGGATTTTATGCCGGAGAAATGGAAATTACACTTAGAGTTTGGGCAAAATACAGTGTGGGTTTGCAAAAAGTGGAGAGAAGTGGAACTTTGTGCTTCAGGTCAGAAATACAGAGCTACACATGAGACTTTGAGAGAGTTAAATGTCAAACGGACACAGTGATTTCTGCAGATGCTTTAAAGCAGGGATCTCCAACCTGTAGCTCAGTAGCTCACCACCACCTTCCAAGTAGCTCGCCAAAAGATTTTAGAATCTTTCCACTTCTAAGAAAACGCTGACCTCGTAACTACGCCTCAGTTAACTTCAATTTTTGGTCATCGCTAAAAGTAGTAGCTCGCCACCAGTTTTCTTTTGCAAAAGTAGCTCTCCTGGCTAAAAAGGTTGGAGACACCTGCTTTAAAGGGACTATACTAAATTTTTTTGGAACAAGATAACTTAAAAGCAATTTCCCCCTTGCACTTATATCTTGTTAAAGTTTCTATTCAGGTGGAAATTATTCCGCAATGTCCTGTCTATGGGCCAGATTTCTCAAGCATTTGCTCATGTGCAAACCAGGTTAGGGGAGCAAAACCTTGGTGTAGACATTTTTCTTTCACACAGAAACTAAAGATGCAACATTTGAGGTGGTGCATATCTGTTTTGTGTAATATGTTATGTGTACATCTTCCAATATAAAAGTTTGCGTACATTGCTTGCAAATAACATGCTTTTTTTCAGTTTGCACCCGCAATTTAGCACTGTAAATCAGCCTTGTATTGTCCCGTTTGTGTCCAACTTTGTCTGTTGTTGTTTGTAGCATTGTGGCTAACTGTTGTTAGCATAACTCACCTCACCGCTAACAGCTGTGAAAAAACATTAAAACTCATCATGATGAAAATTCTGAAGCTCAGAATGCATTAGCTAAGTGAGCAATCATGTAGACTGAAGTGAGATGTTTAAAATGAATTAATTCTGTTTGTTTACATTTTTAAGAAAGCAAAAATCAGGTACAGTCCCTTTAAGAACTATTTATGTATTTTTTGTAATGCATCTTATGTCTCATGATCTTTGAGGTTCCGTGCAGTCTCCATGTCAGAAAACAACTACAAAAACATAAGCAGCAATAAACCTACTGAACAAAATTATAAAGGATAAATATACCTCATGACTGATTTTTTGAGACCTTGTTCGTCACGGTGACGGACTGGAATAAAGTCTAACCACTGGGCTAGAGTAAGGATTTTTATTAGAGATTTGTTGTGGTTTTTCTCCTTCATAATTTAGGTCTTAAATCTGACAACTTGGCTTATATGAACTTAAATCCATGTTACTGATCCCATAATGAAAGATTTACATTGTTGCATTTACCACTTATTAATAGGAATAAAACTTTATACATTTCATTATGACAACAAGAGACAAAACACAAGGATCTAAATAAAAGATGTGCATGGGAGTTTAACCTCTAACCGTCTCAATGTGGCTCCAGAGGCTCCAGCGGTCTCCCATCCAAGCCCTGCCCAGGCCCAACCTGCTTAGCTTCAGAGATCTGTTGATGGCCACACTCATCATTACTTTACTCACAGTTGTATTTGGACTGATTCAGGACAGTTTTCTAAGGCAAGTTTCCATAAAAGTTCACCTTTTTACTTGAGCTGAGCTATTTTGATGATTTGACAAACATTATGACAGACTTGTGCTTGTAGTTATTAGTTCTGCGGTAAATCCTGACCACAAAGCCTAACCAGACAGTCGGTCCTGGTCTTGTGACTGCTTCCTCCGGGTCTGCAGCTTCATTCTGCCGGAGTGACTGAGGTTAAACACGTCAGACGCAGTAAGAGCCCGGTCCTCAGACACAGCACAGGCCTGCACAAACCAAAGCACCGTCCCAGAGCTGCTCTACACAAACACAATTACAGCTAAATCTTGGATCAGTTAGGTTCTTTTTTTAATCAAACATTGTAAAGAGACGTTTCTTCGTTCAAATTAAATAGAAAATGCGGCAGCTATAAACACTTAAAACTCTTTGTCCGTTTTGGCACTTTTTTTTTAAACTAAACTGTTTAAAACATGTTTATTCCGTGTTCGGTCTGCTGTGCTTCTAAGTACTGTAACCAAATATATAAGAATTGAAGATTTTTATGATTTGAACTGACTTCAGACATGAAAGTGATGAATCGACATGTAAAAAAAACAATATAGACACAAAGTTTTTATTTACACAACATGGCCTTGGGGTGGTTTTGGTAAATGCTTGAAAGTCAGGTCCAGACCAATGAAGATTAATTCTGCATTCACAATACAAACCAAACAACCAAAGTTGCAACATTGTCTCTTTCTCTAAACTGGCCCGGTTCACGTTCACATACTTTTATCAATCGAACCAGCGCTGTAGGACACATCTGCTCCTCGCCTGTAGAGGCGCTGTGACAGAAACATGTTACGTCAGCAGCAAAGAAACACCTGACTTCTCTGCTAACAGCGGCTACAGCTTACATCAGAAACAAACACACTGCTGGACTTTTATTTGTGTTTTTATGGATCTATCCACAACTTCTCTCACATTAACGGGACCAGATGAGTGACAGATGAAGTGTCGGAGCAAAGACACTTTCACTTTAGAAGACGAGAGAGGAGGGCTGGCATTTCGTTCCAAATGCCGAGAGTAAAACGTAACAGAAAGTTCATCTGTTTGAGTAAATCTGGCTCTGAAAGGTATGTCTCTGCTCATTTAGCTGTGTAACTAAATATTAGATGAATATAGAGCATTTCCCCGCGGTAATGTGAGCTTAGTGTTACTTTCTGTCTCGCTTTATCTAAGAGTTATAACTTTGTTATTTTTGTAAATAACGCGAGAAAACAGTGACTTACGGTCATGTGATCATATTAATTAAACTGAATCATCCCCCGTCCTTCTCCTGTTACTTTCATGTGTTTTTGTGTATTATTTGTCTCATTATTGATCTCACACAGGCTGTTTGTTGTGATTCTGAGCCTCACGTTTGTCTCAGCCTGGATCACGTCACTGTTCACTTCCTGGTTTTGTTTCGCTCTCGCTCCGTTTGCTTCACAAAACAAATGAACCGCTCCAGAGACCGACCTCTCCAACTGGACCAGATTTGACATTTTGGACCGGATCAGAGTTCGTTTGCACGTTCACAATTACTCAAACGAATCCTGATCCAAATCAAAAGTGTATTGTGAATGCACTCTAAGGTAAGATTAAGAATGGCTGCTGCTTTGAGACAATGATGCTGCTCATTTGTGTACGGCTGCACACAATCAGAAATCCTTGCTCACCGATTGAGTTAACACCCAGCTTTAGAAGGCAGGAGATAAAAATGTAGCTTTAGCCATAATTTATGTCCATTAAGTCACTATTTTGTCGGTGTTTTTTGTGCTGTGGTTCATTTCTGAGCTGTTTTCCAGAGTTTTCTTGACAAAACAGACAGATTTCACAGCGGTTAGCGCTAACACCCCGTCATTATATTCAAATCATGCTTATTGTTCACCCGACGAGCCAAAACAGTGATTATACCCGGTCGCCGTGGAAACGCAGGTGAGATGACGGTTTTAACTCTGAGATTAAACTTTGGGGATTTCCAAAACAGTTTAAGTCACAAAGCAGAAGGATTTGGACAAATGCTTCAGTGCTGTTCGAAATGAGTCTGTTTATGTTTTAATATCGAACACTAAAAGACACAAGAGATGAGAAATATCAGTCTGAACTACATTTGTAGGTTTTCAGAGAACTCTGGTTGGATTCCAAAAAGTGTGTTTTTACATTTTTGCTGTTGTCAAAACTGGTCAGTCGTGTAGATGTGCCACAGCCTTGTACTTATGATATTATTTGGGCCTGATCAGTACTTGGATGGGAGACCGGTGGAGGAACTCAGGAGCCACAATGGGACGAACAGAGGAGAAACTTGTTGTTGTGTCCTTGGGCAAGACACTTCACCCACATTGCCTAGTATGGTTCTGGTGTGTGTATGAATGGTTGGTGGTGGTTGGAGGTGCTGATGGCGCAAAATGGCAGCCTCGCTTTCCGTCAGTGTGCCCCAGGGCAGCTGTGGCTACAATAGAAGCTTACCACTACCCGGTGTGGAATGAATGAATAATGCAGATCTGATACTTCTTTGGGTGTCATGAAAAGCGCTATAAATCCAATGCATTATTATTATTATTATTATTAAGAACAGTGGCTGGCAGGGGGTCAAATTGGCGGCACGGCGGCAGAGTGGATAGTGCTCTGGCCTCACAGCAAGAAGGTCGCAGGTTCGACTCCCGCACGGCTGGACTTTTCTGTGTGGAGTTTGCATGTTCCTCCCCGTGGGTGTTTTTCTCCGGTTTCCCCACCAACCAATAACATGCATGTTAGTGAACACTTGGTGTTGGTTGGAGGTTGAGGCGCCAGGTGTTCAAACGGTTAGATTCACATTTTTGATTAAAAATGGGCCATTTTGTGTCACGTTTTCACCTCTAAGAATCTGCTTTTGTATAAGTCTGTACAAAGACTAAAACACTGAGGATTCAATTTATTTATTTCTTTATTATTATTTTTTTTTCAAATTAGGTATTTTTGTCAGAACCAAAATGGAACAGATTCATGCAAAAAAAAAAAAAAAAGTTTGAAAAATAAATATTTTATTATTTTTTTTACAGTCGTTCAAAAAGTGGAGTAAAGGGTACTAACTGGAGATTAGGAACTTTTTTTCTAACAGGACACAAGGGTTAACCTGCCCCAAGCTCCAGACCTAAACTTAATAACTTGAAGCCTAAACTTAAAGCTGTGGTAGCACAATTTAGGTTTTAAATCTGACAACTTCCTCACATAAATCCTTCTACACATGATTAATATTAACACATATTCATTTTGGTTGCAATTATAGCTCAAAAACATCTTTTTACAAACACCAAAGTGAAAGTGGAGAGGGCCACCTAAGCTCAGCCTATCAGAGCGCAGCATTCAGCTCCTTTTTATAACTAAAACTCTTTATTATTCAGTTCAGACAGTACTCGGTGGGCTAATTTTTTCACAAAGTGCTGTATTTACTATATACTTTTTAGTGGAAAGCACTAAGTTCACTAATTTACAAATAAAAAAGTTAGCCACCCAACCTTTAATTGTTCCACCAAAGAAAATGTCCCCACGTGGCTTTTCATATCGTGCTAAATGTACGGCGTAACATAAGTGCGTAAAAAAAGGCTCATAACACGTTGTTTTTGGTCGTGGTTTATGTACTCTTTCTTGTAAGACTGTGTTAATTCTGACGGAGCAGCAACATCTCGTCAAGACTCTCTCAACACGAGTTTAAAGTGTGACATTTCACATCTTAATTATCCAGTTGTGAATTGACATCGTCTTCATTCATTTCCATTTGTCAGGTCGGTCAAACCAGCGTGACTCTGCAGATGAACAGATAGTTTTGTGAGTCACTCTTGTGTTTTTTACTCTGGCCTGATTCCGATCAAACACGTCGGTTCTGCCTCATCGCTGCGACGAGGCCAGGCGTGACAACACGAAAACGACAAAATAAACACCGCTTGTGTGACGTCCGCTGCAGTTCCCAGAGACTTCTCAGACTCGCGTGACAAATGGGGTTACCTCGGGTTGGAAAGTCTTGGTTATTTTTAGCGTCGGTGTTAAAAGAGCGCGGTGGGAGGCCTGTTACACTGCGATGAGAAGGAACGATGCTAAAATAACACGTGAAGAGTCGCAATGGGCTGGAACGTTTGGGTATTGTTACGAAGAGGCTGTAAACACAACACAGAGAAGAGCTAAAAACACATACGACGCTTGAGTTGTGTTGTAAAGAAATTATTTTAATTGTAAATGTTGCACGTTGTTGCCTTTGTAGATGAGCACGTATGTTTTTAATATGAAATGTCAGTGTCTTGTTTAAGAATCACTCAACTGTACATTCATTTCTAGTGTTTGTTCTGGTTAGCGTCGCAGGCGACTGGAGCCTGTCCCAGTGAGTGACTTTGAGCTTAGCTGTGCTCAGACCAGACAACGTTTAAAGGGCACTGTGTAAGAAAAATAAATAAATAAAGTGATTCAAGTAATGTCCACTTTTGAACCAGGGTGCGCATTTCAAGTGCAGTTTGCCTAACTACCATAGTGACATCTAGCGTCAATAATCCACATTCCGGCCGTAATAAAACATTTCAGTAAGTATAAATGTATCACAATTGATGTGAATTGGTAGTGCTCTCTTAAGTATTCATGTTGTAAAGCAGTGTTTCAATGTAGAAAAAATGTCAAAATTATTATTAACAGATCAGATTAGTTTCGGCAACAGCCTTCATCAGATCATTTTTTCTTTTTTTTTCTCTTGAACACAGTGCGTTACTTTTTCTTTGAGTAAAGCAGTTTACCAACAGGGGTACGTGGACACAGGGGTACGCGACATTTGCCAGGGGTACTTGGGATGATTGCAGATTTAAAGAAAGGTAGAATTGCAAGTATTAATGTGAAAAAATTTGCAGCACTTTACATATTTAAAGCAATTTTGGAATACAAAAATATAAAATGCAGTGGTTATAGATGAAAATATATGATAAGGATAAAATACGACATAGGGTATCCATGTGTCAGATCACGATTGGGTACGCAAGACAAAAGGTTGGAACACTGTTGTAAGATAAATATGATTAATGTTGTGACTATGTGATAATTAAAATTCCTTCAATCTTGACAGCGCCCTTAAGCGTTCATTTGTTGTTGAAACAAATTGATGCAAATTTTCGAAGCTGAGCCCAACGGACGACCTATAGCCAACATGTCAGGCAAACATTTAATGCACAGACGCTTCTCTGGTTTGTTTTGCACTAGAAAATCACATTTATTGAAAGACGGATGGAGAGAGATCAGCCGATCTACAAAAAGTGTACATTTACCACGACATTAAAGGACATGTAATTAAGTATGATTAGCACGATTCACAGCTGTTTTGTGTGATTATGCTCCGCATCACAGTCCAGTTCATTTCAATGGTGTTTGGTTAAAATGTGTTCTTATTAATAAATATTAATGAAATCCTGATTCTAATCTTAACCTGCCCAAGCCCCAGACGTAATCTTACACATTTTAGCAATTTTAAGCCTAAACTTACCCGTTTCACCTGAAGAAAACGTCCCCATGTGGCTGCATGGACATATAGTTTTTGCAGTGTAGTGATTCGCGGGTCGAAAAGCGCAATTAAAGGAAATTTTGAGGGTTTGAGTTGGTTGGCTCTAAATCCATGTTCAAACACTTCTGTGCTTTTAGCTCCAAGCGTTGTTTACCTCAGTCCAATCAACCTCATGTAAAGCAGGTTCTGTTTAACAAACTAAGACACAACGTATGGGTTTTGAACATAATTCATTTATAACTACAAAAACGAAAGAAGGAGAAAAAACACACACAGTCATAAACACATCTGAACCACACAAATGTTGCTCCAGCTGAACAGATTCATCTTCTTAAACTAGAAGAGTCCAATCTTTACCTGGAGAAACGTCCAGAGCGTCAGATCAGCTTCTCCTGATTCAAGCTGCTGGTAGTTTTCTAAAAGTCTCTGTTCTGCAGTAGCTCACAAAACAATACGAGTGCAAGTTTGAGTTTGGATCGAGTGTTGAATTTTAAGCTCGTCACCTGCAGAAAGACACACTGTCCTTTTAGTTAGCTGGGGAAACTTCTTTGATAAAAACAACAAAACAGGATGAGCTGCTTGGATCAGGTCTGAACCGGTCTAACAGACGTCTGACTCTCGAAGCTCTGTGTTTTTTTTACTCACCCGACATGCATAGTAAAGCGGAAAGTGACCTCGACCAATAATCTCTCTGCACACTGTATCAGATCCTTACAACATTTAATGTTTGATTATGGCTAAAGTAAGTTACGCTAGCTGCACCTGAAACAGAGTTGTGCTAACTGTGAAATTCACCTGAACTCTGAAAGCGATGAATATTCATGAGACTAAGAAAGCATTCGATAAGTGAGAAATACATGTGAATTGGTGTAAAATTGGTCTGTCTCAACAAATGGTTTTCTTTGAAGCAAACTGTGTTGCAACGCACAGTTCAAGAACAGCAGGAAAACAGAAGCATGCAATTAAACAAGATAATACTGTAATTTCTGCCCTATTGAGCGCACCTGAATATAAACCGCACCCACTAGATTTAAGTAAGAAAAAGGATAAAGTACATACAGTATATAGGCCACACTTGTTAATAGTAAGTGAGAATCTATAATTTGCTGCATTGCCTTATGAGCCGCATGGTTCAAAGCTCATGAAAAAAGTAGCGGCTTATAATCCAGAAATTACGGTACACATAATTGTCAAAAACCTACGACAAGCACGTTTTGCGTTGCACAATGCGATGAGTGCACAGACAGACAGCAGAAAGAGTCACGGCTGATTGACACAAACCAGCGCTGTTGTCATCAAGAGGAGGTAGAGAGGAAAGTGACATCGACCAAGAATCTCTCCATAAGCACTGTATAACCCTAACCCGATCGTTACAACATTAAATTACATGTGAATGTTTAAATGTGGCTAAAGTAACTTATGCTAACCGCAGCTGAACCAGAGTTGTGCTGCGGTTAAGGGAAAGTGTGAGTGGAATCAGAGAATTGAACTTTTTATATCCAAAACCAGAAAGTGCAATGTTAACATGCTAGAATTCTTAGCTTTTTTGTGTTGAACTCTAAAACTTGTGAAAAGTACTTTTATACTGAATATTTATGAGCCCGAGAATGCTTTAGGTGAGTAAGAAATGCATGTGAATTGCTGCAAAAACTGTTCTTTCGTCTCTCAACAAATGTTTTTCTTTGAAGCAAACGTAACTTCTCTCCCTCTTTCTCTGCAGCGCCAGATGTCAAAAGGGTCAGAAACAAACTTGTTGATCTAATCTCCTGAACAGACAAAGCGTACCGTCGAAAAACTCATTCCCCGAGGTCGGCCGGGACCATGATTGGCAGCCGTGTTTATAACAAAGCACCTGTCTGTCTGTCTCGGCCACGCAAACATGCAAATAAACACAAAACAGCCTATTGTGTTTCCACTCTCAGCACGCAGGACGCCGTTTACCTTCTCGCCGCTTTGCCAAATTGGTGCAAAAACATCGAGCAGACCGCATAGCAAAACAGGGAATTACGCTCGGCAGGGAAGACGGGGGAAGTATGGCGTCGCAAAACCTAAAGCCGTGAGCGAGATCGGAGCTTGTTAGCTTGTTAGCGCGGTTCGAAAAAGCACCTCTTTCATTGTCCTCCCGCTCACCCCGAGGTCCTAAATTGGTCGGCGCACCTGCAGGCTCGACTTCATACATATGCAATGGCCAAAATCCCCCCAAGACACGGAGCGAGGAAGGTGCAAGCCAACGCACGGCTGCCTAGCGAGAGGGAAGCTATAGGCCCGGGTCAAGCTTGCTCACGTTCAATTGTTTTAATCAGTTTTTGGAGGTGCGAGAGAGAGAGGTTTGTAGCCATTATCCTCCAGAGGGCGAGGTTGTTAGGGAGAAGACGGCGTGACAGACAGGAGGCCGGATGGGTCAATTAGGTGAGCGAAAAGGCGAATACTATATGTACGTGCAGACGGAGGAATGTCCACAGGCGAAAACACTTGTTAAAAGGAGGAACTTGTCAGAAAAGAAGTGACATGTCTGCGACGTGACGAGGCCGGTTCATTTGGGTTTTGTCTCCTACACAAATGTGCCGGCAATTTGGTTGTTCCAACTTAAGTTTACTTTTAGTGTCAAGGTTTGTGGAGATGGGAAAAGTCTCGAAAATGATATAAAACGCGGCCATATAATTTAAAGTTTGAACTTGTTTAGCACTGCTTTGATTCTGTCTAGTTCAGTCTATCTGTTCTTGCTCTTTTCTTTGTTCATGTTTTGCTTTTGAATGGCAATATATAATGTTTGTATTTTATTTTTCCACACAAACCTGATGTAGTAGTTGTTTTTTGCAGTGGTAAAACAGATTTAATGTTTGACAAAAAGCATAAATACTTGCAAACTCAAAGGAAAATTCACTCAAAGGTGTTTGGCTGTTGCAGTAAATATAAGAAGAACAAGCCCACACACTAGATTTAAAAATCTGCTACAACTCGAACAGTGCGACGCCATATTCCTCCGGTAAAGGTGATGACGCAAATCAATGGAAGCCAATGGCAGAAGTTACACTTTTATGAATAAAACGAGCTTAACCCTAGAGCTCTATCGCTGGGTGAATTTCACCCGAGCAAATGTATTTACATGATTTTCAATATGTTGCATTTTTCTGCTGAGTGTCATGAGTCCCTGGGAGGTTCACCATTGTTTTTGACTTCTATGAAGGTGCAGGTGTTTCCCTCCCCAAAGCCCACTTTTTCCTACAGACTTGCTTTCGAGTGATTTTCACCCGGCGATAGTGAAAGAGGGTAATGTACGTTTTGGGTGGATTTCACCCAGCGATAGTGTTAGTGTTTAAAAAACAAGCTATCCTGACAAGTCAAGGGTGACACATTCAGGTTTACCATATTTTCACCATATTTACTGTCCCTGGTCAACTCCAGCTGTCATCCTTTCGCAGGATTAGTGTCTCTGACATCTCTGCTAGTGAGTTACACAGGTTTGCTTTCGGGTGATTTTCACCCGGCAATAGTGATAAAGGGTAATGCATGTTTGCTTTTTTTTTATTTTTTTGCCAAAAGCTACATTATGTAGCTAGCTATTTATATGAATTATGAATATATATCACAAAGTGGTGTTTTCAATGTTAATTCATATGGTGAAAACAATATTTTAATCAGATGAGTCATTTTCACACAATGAAAAAATACCACATTTTTGCTCCTCTCTCCTGTAGTTGTTTGTGTGTCCAGGAGTCTGGCCTTCACCAGGGAAGTCTCACATGGTTCAGGAATGAGTCGACCAAAGACCAAGTTTCCTGTATCAGGATTTTTTTTAAGGAATTTTTTGTTCTCAAATCCAAATTTTTCAGTAATTTTCGAGCATTTTATAGGAAGTTCCTATATTTTTATTTTCCATTTTGTTACACATACCACAGTTCAAAATTAAAGAAAACCACTCTAATTTATCAAGTGTTGTCATATTTTGATCTATTTTTATGACGAGTACTTTTTTTTGGGTATATTATATCGGGTGAAAATTACCCGGCAAAAGTGATGGTGTAACTTTTTATAGCGATAGTGTTCTACAAGCGATTTTAGCAAAACCATGAGCAAAACAGACTGATTTGTGTCTTATGAAGCTTTTTAAACAACTTTAGCGATGTGAGATTAAATTTCTTAAACTACCATATTCTTAGGCTGGAAATGCTCCATCACTTATCGATGTGACAGGCGCTCCTCACAGAGAAGTGAAGCTATAACTTTGTTTGGTGTTATTTATGTAATTTGTCTGCTTTACTCACTAGTAACATGTAAAAGAGACGTTTAGTGTCACTAGAGCCTTAAAAGATGCATAAGTTTGCTAGCCGTTAGCAGTTTCATACACAATTTTTAGCTACAATAAAATACTAAAAGGTTTGTAAACTCAATAATAATTTGTAAAAAGGCTCTGACCTTTGCTAAATGTGGTCTGTAGGTTTGTACAGTTGACACTCTCTGGATCTTTCATAACTTGCGTTTTTTTTAATGCTAACAGCTATAGGAAAATAAACAGTAGAACGCTCCGGACTAGCTTAAATCTTACCAGGACTAGCTCAGATGCTAAGTGTTCGATAGCATCAGAGTCGGACTCCGCGTCTACCAATTATATGTCTATGGGTTGAGGTGGGTTTGTTGCAACAACAACAAGGAAGTAGAGCTTGAATCAAAACAAAGATGGCAGCTCCCGGGGTTCTACATGTTTCTGTTGCGTTTAGTATTTTCTTTTTGAAAGAAGAGCAGAGGTGTGTGTGTGACACTTGTTCTATCCCACACGGTAGATTGGATGCGCCATTAGAGGTAAACTGTTTAGCTTCCCATTCTTTATTATGGTGAGGCAGGAGATGTTTTCCCTTCAGCAGGCCACGCCCCCAAATATGACGCATTGCCGACTGTATCTATGATTTGTTGCTGTGATTTGTTAAACACAAACAATGTCAGTCGCACAACGTCCCACCTTTTCCCAAACATTTTCAGCAAGTAAAGTTTCATCTTTTACCTTCAGGTCGAAGTTTTCAGATCCGAAGCTGCAGAACTCAGTACTTTAGCTTCACCTTTTTCCCTCCTTAATTGTAGCTCTTAATAAATGAGTGGCCAAAATTTGTCGTTGCTGGTGTTCTTATATATTTGTCCTGTATTTGAGGTCGGAAGTGGGAGTTTGTGTGTGTCTTTATCTATATATCTTTATATCTTTATTATATCTTTATTTATTATGTATCTAATTGAGATTAGCCTACTAGATAGCACAGCTACAGCGTTAGCTATTTTCTTCTTGTTTATCCCTTTTAGCTACACTCTTTTACACAGTTTGTGCCTATTTGTCATCAACACGTCAAATACATGGGTGTATCGCACAAATAGTGCTGGTGTAGTGTTTCAGATGCTCCATAAAGGAGAACAAATGCCAAAGAGAATTTAACTTACAGAGGGCAGCTTGTGGAGATCTCACTAAATAATGTAGCTAGATTGCATTTCGTAAGGTTCTTCGCCACCTATTAAGTCAATTTTACACATGAAACGCTTTTTTTCTGAAGCTGCAAGTCGGTCTCGATATTTTTTAGATCCATTTGACTCGTCTTTTTTTGATAATTTATTCATATTTCGGCCGCGTTGTTTACATCGATACCTCCATAATGCGCCACTTCCGGTTTTCCGCCGGATCTGTTGCATCCGTGAAAACGCTCTATACAGGTACCAATAAAGAAAGCTAACCTAAGTTCCAGATGGAGACAGTGGAAGAACTCAAACCAGAGTTCAACACAGATCCATCTGGTGTGAGTCAAGTTAGATCTTCTTTGGGTGACCTGAGGAAGATCCTGAGTATATTGAAATTTGCCTTATTAAGCTTGCTTGATATTTTGTTTGACACGTTGGGTCATGCACCTCTGGCCCAAAGACCACGGCCTGTGTAAAGAATCTGGCCCTCGGGAAAGTAAAGTTGAATAGGCCAGTGTTACAAGACAGTATCATTTGTCAAATCATAACTTGTGTCATTATGAAGACAAAAGACAAATACAAACCTGCACCAAAACAGCCAAAATGAGAGAAAACAAGCAAAATGTCTATAGCACGATCACAAACACAAACATGTTGACTGTGTTTTACTGAAACTGTGGTCTAAGGCTGCGTTCACAATACACTTTTGAATGGATCAGGATTCGTTTGTCTGGATAGTTTGGTTCGATTGGGTAATTGTGAACGCACAAACGAACTCTGATCCGGTCCAAAATGTCTAAATCTGGTTCGGTTGAATCGGTCTCTGGAGCGGTTCGTTTGTTTTGTAAAGCAAACGGAGAGAGAACGAAACAAAACCAGGAAGTGAACATGACGTGATCCAGGCTGAGACGCACGTGAGGCTCAGAATCACAACAATCAGCCTGTGTGAGATCGATAATGAGACAAATAATACACAAAAACACGTGAAAGTAACAGGAGAAGGACGGGGGATGATACTGGTAGAATTAATTATGATCACACGACCGTAAGTCACCGTTTTCTCGCGTTATTTACAAAAACAACAAAGTTATAACTCATAGATGAAAGCGAAGACAGAAAGTAACACTACAGCTCACATTACTGCGGGGAAATGCTCTATATTCATCTAATATTTAGTTACACAGCTAAGTGAGCAGAGACAGACCTTTCAGAGCCACATTTACTCAAACAGATGAACTTTTTGTTACGTTTTACTCTCGGCATTTGGAACGAAATGCCCAGCCCTCCTCTCTCGTCTTCTAAAGTGAAAGTCCACATTGTCTTTGCTGCGACACTTGGTCTGTCACTCACTCTGGTCCCGTTAATGTGAGAGAAGTTGTGAAAGATCCTTAAAACACAAATATAAAGTCCAGCAGTGTGTTTGTTTCTTATGTAAGTTAGCTGTAGCCGCTGTTAGCGAGAAGCCGGGTGTTTTCTTTGCTGCTGACGTAACGTGTTTCTGTCACAGCGCCTCTACAGGCGAGGAGCAGATGTGTCTCTACAGCGCTGGTTCGATTGATAAAAGTGTGAACGTGAACCGAGCCAGTTTAGAGAAAGAGACAATGCTGCAATTTTGGTTTGTATTGTGAATGCAGCCTAAGTGTACTTTCGTTCACATCATTACTCTCATCTCCAGCTCAGTCTGTAATACTTTCCCTTTGTCGTCTCATTCCTGGACAAAGCCTTTGTTTCCTGCCTCGGGTTAATTGTGAAAATAATGAGCTCGTGTCTGTGTAATAGCAGGTTTTCCCGCCCTGCTAACGACACATTCCTCAGTGGAACACGGTGCATCCGCCAAATTGATTCCTCTGATATAACGACGTGTTTCGTAATGACGCAGGGACACGGTCTTCTTTCAGCTCGGGCCATAAAACCTTTTTTTAGACTCGTGGTTTCACCTGTGTCGTCATCAGTTCGATCGTAATTCTGTCACTGTTGTCGTTGTCTTTAAGCTCTTTCTATATCTCGTCTCGTGTTGATTAATTTGTTGAGATTAGCTTTGGGCTTTGGGACACGTGTAATCTATCAGTGTGGATTAATTTGGTGTTTTTGCTGTAAATCTTTGCTTTTGTTGTTAAGCACATTCAAAGCCCACATGCTTTTCTTTTCTTCTCTGTCATCAAAAAGCACCAAATGCAACTGACAGAGTTTCTTCAGTTTAAACAATCTAAACGTCTGTGTCATTTATGTAGATTTTGGCCTATTTTTTACAATGTGGTTGCTAGGTTTGATCATTTTGTTTCAAATGCCAAGAGTAAAACGTAACAAAAAGTTAATCTATTTGAGAATTTAAAGGGTTTGTCATCTGCTCATTTAGCTGTATAACTAAAGATTGGAGCAATTTAGACCATTTCCCAGCTGTTGTGTTACTTTCTGTTGTTTGGTTCCATCTAAGACTTTGTTATTTTTGTAACTAATGAGAGAAAGCAGTAATAAACAGTTGCGATCATAATTAATTGAATCAGTCATTGCTCTTCTCCTGCTACGTTCATGCGTTTTACATACTGTATTATTTGTCACATGAGTTTGTTGTGATTCTGAGCCTCACGTGCATCTCAGCGTGGCTCATGTCTCTGTTCACTTCCTGGTTTTG
This sequence comes from Mugilogobius chulae, assembly GCA_038363315.1. Classification (NCBI taxonomy): domain Eukaryota; kingdom Metazoa; phylum Chordata; class Actinopteri; order Gobiiformes; family Gobiidae; genus Mugilogobius; species Mugilogobius chulae. Next base: position 21,635,949 of record CM076399.1, on the reverse strand, counting down.
TTTCGCTCTCGGTCTGTTAGCGTTCACAAAACAAACAAACCGTTCCAGAGACGACCTCTAACCGGACCAGATTTTGACATTTTGGATCGGTTCGTTTGGGCGTTCACAATTTGATCGAACTGGACTATCCAGACAAACGAATCCTGCATCCAAATGCAGAATGCAGCCTAAGAGAGTGAATGATTACCTGTCTATAGAGGGATTTTGGTCGACTTTCCGCTCTGCGCATGCGTTATGCAGAAAGAGCCGCTCTCCATCTGCTTAGCTGGGGAAACTTCTTTGAATTAAACAACAAAACAGGCTGAGAGCAGCTGCTTGGGATCAGGTCTGAACCGGTCTGACAGACGTCTGTCTCCTGAAGCTATCGAGGGATTTTTTGTTCATCAACACGGGCGATGCGCGCGCACCCGTCCTGCAGAAAGAGCCTCTGCACACAGACACAAACAGTGGAAACAAGTCAAAAAAGCTCTATTGTCGGTCAACGTCAAGAGTTTATCACTTTGCAAAAACAAAAGGTATGCTGCTAAGTTAACATTTATGGATGAAATTCGATCCTACGACCCTTAGAAGTTACATTCAGGTAAGTGAGAAAAATGGCGAGAAAAACACTGTCTCAAGTTTTAGGGGACAGACGTCTATCAGATCGGTTCAGACCTGATAAAAGCAGCTGCTGTCGTCCCGTTTCGTTCTTGTTCACGGCCTAATGCTGCGTTCAGCCCGGACAGCATCGGAGCGTCTAAAGTGTCCAGTTTAAATGTTTAGTCAACGTAAAGCTGCGTCTTGAGTCGTTCAGCGAATTTGCGGCGCAAATTGCGTCTAGCGCTTTGAAATTCGCTCGTTCAGGCTTCTGCTGACGTCGCAGTGGACATGATCTAGACCAGGGTGCCCAAGTGGGGCCGGGGCCAATTCGGCCACAGATGGTCAATTTGCCCGCAAGGGTTGTGCATTTAGGACTAACTGTTTGATTAATTGTGTTGAAAAGACTGTCAATGACAAATTCATGCGGATTTTCTTAACGTGTTGGTAAAAGGTATTTTAATTTTCATTTCTTCTCAAATTTTTTTAAATGCCGAACAAAATTATGTTTGGCCTGCACTTCAATGCAACATTGCCCGTGAAGAAAAAAGCAAATTTGGCCCACCAAGGAAAGCTACGTTTTATGAAAGCAGCAAACCTCTATCTCTCCAACACAGTATCACAAGAAGGCGTACATTTACCACCACACAAAAACAGTGCATTTTGTGATGATTTCAGGCCCTTTATTTGCGTTTTTATGTTACGCCGTGTAGAACGGTATGAAAAAGTGTAAAAATTACCTTGAGCGACTTGCTTAAAATGACTTAGAAGAATATCATATCTTACCTTCTGAAGCTACAATATTCACTTTAAAGCAGATTTACTTTGGCAAAGCTCAGTATAATCAGAATTAGACAGAAAGTACCAACACTAACACTGCTGTTCACAGAGCCCATTATCTTGTCTGCGTGTTAGATATTCCCAGCATGCACCTCTCCTCCTCTCGCCTCAAACCTTTAACCTCCGAGCGCAGGTCTGTGAGTGAAAGAAGCTACATTAGCACACGCGCGTTTATCATTCAGCAGACGAAGCGCGCTCAGCTCCCGTCAATCAGCCGTTCGTCTGTCAGGAGCCGGGGCCAGCGTTGTCTTTGACGTCTGTGTTAAAACAAATCCCCCCAGAGCCGCGGCCTGCTGGGAAATCACACTCCGTCGCTCCTCTGTCATACATATCCATGATGCTAGGCTAACGCGCGGGCTAACGCTGAAGCCGCGCCGCGAGAATGACGTTCAGACAGCTGGAATCCATAATTAGTTTGCATAATATGAAATGACATGTAAGACTTGACCTGGACAGACTTGACTAATTCACATTTGCTGTTACTTTGGTGTATTCGTCCTTTTAAGTTGAAAATTACAGGATTAGCTTGAATTGTAAAACAGAACTGCAACTTTCTCGCTCTTTGAGACATTTTCTTGTGATTTATGTGCATTTTGAGCACAGGTATTTCAGGTAGAGTCACAACTGGATGTTGTTGAAATGGTGTTATGTCAGAAAAGTAAACAGATTGTTTTGGTAGATGATAAATAATCCAGGCGGCACTAGCATCACGTTTGCATCTAGCTAGCATTTAGCCCGCAGCTGCTGTTAGCATTGTTGGATTTGTTTACAAACTTGGACCGTTGGGTTGGTTTATTCTTCTCCGTTGTCTCGCTAGTTGGCAATATATTTTCTTATGTTCAAATTTGCTGTTGTAGTTGTTGAGCAGTGAGTGGTAAAACTGTTGTTCTGATGGACTCTCAAAGTTGTTAGTGGGCATGGACTCTGATGTCGACTGTATCTACAACTCAAGCCTCGGTGATTAAAGATTGCGGCGCTGTGCCAGTGACTTTTGTCCCTCAAGGAGAGGGACGTTTTGACTGTTTGCACCAGTCAGAGCGAGAGTTACAGTGTGAGCAGCGGTAACATTTTTTGAACCGGAAAAAAGTTTATGATGTGAAACTAAAGGTCAGAATTGCCACGAGATCGATCGTTTGCTGATCACCACAGTTGTGTTGCATGAGTCTAAAAAAACGCTTTCTAATCTGTAAAGAGATTTTTCCGCTGCAGAAACAAAGGAGCGACTACTGCCACAGATTTACAGCAGCTAAAAGCAGCTTATCCAGATATTATAATAGATCCATGCCATAAGTATTATAATGACTATTTTGAATATAAACAAGCCAAATGACGTTCCATGCACAGAGCCTTAAAGTGCGTATGACAGGTTAGAGTACATTTTTGGTAACAAACCATGATTATGATTAAGATTTGATAAACATTTAGTTGTTTTTACCCAATTTGGTTGCTTTTAGGAGTTTATTCTTGTCTTTTGTCCAGTAATATGACATAAGCGGAGGGGAATCTACAAATGTTACCTAGCAACCACATTGTAAATCTGGGCCAAAATCAACATAACTAACCCAGAAGTGACAACGTGACAAAGTATTATAACTTATAAGACTTTAACTGTGTTAAATTATTGCTTAAACTCCCAGTTAAAAGTGTTCATTGTGTGTATAATGTCTTTTTGACGACATATGTGGAGGGATTCTGTTATAGAACTCAGATTACTTCCTCTAATTTTTACCTTTTGTTTGTCAATTTCTTCATAAATTGCAACTGCTGCTGTAAAACTATATAAATATTTACCACAAAGACTAACACACCAAACTAAGTCAAAATTAGAAAAATGTGTTACTATGGGCTTTAAGTTACACCATTGTTGCCAGATGTGAATATCGCATTTGTACAATAATTTCAACCCCTGTACAATCCATAATTCTAGTCACAATATTATTCATTTAAATCAAATTGATTTGTGGTGGAAGAGGAGAAAGCTTGTAGAGAAATGCTCCAAAGATTTAGTATCATCTTAAGAAGTGTTTTGCGCTCTGACTTGATGCTACGATAATTAAACATTTTCCATCTGGCAACACTGACAACATTTCCTGGGAGTTTAAAGGGGTCCTATTGTGTTTTTATTTAATATTTAGTAAGAATCTAGAACATGCATAGATCAGTAATTTACCTTTTGTTCACTGTAAAACACAAAGTTGATCTAAAACAACTTAAAAATAGAAACAGCTCTATGACTTCCTGTTCAAAACTGCAGAACTAATAAGCCCCGCCTCTTCATTTAAAATGTAACTGTAAAAAGCAACAGATTTAAAATAACAAATTTTAGTATTGGAAAGTGACTATGGGACAGTTTTGAACCATACAAGCTTCACTCTGAGTTTTAATCTTTTGAAAATAACAAGTAAATACAGACAAGTGGGAGGGGATAGGTGGTAGGTGAGAACAGGGATTTCTGAGCACTTGAGCTGCAGCTGAAGAACAAAACAAGATTACTCCAACATGCAGGAATCAATTCAAAATAACTTTGAGTAACGTGAACTTGACATAATAGGTTCTCTCCAATAGCTCTCTTGTGTTAAAAGTAAATACAGTCAGTAAGTCTATCAAATCAATACTAAACACGATTTTTACTTTTCTCAGTTATGGGTGACCAATAAACATTTTACACTAAGATCAAGTGTTTTTCCTCCTGCTATTTGCAGCTGGAGGCAGTGGAGAGAGTCGACACGTGCTTCAAATCTCTCGAAAATACAAATGTAATTATCACACAGACTTACAAAGACATTTAACAAGGTAAACATGTTAATTTTTAGTGGACTGAACCGTGTATTTCACCTGCAGAAAGTCACACAGAGCATCTTTAACTGTGTCTCTGCACGTCCGAGCTGTCAAAGGCCCTTAAACTCAGATAGATCTTTATTTAACACAGTGTCTGCTTCGGCGTGGAGGCTCCTGGGGTTAAATTGGAGGTTCTTGTTTGGGTCGTCCCGCCGGGGCCAGTTAGGCGGCTGTCTCTCTCTCACAGGGGGATGTGCCTGGAGTGTGTGAGGATTAGGAAAGGCCAGCGGGGTGAGACTGGAGGAGGGGGGCAGGCCGTTCTTCATCCTCTGAGTGGCCTTTGAAAGAGTGTTTGAAAGACGCTCTCACCCGGGATAAATGATAAGTGCAGTTCAAAGATGGAGTCTGTGTTCACGCCACATCACGACATTAAAAGTGTCCGAGGTTCGACACCGAGCGGGACAAAAGGTCAGGAGTCTGTGGAAAAGGTTGACTCGGTTTATCACAGACGGAGCATTTTTCTCTCTGCCAGTCGCTCAAAAGTGGCTCTAGATTCTCAGCTCAGATGCAGGTTTCACTAGTTAAATATTCTCTAAAATAACACGCCAGTGGGTTTGCACAGAGTGATATCTCCCCTGTCCCACTGCCCTCTTGGGGAGTACGTCTCAAACGGTGCTGTTCTAGTGTCTAAATATTTACCTCAGACCTCAGATGTCGTCTGAGTTTCTACTCCTGTGCGAATGTCCATGTCTGTAAAAATGTCTGTTAAGTTTCCCCCGAATTTTATGAATGAATCTGCGGCTTTTTTACTAATTTTACTTTTGAACAAAATAATTATTACTTTTCTTTACGGATCGTTTGCAAATGAGATTGTCGTTTTTCTATGATTAAAACAGTAAAGATGAATCAAACTACGATTAAAAGTCTGTGAACCGGAAGTACAACAACCTCATTGTCGTAGCAACGGAAGATCAAGAAGATGGATGTTTAGGATAAAGTTTGGACAGAACGCTGCAAAGTTTGGATGTTTGGATTATCACCGTAAATGGATTAAAAGAGAGAGTCTTTGGCTGTTTCATAAGAAATCTGATGTAGTGGACGTGATTTGATTGAAATAACTGACAAGGAGCTACAGTTTCGCTGCTGCAGTTCAGGTAAGTTCAGCTGATTCACGTTAAAACAAACCGAAAACACAAAAAAACGCTCATTTTATGATTGAAGTAAAAGGTCGTTGCCATAAATCATCTGTCGCCATTTCCGGAAAGTCTGTAAAAAACCAAAAATTACAGACATCGAATATCCCCGTCAGAATGCCTGTAAAAAAACTCAGAGGTTGTGGGGTCATTTAAAGTTTATAAATATATATATTATGCCGTGTGATTAAGGTTGGACCATAGATGCTCTCTAATATTTAGGACTTGGACCCCTCCCTCTTCCTGGATTAGCCTGTCCTGGTCCTGCTAAATGAGTCGTTTCCCTCTGCTAATGGACTCTGGCTCTACAGACTTGAACTCTTTGGGCTCTGTCATGCCCCTGGTCCATGTCTTGACGTTGGCGTAAAGAAATGGTTTTGTCTGTTGGCCGCTATGGCGCAGCTGCGATGTTTTGTCTAATCTTCAATGTCCAAGTAAAGTGATTAAAGCGCGCAGACACTGAGATGTTTTCAGTGGTGGATATGCAGCGCCTGCTCAGACTGTACGAGTGACGCTAGGGTCAAATAGCAGCCTCGATCATGCCTCACACTACACGGCCGAGTGATCACACTTGTACCTCCATCCACGGTGCATCAGACTCCTGTATCCGGACCGGAAGCACAACATAAAAGGTGGAGAATCCGTAAGTGGAGATGCCTCGTGTTGTTTGCGCATGTGCAGTGTGAGAGATTGTGGCTCTGCTTCTACACCGACGTTCCCATGAGGAGAGACCACTATTTAAAACAAGTTTGATTAGCGATGCTTCGATTAAGTTGTTAATCTCTTCTCGTTACCCAATGTACACTACACGGTGCACGACACAGGGCTGAGCTGAAACTCGGGCCCATTTCTAAAATTGTGAGTGAAAAATCATCCAAAAATTGGTTAAAAATGCAATGTCTGCCTGCCTTAAGAGAACCGCACATCTGCAGAACATGACAATGGAGCAGTGCGAGTTGTGTTGGTCTCTCGTTGGTTCGAATAACGAAGCAGATCTGTCTGAAAGGCTCTGGTCTGAACTGTGGCAAACGATCTGTGCGCTCTCCCTCATGCCCACGCACAGTTTTCACCACCGTAAAGTCAGCAGCCTCTGGGCTGAAACGTTCAGCGGCCCGTACTGGGTGCGCGTAGCTACAGTGATCCAAAAAGCGCCGGGGCTCACGCCGTATCGCACTTTTCTGGTTTGATCTCGTGTCTTTGCTGTGGGGACACTGAAGCTGACACCAGGCACTGGCAGATTAAAGATTGAATAGATTTTTTTATTAGTATTGTGAACAGCTATACTCCTTTTCAATAACTATTTTGCATGGCTTTTTGCAAAAGTTATTTATTTCTCTCTGTGTGTCTCTCCCTCCTTCTCCCTCTCTCTTCCCCCTCTTTCTCTCATTTCTCTTTCTCTCCCACTGTCTTTCTCCCTCTTCCCCCTCTCTCTCTTTCCCTTCTCTCTTTCTCTCTCTCTCCCTCATCCCCCTCCCTTTTTCTTTAAATATTTACTCTCTTTCTCCCCTTCTCCTCTCTCTCTCCCTCTTTTCCTCTCTCTTTCTCTCTTCTCTCTCTCTCCTTTTTCTCTCCCTCTTTCTCTCTCTCCCTTTCACTTTTTCTCCCCCCTCTCTCTTTCTCCCTTCCCCTTCTCTCTTTCTTTCTCTCTCTCTTTCCCCCTTCTCTCTCTTCCTCTCCCCCTCTCCTCTCTCTCTTCATCTCTCCTCCTTCTCTCTCTCTCTCCCTTTCACTTTTTCTCCCCTCTCTCCTTCTCGGTTTCCCTTCTCTCTTTCTTCTCTCTCTCTCTCCTCTCTCCCCTTTCTCTCTCTCTTTCCCTCTCCCCTCTCTCGCTCTCCTCTCTCTCTTTCTTTCTCTCTCCCTCTCTCCTTTCTCTCTCTCTGTCTCTCCCTCTCTCCTTCTCCCCTCTCTCTCTCTCTTCCCCTCTCTCTCCTCTCCCTTTCTCTCTCATTCCCTCTCTCTCTCCTCTCTCTTTTTCTCTCTCTCTCTCTGTCTCTCCCTCTCTCCTCTTTCTCTCTCCCTCTCCTCATTCCCTCTCTCCCCCTCTCTCTCGATTTCCCTCTCTTCCCCCCTCTCCTCTTTCTCTCCCCCCTCTCTCTCTCTTTCCCTCTCTTTCTCTCTCTCTCTCCTTTCTCTCTCTGTCTCTCCCTCTATCCTCTTTCTCTCTCCTTCTCCCCTCTCTCTCCCTCTCTCTCTTTCTCTCTTTGCTATTTTCAGACAGCGCAGCGCTCATTGACCCGTCCTTCTCTCAGACTTCCTCTTGTGTCAGGTTAAGTGCAGGAGCAGACTGCTTTGGGGCCTGTCTGAGTCTCGTCTGGGGCCAAAAGTGACAGAACATGTCCCGGAGCGCGTCGCCTTTCTCTGTCTCTGTCTCTCAAAACGTCTCAAAAGCGACACAAGTTTGGATTACACAACATGCGAGCAGAAGGGAGAGTTACTGTAGAGGATTAGAGACAAGAGCAATGTCTGATGCACAGTTCCGATGTTTTTCTTTAAATATTTGTTCTATTCGCACAACATTAAATTGACCTCGGAATGTTTGTAAACTTTAAATTACCCCTGGACGTTATTTGCAATGGAATAATCAAGGTTAATTATAATAATACATCAGTTTTATATAGTGCTTTTCAGGGTAACGCAAAGACGCTTTACATAGGAACACATAACAAGGGCGGGAGCGGAGATGGGAGAGCTCGATCCCCAAGGTCCGATACTTGGATTTAACTGTGTACGAGAGCAGATTAGAGTCAGCGAACAAGAGGGCGGGAAGGATGGTATGGTTGGAGGAGGTCAGTAAGATAAGATGGGGCCTGGTTGTGAGAGAGCTTTGTAAGTGATGAGGAGTATTTTAAAGTTGATGCGCTGTTGTATGGGGAGCCAGTGAAGTTGTTGAAGGGGGTGATATGGTCTGCGTGAGCGGGTGTGAGTGAGGAGGCGAGCAGCACAGTTCTGAACGTATTGGAGTTTTTGAAGGTCAGTAGAAGGCAGTCCATAAAGAAGGCTGTTGCAGTAGTCGAGTCGGGAAGTGATAAATGCGTGAATGAGAGTTTCTGCAGCAGAGATTGAGAGAGAGGGGCGGAGACGAGCGATATTGCGTAGGTGGAAGAAGGCAGTCTTGGTTATGTTACGGATGTGGTGTTTAAATGAAAATGTGGGGTCGAAAGTAAATCCAAGGTTCCTTATCTGGGTAGAGGGGGTGACTGTGGAGCCATCTATGGTGAGACTGAAATTCTGAGCTTGCAGTTGAGTTTAAGAAAGTTAGATGTCATCCAAGATTTTATGGCAGAGAGGCAGTTGGTGAGGGTTGAGGTGGTAGTTGGAGTGATGCTTTTTAATTGACTTGTTTTTACACTTTATTCTGAAACGGTGCCAGATACGACTTGTGTTTTGTGTTTGTTTTATGATGACTGACCTGAGCTGTGAAAGTGTAAATGTGATCTGCTGGTGTGATTTAGGGTAATATCCTCCAGCTATGGTAGTCCTGACCAAGCCTAGCAACAACACTGGAGATGGGTCCGAGCGTGGCTGCACTGCGGCGATCATGCTCCTGAGGAGATGCCAAGCATTGAAGGATGGTCAAATGCAGAGGACAAATTCCTACGGGACAATAAGTATACCTTAACCTTAACCTTACTACCTTAACTGGTGGCGTTGTATTGATCAGAATCAAATCCACATCATCAGATTTCACACACACTCTCTCTTTTAATCCATATGTAAAATCTCTCCATCCAAACTTTCCCCAAACACCTTTATCGTTATGTTGATATCAAGTCTTTAAAATCTCTTCTCAATAAGGAGGTCGTGGGTTAAACTCCCGGGTCGGACCACATCAACATCTCACGATCTCTCTGGGTGGAGTTTGGATGTTCTTCCCGTGTCACCGTGGGTTTTCTCCGGTTTCCTCCCACCTCCAAAAACATGTATGTTTAGGTTCATTGGGCAACACTGTCAATTTCCTTGTGAGTGAGTGAATAAGAGAGTGAATGTTTGTCTGTTTAACACTGCGACGAGTTGTCCACTGTCCAGGGTGTTCCTCCGCCTAAAGCCCAAAGTCACTGGGATAGGCTCCAGTCACCCGTGACCCCTAACGAGATTAAGCTTTAGAAAATTAAATGAATAAACATGCAAATATCTGCATATTTAATGTTAAAACAGGGCATTCATTTTGTTTTGTGTCAAACTCACATCAGCTGCAGCTAACGACCTGCTTCTGCTGATTCGTTTGTTCTTATTGAAAGTGTATTGTTTTATTTGTATTTCCTATATTCATGTTTGCTAAATAATAATCTTGGGAAGTCCTCAGAGACGACTGTTGTTGTGATTTTGGGCTATACAAAAATAAATTGATTTGATTTGATCTTATAAAGACTTTTTGAAATTATATTTCTACTTATACTTTTTTAAAAGCCTTCACCTGTAAGGTTGTACTGGTATTGAGTATCGGTATCGGCAAAATCTCCACAAAATACTTTGTACTTCCGGTCACAGATTTTATCATTAAGTTCTTTTTTTATTATTATTTTTTTTCATTGTAGAAAAAAATCAACTTGATTGAAGAATGATTCTTGGTGATTATTAATAATAATTTTGCTCAAATCTGAAGGTAAAACAGGTCGCAGAGTCATTATTAACTAATATATACACAGTTTACAGACTAAAAACATCAACATTCACACAGCATTACGTTTAGTGAATTACAGGAGATAACATTTTACAGATATAGACGATTTATACAGAAACTCAGATGACGTTTGTAATTTACTTGAGGTCCACAGGTAATTATTATGTAGTTTGAAAAGAACAATAGACAGACGTACAGCGGCTCTGTTCAGTTGCTACAACACGGAATAAACACGTAGCATAGGCCATGCAACACAGTCTCCAAAAAAAACTTACATACACATTGTAAAATGAGAACGTTTTCACGCATTTTTTTTATTTATTTATTTCTTTTACAAAAATATGTTATGTAGAGCTAAAACAAAAAATTTGGTCGAAGCCACGCGCAATGTTTTCTTTGCGTGTAACGGGTAAATCTTAATCTCTTTACATTCTGGCGGCTCTTCGAAGGGCTGTCCCACTTTTACTTCAAACATTTTTTTGTTCAGTGTCTTAAAATGCAAACTATGAAGAACCTGGAAAGGTTGAATATAAAAATCCCATTGTAACCCTTTCATTTAGAGCAAAATCAGCCTCTGGGCTGATCCAGACTCAGATTTCTACTGGAAACCTCCAAATAAAAAAAGTCACCAAAAATTCAAACATTTTAATAGGACTTTTGCATTGGCTCCGCCTAGATTTTTTGAGTAATTTTAGGTCCTAAAACTCATTTTTACCTCAATTACCTTCAGCTTTTACAGAGGAATTGTCAAAACTCAAAATATACCAAATCTAGAGTCATTTATGTCTCAGATTCAACACCAGCTTTACCTTTCCTTATATTGTATTTACCAAAAAAATGTAGGCGGATTTTAGATTGTGTTTTCTGTTGCTTGGAGAAAGTTCTCACTTCTGATCAGAGCCTGTTGGACATCAGAAGCAAAAACTACAGAGACACAGCTTTAAAAAGACTCCAGACATTTGCCTGAGCTCCAAAGGATCAGGAACAGTTTTAGTTTGAATTTTTACCAATTTTAGTCAGACCTGTGAGGGAAAAAGGCCGGCATGAGAAGGGTTTTTAACCTACCCCAAACCTCAGTCCTAAACTTACCCATCAATGTATGGCGGGTAAGTTTAGGACTTTTTTGCAAATTGCAAATAAACTGAAGTGAACTCAACTATCATGTCCCTGAGTGGCAGATCTAAATGTAAAGTTTGCACAAAATGTTCTGTTTGCTGTTTTACATTGTAAGTGCTGTTACTAGGCAGTGGAACCTGGCACTGTCTGGCCGCTCTGATTGGTTGTTGTAAATGTTCTCACAAAATGTTAAAATCTCTGTTGTTTAGACAAATCCCAAAATACGATTGCTCAAACTTGCAAGAATCAAACGACATCATCTGCAAATCAAACTCCTGTCACACATGGCACCTGTCGCTCTCCCGTTGTGTTTACATGGATGAAGTGGAAGCTGTGTGGGTCATGGTGAATCTTTTATGCGTGTTTATCTCTGAGCTGCTGCGTTCAGTCACACACCGGAGCGTGTAATGAGCGACACACAGTTAGGCCTGGATTTACAAAGCCATTCTTCTCCAGAGCCACAACACTGTTAGAGACGCATGAATATTTAGAGACCTGCAAACCAGAGCCAGCGAAGACACGAAGACCAAACCAGAACAGACCAGACCAGACGAGGATGGAGGGTCACAACTGAAGGTATAGGCATGTTTTGTATTCCTGTAATCTTTTTAGCCCCTGGCCCCTTTTCTGGCGTGTTTCCACATAAGAAGGATCAGGAACCAGAGAGGCTAATGTGGGAACAAGTAAGCTCCTGCTCTGGGACAAGTACTTTTCCTTTGACAACTTTCAGTGACACAGCGACATAATTCGTAAATAATTTGTTGACAAACATTGTAAACCTTTATTTTTCTTGTAATAAGACAGTTGTAATAAGCTAGGTGCTCATTTACCTTTACTCTTCCCAGACGTGGCCAGTTTGACAGATTTGTCAGACTGACCATGTCTGCCCCCGCCTGGTGAAAGTCTCTGGAGAAGTGAGTCCCATGTGTGAGCCAAAGAAAATGCTCCTTCGTCTCTGTTGATGGTCTTTGTGCCGCGCTTCCTGATCTCAATAGCCTCTCGTATCCATCGTTTGTATTCGTGTGCTTCTGTTCCAATTATTTTTGCGTTGTCCCAGTCCATCATGTGGGTTTCTCTTTTGCAATCGTCAGATATAGCGGCTTTTAAATTTTTCCCTGGTGTTTCTTTTTCGCACACAACATCACGTCTGACGAAGGCGGAAGTCCTGCCGCCCAAAGTGTCATCTAAATGAGCACCTAGCTTATTACAACTGTCTTATTACAAGAAAATAAAGATAAACTAAGAAGAAGACAGAATGAATTTTTCTAATATGAACGTTGTACACATGTACGCATGAGAACACATCAACAACGCCAGGCATGTCGGAAAGTTTTTATTAAAATAATCACAGCATTAAAGTTTACCGGATGGATTGATGCAGAGGAACAAGCACTGTTAAATCCGTACGCAAACGAGGTGGTACAGTAATTGGCATTTATCCTACAGCTAAGGAAAGCTGCGAGAAAATACAAAAAACGACACTGGACTATACGAAAATCAAAGACCACAGCAGCCGTAGTCGGGCAAACAGAAAAAAACAACGTATAGTTTTCTATTCTTAGTTTTCTGTACTTATACAGTTAATATTTTAGCCTGGAGATTCCAAACTGAGATTTCACAATATTACTCTAGAGTTAAGTGGAATCTACTGAAACGTATCGGTGAAGGCAGACTTTAATGTTCTCGTCCTCTCGCTTCTGTACAGTGCCAAGATGGGTCTGGTCACCACTTCCCCCGCCTGCGTTTCAGATCAACTCCACAACAAACCTTCCAATCAGATTAGTTCATTTGCGTGACGCAGATGAAACAAAGGAGCTGATTTGCCGTCTGTCATTTAGATCATAATCTGACTTTACTCACTCACACTAAAATTAAAAGTTTTTGTTTTACTCATTGATTCTGCAGAAATTCACCATGATTTTCAGTTCCACAAGAAATTCTTCCATGTATGTTTTCGTTGTAAGCAGACATGTTGGTTTTCATACAGGAGACGATGCTTGTCACTGATTGGCTGATTAATCTAACATATCTTTGTATAAATAGTGTGGATTTTCCAGTGCCACGCTCGGAAACCAATCTTCAGATGTTCTTGTGCTTGGTCAGGACGACTGCAGGTGGAGAATATTCCTTAACCTGCATGATTTTGGTTGGTGTGTGGAAACTGGAGAGCCCTGAGTAAACCCCACCAGACACGGGGAAAACATGCAAATGCAACACAGAAAGACCCGGGCCGTGCAGAAGTTGAATCACCTTGTTGTTGTGAGGTGAGGAGCTACAGAGAAGCTGAAGATGGAGAGCCTGGAGTGAATTAAGGCTGCTCTTCCTAATCTCTTTAGGGTCGTGGCCTCCCTCATTGTCCCAAAGAATGTACCAGGCCCCTCAGTGTTATTTCACACACTAATATTTGTTCTTTATTGTTTTTTACTCAGATTAAAACGACAATGTCTCTTTTTTAAATAGTAAATGTATCAAGTAAATGAGATAAGCTCATTTTTATTTTGTGTGGACAAACTTTGGAGGTCTCCTGAATTCCTTTATTCCTTTGTCATGTAACCATTTTATTTTACTTAAAAATAATTGTGTTTGCGCTGCACATTCCTGTTACGTTGCCTTTCTGACGGCACGAACCCAAACATTTTTGTTTTATATTTTAAGTAGCAACAGGAGCAGCTAACACTAACCTTTTCGCTGAGGCAGCGAAAAGTTTTGAACGAGGATTGTACGCGGGCAGAGACTCTGATCTGAAACAAGTGAAAACTGGACTTAACTTGTCCTCAGCTCAAAGAAGATTACGTGGAGCTCTTGATGCTTAAAGACTATGTAATGCATCACAGTCCTAGTTCATTTCTATGGTGGTTGTTATTTGCCTGGGATCCAAAACCCACACTTCAGCATACTGCGAAGAGTGGGTCTGGTCGCCACGCCCTCCGCCTGCGTTTCAGATCAAATCCATATTGTACCGGCCAATCAGGTTAGCTTATTAGCGGGATGCAGATGAAACAAAGGAGCTGATTGGTCGTCTGTCATTTAGACCAAAATTTAACTTCACTCACCTCACATTAAAATCGTTTTTTGCTTCGCTCATTGATTCTGCAGAAATCTGCGATGTTTTTCAGGTCCCCTGATATTTTTTTCATGTATTTTACACGGCGGAAGATGCGTGTCTCGGTTGGCTAATTCATCTGTCAATCACGGCTACAGAACTCCGAAAGAGGGACACGGTGACCAGACGATATATTTTTAATATATCGTCTGGATTTTCCAGGCAAGGTTGTTATAGGTTGTATGGAGGATTTTCAAAAAAAACGTTGAATAGAAAACGAGGTACCTCGTTATCTATTGGCCTGTTAACCTGTCAAGCAAACCCTCAGTGTTCCTAAGTAACTCATTGGCCAGTTACAGTGAAGGGCGTGGTCCTGGAGGAGAAACACATGTGCATCATTTGAAAAACAGCAAGCAGTTGTTGGATTTGAAAAATCCTCCATACAACCTTTAAGACGTGTTCTTATTTATGAATATTAACGAAATCCTAATTCTAATCTTAACCTGCCCAAACCCCAGACCTAAACCTACACATTTTAGTAACTTGATACCTAAATTTACCAGTTTCACCTGAAGAAAACATCTCCACGTGGCTGCAAACAAAACTCGTGTCATTTTTAAGCTTTTTCATATCATGCTAAATGTACGGCGTAACACAAATACACAAAAAAGGCCTTAAATAGTGCTCAAAATACGCTGTTTTTGTGTCGTGGTAAATGTACGCTTTATTGTGAGACAGTGTTGGCAGCTTAGGTGTTTTTTTCCAGTAGATATAATTACATAATGTCATTCATGTGCTCCTTGTCCAATCAGAACTCTTCCTCACCCTCAGACATTAAGCGGAATTAATAAAACCGATTTAGTGTTTTACATGTTAACCTTTAATCTGAGTTATTATTTCCATGTAAACTTGAAACTATTATTTTTTAATCATAAAAAAAAAACTTCTACAGATGTTCATTAATATGCATTGTCCACATCAAACGAATAGTTCCAAAAATAAAATAAGCACAGTGTCTTTAATCTTACTGACAGAGTTTAATCTTGGGGATAATCTTTGTTATTTCTGTTTTAGTTATGGCTTAGTCTTGGTTCAAAGCTGGTTTGACTCACTTTAGTCCAGCTTAAGACCTGGCACAGTCTATCTCAGTCACATTGAAACTATAAACGTTTGATAATCACAAAAAAGCGTAGCCTACTTCTTTCTTAATCTTACTGAGAAAAGGCTGACTTCTTGACTCCGTGAACCTTTTCTCTCCCACAATTTCCTCGCGCAGATCCCGCCCCGGTCCGTTTTTAATCCCGCCTTGATTCGGCCCTGATGTTCCAAACGCCGTCGGACTGCTCTAAATTTACCCACAACCCCCCGCGCCTCCACAATATCAACTTCACAGTCACCTGAAAATCTCCCCAAATCCTTCTGCAAACTGGATTGTGCGTGTGCGTCGGGCCAGCGTGGGATTTCCCAGCTGAACTGCAGAGGAAATGGAAGCTTTTACCTGGATTGGAGAGTGCTTTTGAAGCCCTGAGAACGAGGACGGCCATCTTGTTTAGTTTTTTTTTTTTTTTAGCTGTGCGGTGCAGTGTGTGTGTGTGTGTGTGTGAAAAGAGCTTTGTTTTGACGAGCGTGGTGAGAGAAAACGGCTGGAACCGAGGCCGTGTTGATTCAGGGAGGTTCACAGTGTCAGTGTAGCGTACGGGCCCAGCCTTTCACTGTTTTCACTGCAGCTTTTCAAACACTTCTGACATTTTGACACGGACTCATTGATCTGCAAAGAGAGAGAGAGAGCTAACTGCTACTCGTGCATCTGCAGCAACTGTGTCTGGCTTTACTTTTGTGCTCATTGTGCTAAAGGAGACATATTGTGTTTTTGTGCTTGGGTTTAGAAACAAACAGTGACAGTTTTTGCACGTTAAAGTACCAAGAACTAGTCCCAACATTCCTCCAGTCCCTGTTTAGTCAGAAGAACTCCTCTGTCCCCATGTTTGTGTCACAAACAACAGTTTCTGAAAGTGGCTGTAACTGGCTTTAGCATCTGTAAAGTCTGAAACATTTAAATAAGTCATTAGGTAAACAAATTTCATTAGGTCTTTTTCTATTCTATAGAGAGATTTTTTGTTTCTCAACATGGGCGATGGAAGCACACTCCTTATGCAAGAGTCACCGCTCATCGACACAAACAGTGGAAACAAGTCGAAAAAGCTCCACTGTCAGCTAACTACAAGAGTTTATCTGTGAGAAAACAAAAGTTCTGCTGTTAAATCAACATTTGTGAATGAAATTCGACCTACGACCCTTAAAAGTTACATTCAGGTGAAAAAACTTTGAGAAAAACACTGTCTCAAGCTTCAGGAGACAGACGTTTTCAGACCGGCTCAGACCTGATCCAAACTGCTGCTCTCGTCTTGTTTCATTGCTTAATTTAAAGAAGTTTCCTGATATTCCTGAAGAATGCACAATAGAGCGGAAAGTGATGTCGACCGAAAATCCCTCTATAGAAAACTACTGAAAATAACAATAAAACTAAATTATTCACTGTAATTCCTACTATTTACAAATGAAATAATATTTTTGCTTTGAAATGATTTTTTAAGAGAAACTTAACGCAGAATCAACTTTTTTTCACTGTAGAACTGTGTGTTTGCAGTCCGATCTCACAAGAAAGCGTACATATAGAGGGATTTGGGTCGACGTCACTCCCGCCCTACTGCGCTTGCGTCCTGCAGAAGCGCGCCTCTCTATTTGTTTACATGGGAAACTTGTTCGAATTAAACAACGAAACGGACGACACTAGCTGTTTTCATCAGTCTGAACCGGTCTGACAGACGTCTGTCCCTGAACTGAGTCAGCGTTTTCTCGCAGTTTTCTCACTTACCTCAAGTAACTTCTAAGGTCGTAGGAGCGAATTTCATCCATAAATGTAGCTTAGCAGCATACCTTTTGTTTCGCAAAGTGATAATCTTGACGTTAGCTGACAACGGAGCTTTTTTGACTTGTTTCCACTGTTGTGTGTATGTGCGGAGGCTCTTTCTACAGCGGGTGCGCGCGCATCGCCCGTTGATAAACAAAAATCCCTCTATACCACGACATAACGCAACATGTAAATTGCGTATGATTAGCACGAGTTTACGGCTCTTTGCGTAATTATAGAACACGTCACATGTCCCATTCATTTCAATGGTGGTTGTTAAGATGTGTTCTTATTTATGAAAATAAACAAAATCCTACATCTAATCTTAATCTGCCCCAAATCCCAGACCTAAACTTGCCCATTTTAGTAACTTTTTGCCTGAACTTAGCCGTTTCACCTGAAGAAAACGTCTCCACGTGGCTTCAACCAAATCTCGTGTCATTTTTACGCTTTTTCATATGTGCTATATGTACGGCGTAACATAAGTACTAAAAACAGGACTGATATCGTGCTGAAAATACGCTATTTTTGTGTCGTGCTATATGTACGCCTTCTTATGAGACTGTGTTGGTGTCTGAGGTCAAAATTGAATTATCGACTGTTCTCAGGCCTTTAGTGTAAACTTGCTCATTGTGCAGTCACGTGTGCAAAAACCGCGACTGTGCTGCCGATGGTCAAACGCTGTCAGTGCATTTTCAGTTCATGCGTCACATACGACACATCGAGTTAACGCCACAGCCGCCGCTCAGGTGGGACAGTGGAAAACGGTCACTCGCTAAATAATGACATCATGGGTTAATAAACGGGTGGAGCGCGGAGAAGAAGGTCGTAGGTTCAAAACTTTCACCAGTGTTTCTTTTTTATTATTTTCAATTGTAAAAATCCTCCCATAAACTCATGTGCTTATGTAAAAGAAAGGTTTCATAAATATGTCTGCAAAGTTAATAAAAAAGCAACTTCAAGTGCAACTCGACCTGAGCTGCAGAGCCTCACAGCTGTAAACCTCACCGTACGTCAAGAAACTAAACTCACATCACTCACATGATCGCTGTCCATGTTTGGTACTGTCGATCAATGTCTATTCACAACACTGGGCGTCTCTTAAAAAGACTTATGTGCAGTGCAGTTGTGGGCGGAGTAAGTGTCTAATCACGTGGTTAGCGTCACCTTAAAAACAAGGAAAGTTTATTTAAAGGTTGTATGGTGGATTTTTCAAATCCAACAGCTGTTTGCTGTTTTTCAAATGATGCACATGTGTTTCTCCTCCCAGGGCCACGCCCTTCACTGCTAACTAGGCCAATGAGTTACTCAGGAACACTGAGGGTTTGCTTGACAGGTTAACAGGCCAATAGATAACGAGGTACCTCGTTATCTATTGGTCAACGTTTTACTGGCCTCATCATGTCCACAGTTTATATATTTTTATAATTCTTTTTTTGTTTAGCATAAGTACAAGGCTGCTACAAATCTATGCAACTGTTTTTGACTAAGACTGACAACAAACAATTTTTGAACATCCTCCATACAACCTTTAAATACAAGAACATATAAACCATTTTGCAACAAAGTTAGAGTGGTAAATGTGCTTGTGCACCAGAGCAGATCAAAAAGTTCTTAAAGTGTGGTGGCTCCAGTTCATAGTTCCTGCTCTGCAAACACCTAAAATGGGGATTGAAACAGAAAAAGAGTACATAAACATAAAAAAAAGTTTCTTCAATGGGAAAAGGCCTATGGAGTCCACCTCCCCTAGGCCCTTTCCGAAACCAATTCCTCCTTCCTTCTCCTCCCCACTTCTGCTAACTCCTCCTTGAAGACTCCTACACAGCTGAACAGAGTTACCTTAGTTAGTTCTCCACATAAAGGAGTGGTTTCGGATGCGCTAGTCCTTCTACCTTCTAAAACGGAAAATGGAGACACGACCACGACGCAACATCCGCTGTTGCTTGGCGACAGCGGTGATGCTGCATCAAATGATTAAAAATCAGATTGCGCGCCGTGTCAGACGTCGCAGGCAACTAAAACGCGTGTTAACATTGTTGATTCACTGGAAAGAGGTACAGAATGTTTTTATGACATAGTAGTTTGTTTATATTGTGGTTTTGTTTATTTACGTTGTATTTATATTATTTAGAAAATATTGAATGAACTATGCACCACTGTTTTCACAGGAAAGAGGGCTGTATTTGAAAATAAATACAAGCTGCCCGTTAATAGCCGTTTACGCAAATCCCGAAGCTTGCATGAAAAAGGATTTTCGTGTTTCCAGGGAAACATTCCGACACCTTATGCAGCGCATCCCAAACATGAAAGACCACGGCTGGAAGCCAGACATGGAGCTGCTGGTCTTTCTATATTATCTGGGTCATGGCCTGTCTCTCGCTGTTGTGAGTGCAACATTTGGAATGCCAAAGAGCACGGTGCACGACATCGTACACCGCGTAAGTGCTAAAATCACCTCCAAGCTCCCCGAGGTTATCTCTTTTCCCTCAGCAGAAGAACTCCCTAACATCTGCCAGGGTTTTGCCACGTTGGCACAAAATCCGGCTTTTGACTGAGCGGCGGGTGCAATGGACGGATGCCACATACGAATTAGGCCACCGGGCAACCAATATTCTGCAGATTATATAAATTATAAACTTTTTGCATCCATACAAATGCAGGCCATTTGTGACGCCAGAGGCCGCTTCCTAGACATATTTGTTGGCTATCCGGGTTCCGTCAACGACGCCAGAGTGCTACAGAATAGCCCCATCTTTACCAACGCTCAATATCCTCCACCTGGCTATTATTTGTTGGCCTATCCTTGTCTGGTGCAGCCAATAGGAATTCTTACCCCTTTTAAACATCCACTGCTCGGGAGAGTGCAGGAGCGCTTCAACCAGCACCATTCAAAAGCGCGCTCTGTAATTGAGCGCGCTTTTGGAATGATGAAGGCACGCTGGCGTGCAACTTTAAGCAAGGCCCTGGAGGTCAGCCCGACGTTTGCACCAATCATTATCGGATGCTGTGCGTTTCTTCACAATATCTGCGTGGCCACAAATGACCTCGTCGAGGTTGAAGATGGTGAAGAAGAAGCAGATGAAGACATGCCACCCCCTGTACTGCATGAGCGCACTGGAGACATCATGAGAAACCGAATAGCTGCTCGTGTCTCGGCTCCAGCTCAGTTGGCGGATATCTTAATGACCACGATTATTTATAGCTGCATTTAGCCTCACATTTTTGTTATGGATTATTTTTTGGAGGCCATGATTTTTGTTGAAGTTATTGTGGATCATTAAAACAACAATGAAACCAACTCTTCTTCTTTTGTAACCATTAACACCAAACTATGCTGACAAATTGCTTAACTGGAACAAAATAAGATACTGTATGCTTATTAGAGATGCCAAATGGAAACCCCTTCTCAATTGCCTACATATAGTTGAAGCCATAGGCCATTTAGACACTATTTTGTGTCATCTAAATTTACCCCCAGCTGGATAAGGAACCAAAATCACTTCAAGGAACAAACATTCTAGTAGTAGTAAAACTAAGCATTTCCACAAAAAAGTAAACCTACATAACACAGTCCAAATAGAATTATTTCTAATATAAAGTGGTTTGTCCTTGTTACCATAAACATCACCAAAGTAAACTTTTTGGGACCATTCAGAGAAGTAGAATTTTAACTAGGCTATATAGGCCTAACTGTCTAAAGGTCACATTTTACAACGTCAATCCAACCTAGTACGCTGAAATGCTATTTGAGATAGCCACAACACGAGAATAAGACATATAAACCAGACAACAAACACAACATACAAAATGAAGTAGGCTCACATTTTATCAATCATTTTTGAAATAATGACATTAGCTTTTCATTTTGTTTGAGCATGTCATTGTGGCGTTCGTCTTCTTTTGCGCTTTCTTCTTTTAGAAGGGAGACTGCATCATCAATTTTACGTTTTTTCGACACGGGTGCAGAGGCAACACTCGGTCCCGAGGATGGGGCGCTGGGTCCCGCACTGGATGAGGGGATCGAGGATGGCGCACTGGGTCCAGCACTGCATGAGGGGCTAGACGGGGAGCCATGGTTGTTTGCTGCACGTTGTCGCTGGTGATCTGGCTGGACATGCATGAGGCAACCAGTACAGGTGGCGTGATAGCTGGCCTGCAGCCAATTTCCTCATGCATGTCCAGGTAATATGGCCAGGTTGAAGGCGTCTCTTCCCCTTGGTCTGTACCACAACCAGTCTGTGGCTTTTTTAAATCTGCAGCAAAAAGTGTGTTAAAAGGGTATGAAAACCATAAGCGTAGGTAGTAAAACTTACCTTGTATTTTTTTTTTAAGTTGTCCCATTTTTTAGCAGTTTGTTTATCGTGACTTGTCCTTCCAAATCAAGCTCGTGTACAATAATCTGCAGAGAAATGTATTAATCACTTTTGATCCACTCTGTTAATAGAGCTAAAGCTGAAATTAAAAACAGGCCTAATTGTTTAGAACGACTGACTTCCATGCCTTTTGTGCTGAATTTCTTTTTTTTGTAGTAAATAAATGATCATATTCGGCTCGTTTTTTGATGAGTTGTTTTGTTTTTGCAGTGGTCCCTAACAGAAGGATTTTAGATAGTAATAAATTATCACAGACAGCGATAAGTGAATCATATTATGGAACTTACATTTGAAAGTTTCCTGCCGATCCTCCTGGTCGGACGACATTATCAGTTACCTGCCTTCTGAAGGAAGCATCATTGCCGACTTGGCAAATGAGGACTTTATACCACTTTCACTGATTGCTAATTGGTTTCGTACAGTGCTTAATGTGGCGGCTCCTTCGCGGAATGCGCAAAGTGAGGAATAGTGGCGTAGGAAAAGGAAGGAGGAGGCGGTTTCGGAAAGGGCCCTACAGTGCCACTGCAGTCACCTCCTGTGATACCAGAATTGATCATTTGTAAAAAAAAATGGACAGAACTTCGGGTCAAAATTTGAAGTCAACAAAACAAATTCAGAGCTGACTTTTGTGTTTGTTTATGACATACCAACCTTACCGGAAGAACAATAAATTCAACTCAATGACATGGCCGTACGCAGCATTGAGGTCGGGCAGAAAAGGAAAATGTACAACGAAAAAAACAAATGATGATCACGTTTTCACGCCTTTTTGGGTAATATTTTACGAAAAGCCAAAATAACCACAATGTTGGTTGAAGCGACGTTTTCTTTGGGTTTAACGGTTAAATCTTACCTCAGTCCTAAACAAACTTGTTAAACATAAAGAAAATGGTCGCCATGTGGCTTCAACCAACATTTTAGCTTTTGTCATTCTCATCATGCGTTTTTGACATTTTGTTGTGTATTTATGCTTTCTTCGGACATTGGGTATTTATGCTTGTAGGAAACGTATTTTTTTGAGGTGTTAAGTGGGTGCTGTTCTGAATCATTGTTTATTGTTGCAGGTCTGTATTCTGGATCATAGCCTCCTGATATATCTGGACAACTTGGCATCAATAAACAACAAAATACAGTATGTTCAGTCAGTTTTACTCCCCAAAAGCATACACAGAGAAAACCTTCTGGATGTTCCTGTTCGTCCTCACACAAAATGTCTTATTTCTAAATCTGCAGATGTCGGAATAAATCAACATTCAACATAACTTTGCTTGAATTGTTGGTAGGATCTGTTATTGATCTCTGCAGGTTCCAGTCGACTCAGTCTTGCTTTTGTTTTGGAAAAAAAATCCCTAAAAATAAAGCCAAGACACTGTTTATGTCTTGTCTTTCAAAGAAACGACATCATTTGATTATTTTTGAAGCCACAAAGCAAAGTCGCACATGGAGTGTTTGTCTGCTGTCGAGGATGAATGTAACACATGGAGCTGCTTTTGAAAGTTTCAGATTTTTGGGCGCAGTGTTTAACAAGACATATTTTAACCAACTAAGAACTATGGTTTTGGATGTTCAATAGACGATAAAACATGAAGTTATGAATGCTACCCTTACTGCATTTCTGAAAGGTTTGTTCAATAGTCAGGTCCGCACCGACAGAAGTGAGCTGGTGAGTAGTAATGAGTTCTTTTGCTAAACTGGCCTAAACAATTATATTTTTACTTTGACCTTTATCCAAACCCGATCCCTAAACATACCTGTTACCCGAACCATTTTCCTAAACTTAGGGTGCACTCACACTGGTACGACTAAACTATGCCAGGCCCGGATGGCTCCTAAAGCACAGTTCTTTAGTCCAGTGTGAGTGCAAATGAACCGTGCTCAGGAGCAGCGCAGATCTGACTCTGGCCTGGTTGGAGGAGGTGGACCAGAGCACGGCACGGTTACTTATGTGCACGCACGCACACAACTTTAGCCTACAAGGTTGGTTTTAAGCACTTACTAAGTCCCCCAAACCCGCCCTCAGTGTACGACAGGGGCAAAACTACGTACTACTGGAGAAGAGGATGTATGGCAGGCAGGGTATACAGAATTAGCAAGGCTGGCACTACCTATCTCCACTCAGTTTCATTTCACTCCAGCTCCAAGTCAGGTATTGCTAACCAGGCCATCCAGATGGTTTATCTCGTGATATTTGTGAATTTACAAACACAAGATAAACCATCTGGCTTTCCAGCCGCCCATTTGGTTTGAGTCCGCAACGGTGGTGGTTTGGCCCACTCAAATCGCAGGAGCGAGGTTTTGAGGCCCAATCACATTGTAGCAGGGCGGGCTAACACGGATTGTTAGCGCTCCGGCGCAGCCGCAGAGTCTAATTCAAGCTCAACAAAGATGGCTGCTCCTGTGGATGTACGTGTTCCTGCACTAATAAGGTAGGCCCCACACCCAATCAGCTCGAAGTATTTCACTAAAAGCCCCACCTTTTCTCAAACCCTCTCAGCGAGTGAAGTCCCAGATGGATACAGTGAGAACTCAGATAGGAGTTCAACACAGAGCCATCTGGCATGAGCCAGGTTAAGGTATCGCAGGACTGCAGACGGTTCCCAAAAAGCAGAAAATTTCGGTCTTCCAACCAGCAGACAGAAGCCGATTGGTGCGTTGGCCAGAACCAACATCAGTTAGGAGAACAGTAATGCATTCTACTTATTTGACCTTGTGTCAAATATTAACTTAAAATATGATATTATACCTTTTAATGTGCAAGTTTACCACAGAGAAATAGTAACATTCATTGACACACATGTTTATGCTTTACTTCCTGAACCACAAAACAAAACAATAGCAGTGATTGGTTAAATAAAAAAGTCTCCACCTTCTGTGAAGTGAACAAACTTCAGTGATGCGATGTCAGACAGTTTCTACACCGGCTCATGCATCAGGCTGGTAGAGAACAGGGTTAAAACATAAAATTAAAAAACATCAAGAGAGAAAAATGAGCGGGACTTGGAACGATGATTTCAAAGTGCAGTTCTTAACCACTCGACTATCTGCTGAGACAAGTGAAAAAAGAAACAAGTGGGAGAATCTAAAACCTAAATTTCCTGAGCTGAAAAAACGACCCGAGCACACTGGTTCTGATTGTCCCTGTGAGACCTGGGGCCTCATTTATAAAAGTTTGCGTAGGATTTGCTGAGCAAGTGCGTACACCTAGTGCCACAGTGGCGTGCGCCACGCAAACTCCATATATAAAAGCCTCCGTGCACTCTCCTCCACGCAATCTGTGCTTATAGATCCCACCTGCTTCTAGAATCTGCGCACGTGAAGCCACGTCAGGCCACGCCCTCTCCACACCTCCAATTCACCATGAAAGGTGACTCATGAATAATATTTTAATAGACATGAGGCGATAATCAGTGGGTTTGACAAAGGCAAAGGAGGAGTCAGCGGGAGACGCACCATTCAGCTTGCCTGACCAGCCAGTCCCACACGCTTTGACAGACACTGTCCAAAGACGTAAGGGTCTGGGATCAGAGCGCCGGGATCAATTCGAGGACGGGCTTTCCGAGCGCGGAATCAACCCAATCACAGAAAACCCGGAAATTCCCCCGATGCAGCGACGCGCTAAACAGGTTGTTATAGTAAATATGTAGCGCAAGGATTTTTTCAATGAGCATTGATCTATATGAAGGCCCTGAACGCGGTTTGCTGCTACGGTTTGATTGATACGTCCCTAATTGTTTAAAACCGAAGCTATAGCCGAAAACAATGATCTATCAGCTACGTCTGCCGTCTGGTTATTTTGAAACGGTTAGAAAAAGTTTTGAAATTGCGGAGGGGAGGGGGGAGGAGGGCGTTTGTGATTGCATCGTCCTAACTTTGGACGACGAAATCGTTGGCTATCTCTTCAGTTTCAGACCCTTCTGCATTCAAACAGAATGTAGGAGGGGCTACTGGTCAGCAACCATTCAGCAGCAGCAGCGCAGCTTGTCACATGTGATTTACTACTAATAAAATGTGAATGAAAAAGACTCTTCTCCCTCAAATTAGGCTCACGTTGAATGAATCAGATGTGTTTAACAGAATGTGCGTGAGATTTGGCCTCGTTCACTCACATAGGCCTATACGTGCACGCGGAAGTCTGAATGAATGAAACGAGGCTCATGAGCGCGCGAGGGTGACACAGATGCCCTCCCTGAACGAGCCAAAGAGCGAGAGGGAATACGCTGGAGCCAGAGAATTGACAACGTTACAGGCGAGAACGGAACGTAAAACTCCTGTTGCTTCTTTGCCTGCATGTGCGCGTCCGTGGCACAGACACTTTAGACATTTCCTTTACTTAGACAGATATGGGTAGGCGCTCCAAAGCTCCCCGTTACCAATTAATAAAATGATCGCCTTTGGTGCACCCCGGTTTGCAGGCTTTGTGGGGCGCGCGTTGTGTCAGAATGATTTCTGTCTATCTACATTCTGCCGCGTGCTGCATAAAGTTGGACCTGCGTCTTGTCCGAGGCTTTATTTATTAAACAAACCTAGCTAATGTGCTGAGGGAGGAGTTTTCTCTCAGGTCCGAGCGTTGTTTCATAAATACGTTCATAGATTCAGCGGCATTCTCTCTGGTATTAGAGCCATAAGCAACAACACGCACGCACGAAGCCACGAGCTTGTGCACGAGAGCGCACGGCTTTATACATGTGTTGTAAATAAAAATGAGAGGAATAAACATCTCTTGTCTGTGTTGGTCAACATCATTTAAGGTAGATATAAATGTAATATTTGTATAAATTATGATTTTCTGCATCAAACACTTCCTCAAACTCTCTCACTTCTGCTCCTCTCCACGAGTGTCGTCTTTTCCCCGTGTCTCAGTCTTTGCGTACAGCGCACGCATGGGTTCCAGTTTGCGCAGAGCTAAGCAAAACCCTGCGCCTAGTGGAGCTTTTATAAATACCACCTTTGGCGCAGAGGGAGGTTTACGCACTGCGTAAGGCGTAAGCAAGCTTTATAAATGAGGCCCTGTCCTGGCCCTGTTTGTGTGCTGGTCTGCGTAGAAAAGCCAGTGCACATTTGTCCAGAGGCTGTTTCTGCTGGGCCTTTGCGTCTTTTGGAAAGCGCCGAGCCGAACTAAACTCTCTGGACAGTTGTCATTGCACAGACTCTATTCAAACCAACACAAGAGCTGGCCTTTGAAGAGCGTGTTGTTTTAATGAGCGTTTGTTTAGGCCCAAAGGACTCACTGCATCATCAGTTCCACTTCCACAAATGTGCAGAAGAAGAGAATGTGAGTGAATCATTGTCTGGTTATGTTATTGTTAGAAAGAATTTGACTGAAAAGAGGCTCGTCAGAAGTTAGAGAGGCAGACATAATTTATGATAGAAGCAACGGAAAATAAATGAATGAAACAAATGAAATAAGCTGCAGTTTGATGACCCTAACCATTGCTTTAAAAACAAATCTATTCACGTTTAGGTCTTGTGCTAAGTGTCCTGTAGAACTCTCTTTATATTTGGTTTAGACTGACTTTCGTCTCTTACACCACTTTTGAGTTTTTCTTTAGTGNTCGGTCCCGAGGATGGGGCGCGGGTCCCGCACTGGATGAGGGATCGAGGATGGCGCACTGGGTCCAGCACTGCATGAGGGGCTAGACGGGGAGCCATGGTTCGTTTGCTGCACGTTGTCGCTGGTGATCTGGCTGGACATGCATGAGGCAACCAGTACAGGTGGCGTGATAGCTGGCCTGCAGCCAATTTCCTCATGCATGTCCAGGTAATATGGCCAGGTTGAAGGCGTCTCTTCCCCTTGGTCTGTACCACAACCAGTCTGTGGCTTTTTAAATCTGCAGCAAAAGTGTGTTAAAAGGGTATGAAAACCATAAGCGTAGGTAGTAAAATCTTACCTTGTATTTTTTTTAAGTTGTCCCATTTTTTAGCAGTTTGTTTTATCGTGACTTGTCCTTCCAAATCAAGCTCGTGTACAATAATTCTGCAGAGAAATGTATTAATCACTTTTAGATCCACTTCTGTTAATAGAGCTAAAGCTGAAATTAAAAACAGGCCTAATTGTTTAGAACGACTGACTTCCATGCCTTTTGTGCTGAATTTCTTTTTTTTGTAGTAAATAAATGATCATATTCGGCTCGTTTTTTGATGAGTTGTTTGTTTTTGCAGTGGTCCCTAACAGAAGGATTTTAGATTAGTAATAAATTATCACAGACAGCGATAAGTGAATCATATTATGGAACTTACATTTGAAAGTTTCCTGCCGATCCTCCTGGTCGGACGACATTTTCAGTTACCCTGCCTTCTGAAGGAAGCATCATTGCCGACTTGGCAAATGAGGACTTTATACCCACTTTCACTGATTGCTAATTGGTTTCGTACAGTGCTTAATGTGGCGGCTCCTTCGCGGAACGCGCAAAGTGAGGAATAGTGCGTAGGAAAAGGAAGGAGGAGGCGGTTTCGGAAAGGGCCCTACAGTGCCACTGCAGTCACCTCCTTTGATACCAGAATTGATCATTTGTAAAAAAAAATGGACAGAACTTCGGGTCAAAATTTGAAGTCAACAAAACAAATTCAGAGCTGACTTTTGTGTTTGTTCATGACATACCAACCTTACCGGAAGAACAATAAATTCAACTCAATGACATGGCCGTACGCAGCATTGAGGTCGGGCAGAAAAGGAAAATGTACAACGAAAAAACAAATGATGATCACGTTTTCACGCCTTTTTGGGTAAATATTTTACGAAAAGCCAAAATAACCACAAATGTTGGTTGAAGCGACGTTTTCTTTGGGTTTAACGGTTAAATCTTAACCTCAGTCCTAAACAAACTTGTTAAACATAAAGAAAATGTCGCCATGTGGCTTCAACCAACATTTTAGCTTTTGTCATTCTCATCATGCGTTTTTGACATTTTGTTGTGTATTTATGCTTTCTTCGGACATAGGTTATTTTATTTGCTTGTAGGAAACGTATTTTTTTTAAAGTGGGTGCTGTTCTGAATCATTGTTTATTGTGCAGGTCTGTAATTCTTGGATCATAGCCTCCTGATATATCTGGACAACTTGGCATCAATAAACAACAAAATACAGTATGTTCAGTCAGTTTTACTCCCCAAAAGCATACACAGAGAAAACCTTCTGGATGTTCCTGTTCGTCCTCACACAAAATGTCTTATTTCTAAATCTGCAGATGTCGGAATAAATCAACATTCAACATAACTTTGCTTGAATTGATTGTAGGATCTGTTATTGATCTCTGCAGGTTCCAGTCGACTCAGTCTTGCTTTTGTTTTGGAAAAAAAATCCCTAAAAATAAAGCCAAGACACTGTTTATGTCTTGTCTTTCAAAGAAACGACATCATTTGATTATTTTTGAAGCCACAAAGCAAAGTCCACATGGAGTGTTTGTCTGCTGTCGAGGATGAATGTAACACATGGAGCTGCTTTTGAAAGTTTCAGATTTTTGGGCGCAGTTTTAACAAGACATATTTTAACCAACTAAGAACTATGGTTTTGGATGTTCAATAGACGATAAAACATGAAGTTATGAATGCTACCCTTACTGCATTTCTGAAAGGTTTGTTCAATAGTCAGGTCCGCACCGACAGAAGTGAGCTGGTGAGTAGTAATGAGTTCTTTTGCTAAACTGGCCTAAACAATTATATTTTTACTTTGACCTTTATCCAAACCCGATCCCTAAACATACCTGTTACCCGAACCATTTTCCTAAACTTAGGTGCACTCACACTGGTACGACTAAACTATGCCAGGCCCGGATGGCTCCTAAAGCACAGTTCTTTAGTCCAGTGTGAGTGCAAATGAACCGTGCTCAGGAGCAGCGCAGATCTGACTCTGCCTGGTTGGAGGAGGTGGACCAGAGCACGGCACGGTTACTTATGTGCACGCACGCACACAACTTTAGCCTACAAGGTTGGTTTTAAGCACTTACTAAGTCCCAAACCCGCCCTCAGTGTACGACAGGGGCAAAACTACGTACTACTGGAGAAGAGGATGTATGGCAGGCAGATACAGATTAGCAAGGCTGGCACTACCTATCTCCACTCAGTTTCATTTCACTCCAGCTCCAAGTCAGGTATTGCTAACCAGGCCATCCAGATGGTTTATCTCGTGATATTTGTGAATTTACAAACACAAGATAAACCATCTGGCTTTCCAGCCGTCCATTGGTTTGAGTCCGCAACGGTGGTGGTTTGGCCCACTCAAATCGCAGCAGCGAGGTTTTGAGGCCCAATCACATTGTAGCAGGGCGGGCTAACACGGATTGTTAGCGCTCCGGCGCAGCCGCAGAGTCTAATTCAAGCTCAAAAGATGGCTGCTCCTGTGGATGTACGTGTTCCTACACTAATAAGGTAGGCCCCACACCCAATCAGCTCGAAGTATTTCACTAAACGCCCCACCTTTTCTCAAACCCTCTCAGCGAGTGAAGTCCCACATGGATATAGTGAGAACTCAGATAGGAGTTCAACACAGAGCCATCTGGCATGAGCCAGGTTAAGGTATCGCAGGACTGCAGACGGTTCCCAAAAAGCAGAAAATTTCGGTCTTCCAACCAGCAGACAGAAGCCGATTGGTGCGTTGGCCAGAACCAACATCAGTTAGGAGACCACAGTAAATGCATTCTACTTATTTGACCTTGTGTCAAATATTAACTTAAAATATGATATTATACCTTTTAATGTGCAAGTTTACCACAGAGAAATAGTAACATTCATTGACACACTTTTATGCTTTACTTCCTGAACAACAAAACAAACAAATAGCAGTGATTGGTTAAATAAAAAAGTCTCCACCTCCTGTGAAGTGAACAAACTTCAATGATGCGATGTCAGACAGTTTCTACACCGGCTCATGCATCAGGCTGGTAAAGAACAGGGTTAAAACATAAAATTAAAAAACATCAAGAGAGAAAATGAGCGGGACTTGGAACGATGATTTCAATGTGCAGTTCTTAACCACTCGACTATCTGCTGAGACAAGTGAAAAAAAGAAACAAGTGGGAGAATCTAAAACCTAAATTTCCTGAGCTGAAAAAACGACCCGAGCACACTGGTTCTGATTGTCCCTGTGAACCTGGGCCATTTATAAAAGTTTGCGTAGGATTTTGCTGAGCAAGTGCGTACACCTAGTGCCACAGTGGCGTGCGCCACGCAAAGCTCCATATGTATAAAAGCCTCCGTGCACTCTCCTCACGCAATCTGTGCTGTATAGATCCCACCTGCTTCTAGAATCTGCGCACGTGAAGCCACGTCAGCCACGCCCCTCCACACCTCCAATTCACCATGAAAGGGACTCATGAATAATATTTTAATAACATGAGGCGATAACAGTGGGTTGACAAAGGCAAGAGGAGGAGTCAGCGGGAGACGCACCATTCAGCTTGCCTGACCAGCCAGTCCCTACACGCTTTGACAGACACTGTCCAAAGACTTAAGGGTCTGGATCAGAGCGCCGGGGATCAATTCAGGACGGGCTTTCGAGCGGAATCAACCCAATCACAGAAAACCCGGAAATTCCCCCGATGCAGCGACGCGCTAAACAGTTGTTATAGTAAATATGTAGCGCAAGGATTTTTTCAAGAGCATTGATCTATATGAAGGCCCTGAACGCGTTTGCTGCTACGGTTGATTGATACGTCCCTAATTGTTTAAAACCGAAGCTATAGCGAAAACAATGATCTATCAGCTACGTCTGCCGTCTTGGTATTTGAAACGTTAGAAAAAGTTTGAAATTGCGGAGGGAGGGGAGGAGGGCGTTTGTGATTGCATCGTCCTAACTTGGACGACGAAATCGTGGCTATCTCTCAGTTTCAGACCCTTCTGCATTCAAACAGAAGTAGGAGGGGACTGGTCAGCAAACCATTCAGCAGCAGCAGCGCAGCTTGTCACATGTGATTTACTACTAATAAAATGTGAATGAAAAAGACTCTTCTCCCTCAAATTAGGCTCACGTTTGAATGAATCAGATGTGTTTAACAGAATGTGCGTGAGATTTGGCCTCGTTCACTCACATAGGCCTATACGTGCACGCGGAAGTCTGAATGAATGAAACGAGGCTCATGAGCGCGCGAGGTGACACAGATGCCCTCCCTGAACGAGCCAAAGAGCGAGAGGAAATACGCTGGAGCCAGAGAATTGACAACGTTACAGGCGAGAACGGAACGTAAAACTCCTGTTGCTTCTTTGCCTGCAGTGCGCGTCCGTGGCACAGACACTTTAGACATTCCTTTACTTAGACAGATTGGGTAGGCGCTCCAAAGCTCCCCGTTACCAATATAAAATACTCGCCTTTGGTGCACCCCGGTTTGGCAGGCTTTGTGGGGCGCGCGTTGTGTCAGAATGATTTCTGTCTATCTACATTCTGCCGCGTGCTGCATAAAAGTTGGACCTGCGTCTTGTCCGAGGCTTTATTTATTAAACAAACCTAGCTAATGTGCTGAGGGAGGAGTTTTCTCTCAGGTCCGAGCGTGGTTTCATAAATACGTTCATAGATTCAGCGGCATTCTCTCTGGTATTAGAGCCATAAGCAACATACACGCACGCACGAGGCCACGAGCTTGTGCACGAGAGCGCACGGGCTTTTATACATGTGTTGTAAATAAAAATGAGAGGAATAAACATCTCTTGTCTGTGTTTGGTCAACATCATTTAAGGTAGAAATATAATGTATATTTGTATAAAATTATGATTTTCTGCATCAAACACTTCCTCAAACTCTCTCACTTCTGCTCTCTCCACGAGTGTCGTCTTTTCCCCGTGTCTCCAGTCTTTGCGTACAGCGCACGCATGGGTTCCAGTTTGCGCAGAGCTAAGCAAAACCCTGCGCCTAGTGGAGCTTTATAAATACCACCTTTGGCGCAGAGGGAGGTTTACGCACTGCGTAAGGCGTAAGCAAGCTTTATAAATGAGGCCCTGGTCCTGGCCCTGTTTGGCTGCTGGTCTGCGTAGAAAAGCCAGTGCACATTTGTCCAGAGGCTGTTTCTGCTGGGCCTTTGCGTCTTTTGGAAAGCGCCGAGCCGAACTAAACTCTCTGGACAGTTGTCATTGCACAGACTCTATTCAACCAACACAAAGCTTGGCTTTGAAGAGGTGTTGTTTAATGAGCGTTTGTTTAGGCCCAAATGACTCACTGCATCATCAGTTCCACTTCCACAAATGTGCAGAAGAAGAAATGTGAGTGAATCATGTCTGGTATGTTTATGTTAGAAAGAATTTGACTGAAAAGAGGCTCGTCAGAAGTTAGAGAGCAGACATAATTTATGATAGAAGCAACGGAAAATAAATGAATGAAACAAATGAAATAAGCTGCAGTTTGATGACCCTAACCATTGCTTTAAAACAAATCTATTCACGTTTAGGTCTTTGTGCTAAGTGTCCTGTAGAACTCTCTTATATTTGGTTCTAGACCTGATTTAGTCTCAATTAAACAATTTGAGTTTTATTAGCCTAAGGATGGGATATAGTGGGAGATTGCTAAACTTTTGTAATTGATTTGACAATTATTTGTCTGATAAAAAGGCACTAGAACAATTACCATCTTCTATGGAGAACAAGAAAAAATCTGCCTGGGAAAAGTCGTATTTTACATCTTTTGAGTGAATTTTGATTGGATTAAACTAGGATTGCAGTGGAACAAGCACACAATATGTTGTTTTATATAAAATAAGAAAGAGACACTTCAATTAGGGATGGGATGATATATGATATTATTGCTAATCTCGATAATTAAGGGCCGCAATTAAATAATCGTGGCGTTTTTCATAATCGTGATAATCGTAATGGCAATTAATCGCAATAAAAGCAGCAGGCGCGCCTGTGGCTTCATAAGAGCCTCTAAAATCTGATGCTGTTTTGGCCGGCAGAGAGCACGCACCACTATATAAGACTGCTCTGACGTTTCTTGTGTCCTCTCACTTTCGTGTTTTGGGTCTTGGCTCGCGTCGTCTCGAGGGGCCAGGTTAATAGACTTGCTCCTTCTGTTTTGCACATTTCTTATTTATTGTAGTGAGTGAATGATCCGTGTGTTTGTTTAGTGCCGTTGGGCACTCCTCTGGCGCATGTTGCGGCTCTCGCAGCAGATTGTGTGGTGCAGGCCGGTTGGTCGGGAGTCAGGTGAACGTGTCAGAAGTCCCGGGTTTCCAGGCGTGCTTGGATCAGGCGGACTGGGAGTCTCCGCAGCGACTGGGCGCGAGGGCAACACGTGCGTCGGGTACATTCTCTAGGGCTCTGAACCTAATACTGAATGTAGCCTATGTAGCTAATCAAATTTAATTCTACAGGACCAGAACAACGACACTGGTGTGTCCCTCTGGTTAACTCCTGGTTCAATTTAAGATTGTAATTAACTAAACTAAGAACAATGTGAACTGTGAATGGAGTAGTGAAAGAACTGAAACTCAAGAGAATGTGAACAATCAACAGAAGTCAACTGAATAAATGTGTGCTAAACAAAATAAAAGCAATATCATAGAACATGCCTCTCTCACTAACAAACCTGTGTTGCCTTACTTGTTTAGTTAGTTTTATTTATTTTCCGGGTTTATCCCGGTGGCGTTGTTGGTTTCCTTTTATTTCTTTACAGCTCATGTTCAAATTATTTTAAACATTTATTTTTATTTCTGCTAAAATCTAATTTAGAAATCCCTCCCCTGCCACATATAAATGTTTAAATGTTGTAGAATAACTGTTGACATTTTATCTGATGTTTGTATAAAGCTTATTTTATCTGCACGCCTGATTTTTTCCCAACCCAGTTATGACACCCTCCCATCACTTTGCATTGGTGGCTATGCTAGCAAAAGTTTATAATTTAAAATATTTACTTCCAGAATTTGGCTAAGGTTAGGGTTAGGCTTAGGTTAAGTTATTTTGGTTAAGCTTAGGGATTTGGGAGAGGTAAGCTAACTGGGTCATAGCATAACTGTGTTGGAAAAAGTAAAGACGCTATCTGCACAGTAGTTGCTATATTTGTATTGTTCACTGTATAATATTTCTTATTGTGGTTTTAAACAATTGTACTATCTGTCCAGGGACAACAGTTGAAAAATAGTCTTTTGGCTTATTCGGGTGCATCAAAGCTATTTGCAGCAAAGCTATTTAATGTACACTGTCCCTGTCAAATAAACCACCGCTGATTGTCACAAACATAGCAGTAACACTCACCAGTGCAGTTGTCAGTAACTACAAGAGTTTATCACTGTGTGAAACAAACGTTCTGCTGCTAAATCATCATTTGTGAATAAAATTTGTCTTTACAACTCGAACATGTTACATTCAAGTCAAAACACAGAGAAAAACAGTCTCAAGCTTCAGGAGACAGACGTCTGTCAGACCGGTTCAGACCTGATCCAAACAGCTGCTCTCGTCCTGTTTTGTTGTTTTATCAAAGAAGTTTCCTCAGTCAACTGGATGAACATCGTCATGGAGCCCGATCTCACAAGAAAGCGTACATTTACCACGACATTACACATTATGTAAATGAGGTATGATTAGCACGAGTTCACAGCTGTTTTGTGTAATTATAGTACGCGTCACAGTCCCCATTCATTTGAATGGTGGTTGTTAAGACGTGTTCTTATTTATGAATATTCATGAAATCCTGATTCTAATCTTAATCTGCCCCAAACCCCAGATCTAACTTTACTAATTTTGTAACTTTATGCCTGAACTTACCCGTTTCACCTGAAGAAA
The DNA here is from genome assembly GCA_038363315.1 of Mugilogobius chulae. NCBI lineage: Eukaryota > Metazoa > Chordata > Actinopteri > Gobiiformes > Gobiidae > Mugilogobius > Mugilogobius chulae. Next base: position 21,600,798 of record CM076399.1, on the reverse strand, counting down.
ACGTCCCCACGTGGCTTCAATTAAAACTCGTGGTTTTTTGACGCTGTGAAATCTCGTGTCATTTTTACGCTTTTTCTTATCGTGCTAAATGCACGGCGTAACATAAGTGCTAAAAATAGCTTTGAAGTCGTAGTCCAAATAGGCTGTTTTTGTGTCGTGGTAAAAGTACGCCATGTTGCGTCATGAGCAGTGATGGTGAAAGGGACGTCGACCGATAAATCCATTGTATTATTTTTGTTACTGTTCAATGTTTATGTGTAAATACCTTCACATATGTGATATTTGTGGTCAAAATACAATCATCAAAACTGCCAAACTTGGTGTAAAATCTTTAGTAAAACTTTAAATATACTTCATTCACTATGTTTTGCTTGAAAAAATAAGCACTTTGAGAATAAATCCAGATTAGAGCCTCATCACAATCTTAAACCTGCTTTGTTCTGAGAGACATTACTTTACATTACACAGTAGATCAAATGAAAACAGACGTTTACAGTAAACAGGGATGATAGTGTGAGGACAGAAGCCTGTAATCGCCAGAGCTTTCTGAACACACACAAGTTTAATTACAAAGCATGAGCGGGTCGTGTTGGTTCAGCCGTGCGGAGTTAGACTTGAGCTCATGGGAAAAAGCGTTCTGTCTCTGCCGCTTCTCCAGGATTACAGTCGATGAACAACGGCTGAGAATCGTTTTAAGATGGACGCTCAGGGCCGCATCAGGGTCTGCAGAGGCTCGATGCTTCGTTGTCCACGACCGAAATTGCAAAACTGTCATTAAAGATCTGCTGTTGAATGTATCCATGTGAAAAATCAAGATCCACAGAAAGTTATCTGAGCTCAAAAGTAGGGTTTATAGGTTTATGTGCAAGTAGTAATAGAAAGTAAAAAAGAAACGTAGCTAAAACAATCATTTAAATAAACATTATAAGTTACAGCAAAACGATGGTTAATGATTTGATTTTGACATGTTTTAAACTCTATTTGATCATTAATTTATATTTCAAGACATGAAAACATGCAAAAAGTCTATATTTCTGTCAACAGTGAGTATATATTCTTGAATCAAACCTAAAAAAACTCTCGTAAAAATTCACTAGCAACTTCCGAAAAAGAAGCCTAACACGGGGATCCCACATGCAGCTCCGCCTCCGAAAGTTGCCTCAGACCCCTCGCCCACTGTCTCCGCTCCAGTCCGCTCCGCAGGGCTGCGTAGCCCTGAGGACCTCAAGAAGAGCATGTGCCAAAAACACGAGTTTGTGAAATAAAAATCCTCCTTGAAGATCAAATAACTATATCTGGAGCACAGACGACTCCTGTGTTTCACAACAGAAGGACGTGTTTCCTCCTCCGCTGAGGGTAAAGAGGCTTTAAACTGTTACGAGCACGAACGTTGTCCTGTCCATGTGTCAGTGACATATTATGTAGTGAACAGTCTGCTGTGTCCAAATATCAAAGAAACTTTGTGTAAAACTACGAACTTTTCGTTATCTGATCAATACGAAGTACGTGTGGAGTGATTTTACTTTGTAAATCCAGACATAGTTCATTTTCTTTTTCCTGTTTGGTGCGTTTGATTGGCGGAGACTGACTTGGCCGGACTCGGGCGGAGATGAAAATAGCCTTGATCTGTAATTTGGTCGTACGACGACGGAACTGAGGCGGAGCCCTGCGCAGCGCATACGGAGGATGTGGAACGGTCTTCATTCATTAAAACAGCTGCACAGTTGATCCGGCAGTCAGAACGGAGCAAGGCGGAGCTGCATGTATTGGGATAAGCACGTAAAGTTCCTACAAAGAAGCAGGCTTAGCAACTAAGTCGTTCTTCTCCTTAGCTCTTGTCGCCCTCTTTTTCTGAGCTCCATGTACCACTGAACACACTACAAAATATGAAATGAAAAGTGTCAGAACCAACTCCAGCTGAGACAGCAGACATTGTCTTCTTCTCCTTTGACCTCGAGTCAAATATTCATTTGGTAGTCCTGTCTTTGATTTAACTCTGACGAAGGCGGAAATCCTGCCGCCGAAACTGTCAGGTAAATATCCTATTGCAAGTAAAAAGAAGTTTGATTTGTAAGTTTACTGCACAGAAACGGCAACAATTGCTGACAGCGAATGGTGAAAGCAAAGAAGTATCCACCTAACACGGAGTGAACAAACCCCAATGAAGCAATGATGGTTTCCACGACTTCGTGATCTCCTCTGGTCTGATCTTCTATTATTTATATATATATATATATATATATATATATATATATATATATATATATATATATATATATATATATATATATATATATATATTTAAAAGCCTGTCTGCTTTATATTTATGTGTCTTATAAGCCCATGTGGGCTGGGCACCCTTAAAAAATGGTGCATGACACTGAATAAGTAATAAAACTAAACTAAACTAAACTATATATATATATATGCTGTCTGCTTGACAGTAACAAGAAATTGATCTCTCAGCACATGTCCCAGTGACATTATAATGACACGAGCCTTTCTTAAAATATGCTAGAAAACAGACAAGTATTTTTTGCTGAATCCCAATCATCTTTGAACAATGTTTTACTCTACGATCAATGCTATTCTGTACTGTAGTCAAAGATTGTGGAACCAGCAGATAAAAGATAAACACCAATAGCTCTGGATGAAAGTCTCAGAGAAATGGACTAAACAGTATATGAACCAATCATGAGTTATTATACTGACTTATTGGTTATGAACAGAATGAATCAATCACTATAGTAACCAAATCTCACTTGTGGTTAGTGTTAATTTGCGTTGTGTTTTTGTATTTATGTTTGTGTTTTGCCCTTCAGAGCCACCGTACTTATTTATCCAGCACTGCCACAAACACAGAAGCATCGTAACACTAGAAAAGTCTGAAAATGTAAATTACTGCCACAACAAACCTGCAACTGGCAAACAAACTAGAGAGACACTGGAGATGTGCTTTTGTGACTGACAGCTGACAGAAACAACCAATCAGAACAGACGCTTCAAGTGGCAGAGCTTGTCTTCAGGCCAAACTCTCACCTATAAAATAATTACAAGATTACAAGTCTTTACAGTGCATTAAAACATAATTGGATAATCATGTTTACTTTGAGTTCATTGTAAACCACAATAGATTTATCACAACAATCCTCTGATAAAACATTTAAAAGTCTTTCAGTTCAGTTGTCATTTGGAGTTGAGAGGTTTATGTTCTGATAATTACTGCAGCTTCAAAACACAATGTTATTTCAGACTAATGTGACAGCTCCACTCAGCTAATGTAAATATAAGCATTTACTTTAAGCTGTTTTGCAAACAACAGTGTCTGGATTAAAAAGTTGACTTAAGTGAACCACTTGAACTGACTTGATTGAGTTGTGTTTTATTTTTTCTTCTCAACTATCTTATGATCTCTGAGGACAACTGGTAAGAACATGGAGCAGGAACATGGATATGGACATGACACTGTCCCTGTGTGACATTATGGTGCGATGTGGCGGTGACCAGTAGGAGGCGACGCCTAAAGTTCTGCTCAGACTCTGTCTCTGATACAATCGCTGTTTGTTTGGGGCTTTGCCATCCTCTGGTTAAGGTTAAGGTTAAGGTATACTTTATTGTCCCCGTAGGGAAATTTGTCCTCTGCATTTGACCCTCTGCTCTATCAGGTACAAAACTGTTACGGTTTCCAATTTGTGTAATTATTTAGTTTAGCAAATGCTTAATGAGACCAAAGTATAAAAGTCAAAAAAGAGGTGAGTGCGTCAACAGCTCTGAAGATGAAGATGTAAGGAAATAATGTAAATCAAGCCCTGACGAAGACACTTCGGTGTCGAAACGCGTTGGCCTGTCCATGACTTAAAGGAGACCTTTTGTGTTTTTTTTTATATTTAGTAAGAAACTAGAACAAATGCAGATCAGTAATTTACCTTTTGTTCATTGTAAAACACAAAGTTGATCTAAAACAACTTAAAAATGGAACAGCTCTAATGGCTTCCTGTTCAAAACTGCAGAACTGATAAGCCCTGCCATATATACTTCACTTTGAGTATTAATCTTTTGAATTATAACAAGTAAATACAGAAAGTGGGAGGGGATAGGTGGTAGGTGAGAACAGCGATTTTCTGAGCACTTGAGCTGCAGCTGAAGAACAATACAAGATTACTCAAACATGCACAAATCAATTCAAATATAAGTTTGAGGAAACTAATGATGAAGGGAGGCCGTTATAACGAGGTAAAAAAAAAAGAAAAGTGAATTTGACATAATAGGTCCACTTTAATAAAGGACTTTTGTATATTTTTCTACTACAGAGTGCCTCGGATTTTCGTCTCTGCCTTTCACAACACATTTACACGTACAGATCGTCTCCTCTTAAGCTTAATGAGACCTTTGTGTCTCACCTAAAGAAAACATCCCCACGTGGCTTCAACCAAAACTCGTGTTATTTTACGCTTTTCATATTGTGCTAAATGTACCGCGTAACATAAATATGCAAAAAAGGCCTGAAATCGTGGTCATAATACGCTGTTTTTGTGTTGTGGTAAATGTACGCTTAGTGATACTGTGTTGGTGGATTTTTCGAACACCAGCTTACGACTCCTCGATCGGTCTGCCTGGGTTTACATTCGCTTTGGAGAACTGGTTTAAATCAGATTAGGCTGGTTTTCCTGGCCTCAATGTAAACGCCAAAGTGCAGGTTCTCAGGAGCAAGTGTGAAAGACAGAAACAATGTAAAAAAAAAAAAAAAAAGCTGAACATTTGTAATTTAAATTGGCGTTTTATCAAGATTCATAAAAAGCAGCTCCGTGGGTTTGCACATTGTCCTTTGTCCGTCTGCGTTTCAGATCCTGCTCAGATCCCTGTTTAGACCCTCGCTGCCTCCTCATCTCCTCGCTCCGCTCCTAAAGGAATAAACGAAAAAGATTCCCCGATAAGGCTCAAATCTCCGGGTGACAGGAGCCGTACCGGACAAATTCTGCGGCGTGAGTGACATCTCTGTCTGTGTTTTGTGTGTTTTCCTGCAGGGATCAGGCTTCGCGAGCTCAACGGGTGAATAATGGAGGTGGGACTTTGCAGGAAACATGGAGAAAACAAGGGACCGGCCAAGACTCGGGTAAACCTGAGAAAAGCCCAGGATTCAAGGAGCCACGGCGCTAACACTGTCTTCATGAATCATAAACACGACACATATAGGCAGAGATAGAGTTTTTGACCATTTGAACTAAACTTTTTGACTAAAAATGACATAAAAATGCAGTAGGACACACGCTTTTTACAAGCTCATATAAATGTGTTTTTGTAAATGCAGAAATGGATTTTAAACATAAATGTAGGTCTTGCTCTTGACTCTAAGAGCTGATTAGCCCCGAGGAGGTTTTCAAACTTTTAACATGATTTCTTTCAATACCCCTGTGGAGATTTAACATGGAAGCCTGAGCTTGTTGAACCAGGAAGTGGGCAGTCACAGTTGAGCTTCAATGTCCTCGTAGGGAGACTTGTCCTCTGCAGTCCTTGAAAACCTCTGGGACATCTCCTCAGCAGCAGTGACTCCACAGTGCAGCGCTCGAGGACACATCTTCATGAGTTGTTGCTTGGCTTGGTCAGTAGTACCATAGCTGGAGAATATAACTTGTTTTTGGTCTGAAGATGGATTGCAGCTAGCAGCCAAAACATGTCAAAAAGGTAAATACAACTCACTAAAAAGTTGTCTGAATAGAAGAAAACGCTTACGGCTAACCACTCTGCCATGTAGCCTTCATCATGCTTCTGACTGTTTTGTTCAAAATGAATGTAATTATTGTGACCATTAACGACAGAGAAGAAAAAAATGAATTCAACTGTTTCCACTGAGGAATAGATATGTGTCCAAGTAAATTCTCAGTGGTATAAAAGTGAGCTATATTAAATATAAACAAGCCAACTGAAGTTCTGTTCACAAAGTAAATTTCTGCAAAACAATGAGCTCATAAAGCATATTTATACTGCGCCTTAGTCGTCCTCGGAGGACAGAACTCATGTCTTTATGTCGGTTTATCAACTCAGACATTGTTACGTTTACAGTTGGTAAAACATCACAAAACAGCAGGTTTATAACGGCAGAAGTGCATGAGCGGCGCAGGAACTGAGTCACAGAGACAAACTAAAGAGAAAATAAGACAAGTACGATCACTAATGAAGCTGTCAGAGGTTTATCTTTCTCAAAACAATTCTCTACCTCGGACTCTGAGGTTTTGTTTGAACATCCGAGCGGGAAATCCAAGATGGAGGACTGTTCCAGTGGAAATTTACAATTTGGAACTCTGAAGTAGAGACCTGCACGGGACTAGATTTTCATGACCGCTCCCGCCCGATCCCGAAGCATCCGTGACCGTTCCCGCCCGATCCGACGCCCCGTGTGACGGGACCGCCCGAGAAACCCCGCGGGTCCCGTTGGGTCCCGACTTTTTTTTTTTTTTTTTGTGACACGGAGGTTGCGTGGCGGCCCCAGGGCATCACAACACGGACACAAATGACTAAACTCTGCATAACTCTCTGCATCTAGTTTAAAAATGATGGGTACCAGCCTAAATAATCTGCATCAAGGCAATTATGTTCGTTTGACACATTCAATCATAAAGCCATGATGTCTGTGTATTTCTTACCTGAAATACAAAGCTCCTCACACCTCCAGTTTCTGCTAAACAAACACTTTACTTGCCCAAACTCCGTGTGTATTATCTCCATCTCCCCGTGCGTAAAAGCCAGTCCTTCATTCATTCCTCTGGGTTTTTGCCTGTGCTGCTGCTGCTGCTGGCGCGAGGACGCACAGATGATGCTCCGATATGCACGCTAGACTAGGAAATACAGCAGTGAGTTTACGTGTCTGCACCTCGCAGGTGTCCGTGTTGTGTCTCTCTGTTGACCAGCAGCGCGCACAAAGCCGTATTTCTTTCTTGCTACGTAATATTTTCAAGACAGCGGAGAGAGCGCGAGTCCGTTCGGACCCGAGGTGTTTGGCCTGACGCCCGCTCCGCCCGAGGCAACGTTAAAACCGCCCGATCCCGAGGGTTTGCTCACGGGTCCGTGGGTCCGCGGGAATTCCCGCCGATGCAGTCTCTACTCTGAAGATTCGAACTCTGAGTTCACTGGAAAGCTAGAAACACAATTCTGAGGTTTTCGTCATTATTTTTCCATTTGGTAAATGTTAATGAGCATTTTAAAGTAAAAGTATGTTTTGTGAAAGCAAACGGAGGTCATGGTGGGTTCTACAGTATCCATCCATAGGCCAATGCTATTCAACTTTATTTTCCCATAATAAAATCAATTTTATTATTTATTTAATTTATTTTAAAAGGGGACCATGTACAATTAGAACATAAATGTTGCCATTTGATGCATTGTACCAGAGTTAGCCTTAGGCTAGTTTACATCTGCAGTCCCCTGGCAGGGAAAGGAACAGCGCACAAACACTTCAGTGTCTGAGGCTGATCCAGCACACGTAACATTTACACACATAATAAAATACATAATGCACTCCACACATATACAGATTCTTACAGAGCCAGTAACAGAAATAAAGGTCCAACTGGGGCTATGATTACAATGCTGGTTGCTCTTGAGGTATTTTTTTGAGCTCAGTTTTAAAACCATTTATTGTACCACATGTTTTTGTATTCAGGCAGCATGTTCCACTGTGTGGTGCCTTCACTGAAAAGGCGGATTGACCAAAAGTAGAACGACGGAAGGGTATAATGCAGCCATGTAAAGAGGCTATTCTTGTGGATCTCACTGAATTTACACTTCGATAATCCACAAAATCCTTCAAACAGCCAGGAGCCAAGCCATTTAGAATTTTGAACACCAGACACAAGTTGGAAAAGATTACTAGTGCTTAGTTCAAAGCGCTTACATGAAGACATTTTAAGTTGGACACTTTTTCTCACAAACAAAAATATAAATATAGTTTAAAATATGTAATATTTAGATAGTGAATTAAAGGCTGGATTCGATTTTTGGAGGGCCTATTTGGCACCCAGGCCTTAAGTCAAAAAGCCCTGATCTAGGCCCTGTGCCTTTAGGTTAAATTTTTTTTTTTTTTTTTTTTTTTTTTTTTTTTTTTTTTTTTTTTTTTTTTTTTTTTTTTTTTTTTTTTTTTTTTTTTTTTTTTTTTTTTTTTTTTTTTTTTTTTTTTTTTTTTTTTTTTTTTTTTTTTTTTTTTTTTTAGCTGTCTTTAGGTTTTATAGCTTAGATTCAGTAAATTCAACTTAACTTAACCTTTTGGGAACACTACTAACTGGGTTATGTCATAATTGCGTTGCGGGAAAACAAGACACTAAAAACAGGCTGGACTAGCTGTGATACTAAGTGATCAACAGCTTTAGAGTTTATTACCATATATCTACTTTTTTGTCTATTAAAACTATGACACAACTGTTACCTGCAGCTTTGTCATAAACATGAGCCGATTACATATAGATTACCTCATAGTTATGGTCTGACTGAAACAGTTTCATAATGCATGATCTGTGAATTTAAGATGATGCTTGTGGTAAACACTGGTTGTTCCGGTTTTGGGGAATGACTCGTTGGCAGCGTCTTAACGGAGCGATTAGGCAACATGAAGCCAGGTAAGAGAACATCGAACCTTTGTGAATGATACTGGTGTAATCTGGGTTAATTATACTGACAAAGTGTCCCGAGGCAAACGCAAACTCAACACAAAATGAGTTTAGACACATGCACTTTCAGAGGCCAAAAATGTACTTAGGAGAAGTCTTGCGGCCCAGATTTACTCTTTAATAATTTTTATACAACCATTCGTAGCTGGAGTTTGGTAAATTTGGCAAAAAGGCTGTAACGAAGGAGTTTGTCTTTTTAAAGGTCTTTCACACCAGGCCGAGGGTTCTACTGCTGACAGGCGACTCACGTGGCGAGGTTTTGAAGACTTGCTTGAATCTTGTCGCCCGCGGCTGCAGTTTCTGCATATGCAGCTGTTTGATTGGCCCGTGGCTACTGGAGAATCAGTGTGCAGGAAAATTGTGCGGAAAACCGAAAATGAATTATTTAGCCGAGCATGGATTGTTGTAATTTACCCCGGTTCAAACGGGACGTAAGTACAAAGGAGAATGGTACTATTTGGGCTGAAGAAAGCAAAGACAAAGGAGTTGCAGCAACTGCAGTACAAAGACTGGACTGTGGTGGGAAATAGAAGTTGAGCTTAATCTGTGAGGTAAGATTCAATAACATCCGACTGCAGCCAAAACGGTGTGTTCTAGTGCAAAACGGGAACGCCTCCATTGAAGTTATTGCTAGACAGACATACTGTATTTGGAGGGACCGTGACTAAGTTTAGGAGAATGGGTAAGTTTAGGGAAAGGGTTTGGGTAAAGGTTACTTTAAATATATAACGCTCTTACACCTCCCGTACACAGACTGCGAGGCGAGTTCGGTCTGAGTCGTGTCAGAGTTTCTTGCGACGTGCCTTGTACATCAGCAGCAGTCCAGTTCAGCCTGTTATTGCCCGAAGCCACGCGGATTCACGTGGATTACCGCGAGAATGCTTGATTATCAATTGAAAGCCGCATCCGACCACTGAAACCTCCGACAAAAATAAACTTCCTACGGATTCTTTCCGGACACTCGAGCGACTCTCGGACATGCACTGCACCGGGGTCTGTGTACAAGGGAGCATTGGTTTTAAGCACTTTCTAAGTCTTGCCGGAGTCCTGAACTCGGACCCAGTGTGCAGCAGGTCTTATGAAGCACACAGGAACGTTCTCCAGCCTTATCAGGAACGCCCTAGCTACAGTCCAACCCTTTAAGATTAGAAACATCTGTTCTCCGTCAGAGTTTGGCAACTACTCGCAGTCAACTTTTGTTTCGCCATTTTCATCTTACATCACACGCCACATTTGTTCGTCGACTGTTGACTGTTTAATTGTGTTTGTGTGAATGTTCTTTTACAACAATGCTTCCCAAAGAGTCCTGAACAGACGCTGCATCGTTCGTCTCTATCGCCAGAGACTGGGCGTGTCGCTGTCAAAGACCCTTAAAGGCTGTTCAGAAGGAATTTGTGACGTGAAGTAGAGTTTTCTCAGCAGCTTCTTAAAGTGAATGTTACGCACAATTTTTAAGAACACTTTCATGAATGAAGCCCACTGTCTTTACAAACAAATAAACAAATGAAAGACAAATGCACAAAACCTCATACTGTGGTGGAAAGAAAATGAGACTGAACTGGAAAAAGTGTAGTTTATTTCGGAATGCCAACCTACAAAAGAGAAGTCAGAGGGCTTCATAAAATATCTGAAAACAGAATCAAAATGCCAGTGGTGCTCAACCTTTTTCTGTCACAACCCCCCAAAAACTAAATATGACCGACTGAAAACTGCTGCTATAGTCTCAGAACCAACCACGTCCCCAAAAATACCCAGAGTGAGAGGCGCATTTTAGTAATACTGCAGCACAACACGTCTACATTCAAAGGACAGACCAGAAAACGCTTTCCAATCTAAAAATCTTGATTATACAGCTGTCAAAACTGTTATTTCCCTCTCGATGCCGATGAACACTGCGAATATCTAAGCGTAACTGCATTCTTGATCACGTTGTCGGCGATAAAACATGTTTCTGAGCTCGCTCCGACTCCACTTGACTCTCACAGCGTCACACTTAAGTCTAATTTAAGAGCAGGATTATCGTGATTGGACGGAGCAGACTCTGACCTCGACTGGAGTTTGAAAACGTTACTGATAAAGGTGAAGAAATACGATGTTTGTTGCCACATTTGAAGTGATTTTCTGCCTGTTTCACGTTTCAAACTCTAAACAGTTTGAGTTCCAAAAATGGTCATGGAAATAATTTAAAAAAAACCTTAAATAGTATAGCAAAAAAAAATCACAATAGATCTCCTTTAATGGCTGAGATCACTTGTTTGGGATAGTGTTGTCACGATACTAAAATTTCAAATAACTAATACTTGAAAAAAAACTCGATACCGATTTTGATCCCACGGTGCCAACTTTAAATTTCTCTTTTCTTATGATAGTATTTTTATTTTTTAATTATTATTTTTTTATTTATGTTTTCTTTTTGATATTATTAAAACAATAGTATTTTAATGTATTATTTGTTTATTATTAACTTGATTCATGAACCTTTAAGACTGGGCTTTGTTCTATTATCAGACACATACAGTATATAGGTTATATATACAGTATTTGATAGTTTCATCATTTCCATCTCCAATGAGAGAAGAAGGGGCGGGGCTTAGCGGTCGAGATGGGGAGGGGGCGGGGCTTAAAATATCGATACTTGTTCAAACGAGTATCGATATCGGTTTTAGTATCGATTAATATCAGGGAATCAATTTTTTGACAACTCTAGTTTGGGGATTTTTTTTTTTTTTTTTTTTTTTCAAAGACTTGATTGCTTGTTTCTTTCTGAAAATCTGGCAACTCTGGTCAGCCTTTAACAGTCACTGCGGTTACATGATCAGGGAAATCAGACTAGGCTAGAAAACCGGACTCTACTTGGTTTTCCCCTCAAACCGGTTGGACCAGTTTTGCTCCTGTTTACATGCACAAGAGTAAACCGATTACCCTGGAGAGACAAGTCTGCTTTGTCAGATTCACTACTGCGTGTAATTTGTTGAATTACTTTAACATTGTTAATGTTGTTTATTTTTATTAACTGTTTGTATTAGGCTACTGTTTGTTAAATGAAACACACTTTTTTCTGGAACATGTAGGACTATTTTAAACATGTAAAACAATGTTAAACATGAAGTTAAATGTGAGATTGTGTGTGTCACTTTGTGCAAGGCACTTTATAGTTCTAAAATTCTTAATTTATTGTTGGAATGTGCAGTGGGCAGGAGTTGTGAGCTGCTCAGTTGCATTTGTCCAGCTGCAGACCGATTGTCTGTTTACATGAGTCTGAAACCAGACTACAATCAGCCGAGACCAGGTGCGCCAACTGGTTTTCCGAAAACCGGTTTACAGCTCCTCAATAGGTCTGCCCGGGTTTACATGCGCTTTCGAAAACCGGTTTAAATTGGACTAGGCTAGTTATCCAGTTTTCCTGGCCTCAATGTAAACGCCCTGAGTGAAGAAGAAACTTTCTAAAAAGTCTGCAAGAGCTGACAACTCAAAACAATGATCCGGCTCCAAGAAAATTGTGATTTTATTTTTTTATTTTTATTTTTTGCCGTATCATCCAGACTAACCACGTTTGTTCACTTCTCCAATACGTCCTTAACTTCCTCATTCTTCTCTGTGATGAGTTTAGCTTCTCGTCGATGAACCACGAACAGTTTGACATTTACAGTTATGCAAATGAGCTTCTTTTGTTGGACTTTTTCCAGGTTCTGACTCAAAGCACAAACACAAAAGTCTGAGCTGAGCAAAGCGTTCGTCTGTCCTCGCTTCCATCCGTCTGTAACGCGTCCCGTCGCTGCTTTACATGCCACCTGCTCGTTTCCATGGAGACGCGTCACTGCCTCACCTGAAATGTTCCACCGCAAGGCTTTAAATGTGTTTCGTGGGACTTTGTTAGACGCAGACAGGAGGTTTTGGACTAATTTTCACCTGAATAGACACATTGACAAGACATATGGGAAAGTGATTTTAAGGTATATACCTGAATAAAATATTTTATTCAGTTAAGTTGCAGTTTATGAAGAACTTTATGAAGACGAAGAAGTTGTAAATAACAGGAAACAGAATCCCTCCACACGTGTCTTCAAAAGACAATTTACACACAACTGACAGCTTCCTGGAGTTTAAAGAGTAATTGGACAAAATTGAAGTGTTACAAGATATTAGAATGAGTCATAACTTGTGTGTGGTTTATGTAGATTTTGGTAATTTTTTCATAATGGTTGTGGAATTACCTCCACCTATGTCGTATTGACCCTTTTCCTATAAATCACACAAGCTCTGACAAAATGCTTCCAAGTCTGTGTCCCACAGAGTAAGTCATGATACATATTCTGACAGCTCCGAACAGAACTTGACATTTTTATCTGCGTTTGTGTTTAAAATCTTTCCAAAAACATGCTAATTTACACTGGTTTAAATGGGTGTCTCCGGCTAAGCTCCGCCCAAAAGAATCAACGCAAAGTCTGCTAACATGCAAAGAGTCAAACGAGAACTATGCACCTCATCAAAACAGACTTTGTTTGATGAGTTTGAGCTGAAGCTTTCATAAATAATAATAATATTGTTTTACATCATAAAAGTAGTCGTTGTCACTCTTGGTTTTAGAGCCAGTCCATAACCCACTTCACCAACACCAAATGCTTTTCATTGCAGTTTTGTTTGTCACTGGATTCAAGTCTTATGAATGTGTTGGATGGAATCTGCATAATAAGTTCACACGATGCCAAAAAGAACAGTGTGAAATAACACAGCGTTAAGTCCACTCCCTGCTCCGATCATTCATATAATAATAGACTGTTGAATCTAAATCAGTGACAGCAACAAGGAAACAATGCAGAATATTCTTATAACCAACACAACTGCTAATACTAAAGTCATACTGTGACATAGCGTAAAAGAACACAGCGATTGTGCCGTATAATCACAGTAATAAAACAACAAGGACAAGGCAGGTTAATAGAGTTAATTAGGTGAATGAAGACGTGACAATGTGGTTTACTAAACAAACAGAGCCGGGCCGATAAGAGCATTAGAATACAGCCGACAGAGCCTTTTCCCAAGCTGTTTGTTTTTACTTGTAATTATGATGGCGGGTACATTAAAGTAAGTAATGCTGCAGTAGCATTCATTAGAAATGATCAACACAACTTCTGTTTTTTTCTCATCAAAGTGCAAGAAGTTAACAGTCATGGTTTAGTCTCATCCATAAAGTCAGTGGGAGATTTCAAATGATTCAGAGACACAAACAGCAGACAATCCACTGCATAGAAATGAAATGACACGTTGTTGTATGTTTCTAAAAGATAAAACCGAACAGCAGCAAATAAAGAAAGAACAGGAAAGGGCCCAAGACTGACCCTTGAGGTACTCCACAGGTTAAAGGAGCCAGAGCAGACACAACAAAATCTGAAAAGTGTAAAAACCTTGTCAAGCTCATTTTAAGTAAAAGACTTTTCTCAGATATGTCACATTTATGCAATACTGTGGAATAATGTAATTGTACCACCTAATATAATTGGTTCTCCGTGTACCACCAGAACAAAACTTGGACTTTATGAGGCCTAATATGAAGCTTAAATGGTTTCAGCTGAAACTAAAACAAGTCAATGACAATGGTAAGCCATAAAATGCTTTGACCAAAGAAAAACAAAACATGAGAACATTTGTCTCAAAACAAACGAGCTTCAAGTATCACCAGATGCAGTCAAAGTATCACTAGTGGTAGGGCATTGGACTTGAGATCCGCTATTTCTTTTACAATCTATCGGAATCGTAGATCTTTCTTATCAATGCAGCTTTGGGGCGGGGTACCTTTAAAGAGGACCTATTATGTCAAATTCACTTTTCTAAGTTTTTATCCTTGTTATAATGGCCTTCCTTCATCATTAGTTTACTCAAAGTTATATTTGAATCGATTCATTCATGTTTGAGTAATCTTGTATTGTTCTTCAGCTGCAGCTCAAGAAGAAATCCCTGTTCTCACCTACCCCTATCCCCTCCCACTTTCCTGTATTTATTGTATATTTCAAAAGATTAATACTTAAAGTGAGGCTTATATGGTTCAATACTGTCCCATATTCACTTTCCAACAATAAAAAATAGTTTTTAAAAATCTGTTGCTTTCTGCAGTTACATTTTAAAATGAAGAGGCGGGGTTTATCAGTTCTGCAGTTTTGAACAGGAAGTCAGTAGAGCTGCTGCTATTTTTAAGTTGTTTTAGATCAACTTTGTGTTTTACAATGAACAAAAGATAGATTACTGATCTGTGTATGTTCTAGATACTTACTAAATATAAAAAAAACACAAGCCTCCTCTGTTAATGTGAATGTTTTGTTTAGGACAAAACGGGCTCTATTTGAACACATTAGTCTTATTGATATCAAGAAAAGAAATGCAACACTCAGTTTTGGAGTTTTGGGGGGGAAGAATACTTTTATTTTTGAGATCCGCCTATCTCATATGAACCTACATCCATTTCTAATCTTCAGGCCAACTCTTGTGGCGTTTACACATTTTCAGTCCAATAACACAACCAAACAATAGAGCAACCAAAACCTAAAGTGACAGGAATTTCATCAGACTGTCAATAGTTCACTGACCCCCGTTGGCTCCTGGACAGCAGTTATTCATCGCCTCATGGATCGGCAGTAGTGTCTGAGTTGATTCTGTGGAGTTGGAACACTGGGACCACCCCACTGGTTCACTTGGCACACACAAGGTTCAGCCTCTCCCAGCGTCTCCTGTACTCTCGATCTCGTCCATCTGCTCTGAAGCACTGGAACTTTTTTTCATCACTGAACACAACTTGGAACCTCCTCTGCAAAGTCCAACGATGATGTGAGTGCACCATTCGACCCGAGCTCTAAGCACTAAACCAACATATGGCCGATCTGGTGGAATACCGTCAGCGCGGAGGCGATTACGGATGGTTCTGGAGACACTGGCCTGTGGTGTGTCTCAATGGGCTCGGCTGTGGACCTGGTGGAGGCTGAACCTGTTACGGAGATGTGTGGGGCTTTGGTCTTGTGCAGCGGTCGTTACACGGGGGACCAGTACGGGCGGTCGTTAGAGGAACCAGTGGCCTGGTATCACTCCACAAGACGACTAATGGTAGAGCGGTGACTCCAAACACCCTGGAGACACAAGACAACACCGTCCAGCTTGGAGCAGCCAATAGCTCCATCCCTCTCTGTTTGAGACAATCGTGGCATCGTGAAGAAGTGTGTTTTTGGCTTTTCTGGTGCTTTATAGAGAAGACTTGAGCAGAGTTAACCAGCGGTAAAAGTCAACTCTGAGTTTCAAACATGGTGTGAATAACGACCCTGTAATGCACTCTTTATTGTTCTCACAATCAGTCAAGCCAAACCAAGAAATCTGTTCACCTGTCTTCACGCTCTATGGACTCAAATCATGATGTAACTCATTTTTACTAATGGACTCGTTTTAAAAGGAATTTTCAAAATTAAAATGTTGCGTTTCTTTTTTCCTTGAGTGTACTTATTGATAGTGCTTCAGAGCCTTGGACCAGCTGGTTTTACGTCTCATAGGCACCACCAGTACATTTGGATGTATTTTGGAGCCAGTCAATTCAAAGCTTTAAAAACTTAAAAAAACAGGTACTTCAGCTTTAAGGACAAACATTTCAATGGAAACCAACAGAGAAGGTGATAAAAGTATCAATTTGAAGAGAAGCTCAGAGTAAATACACACATTTTTAAATGAAATTAAATAAATTAAAACATCAAAGTAACCCCTGCACGCTGACTAATGATTTTCTTCGTTCTAAATTATGAATGTATTTGCTTAGGTGTGTTTGCTAGAGTCAATATCTAAAAGTAGAGAAGCTGCCAAAACATGGAACAGTGTGAAATGACAGTGTGTGACGAGTCCACTCCCTTCTGTCATTAAACCTGTAATAATCTGTAATAATGGAACGTCGAGTCTGTGGAGTTCTGACAGGCAAATAATGCACAAGATACTTAAAACCTGATTACAACCAAGTGAAACAGAGACTTACATAGCAGAAAGAACAGTGAGATTCTGACGTGGAATTAAAGTTTTAAAATAACAAAGCCTTTGATAGAGTTAATTATCCAAATTATTATTCTTGTAAGTTCAGGTGAGAAGACTTTGTGGTTTATTAAACTAACAAAGCAGATTAAACATCCGACAGCTGCTCAAAACTCCATCCAAGATCCACAGAACAGGCGAGGTCGTTATCTTTTCTCATGACCTGGACTAGCTCACTGTTTCTCAAACTGAGGTTCATCTTCTCTTTTTATTGCTTATTTTGTCAATGGGTTTTGCACAGTATCAGCTTTAGTGAGCTATAATAATATCTAGAACAGGGGTGTCAAACTTAGGCCCAGCTCTCAGGATGATTTCTAATTAATATAGTGGCCTGCTGAGAAAAGCATGCAACAGTTTGAACTCCAGGTCCCAGAATGCACTGCAGCAGCTCTGGCCAGAGCGAGACCGCTCTTGGTCTTAATATAATCTCAAGACCAGTTTTTTAAAGTCTTGGTCTTGTCTTGAACTTGAGCACATTTGGACTTGGTCTTGTCTTGGACTCGGCCTTACCTTGGATTCAGTTTTGGACTTGGTCTTGTCTTGGACTCAGCTTTACCTTGGATTCAGTCTTGGACTTGGTCTTGTCTTGGACTCAGCCTTACCTTGGATTCAGTCTTGGACTTGGTCTTGTCTTGGACTCAGCCTTACCTTGGATTCAGTCTTGGACTTGGTCTTGTCTTGGACTCAGCCTTACCTTGGATTCAGTCTTGGACTTGGTCTTGTCTTGGACTCAGCCTTACCTTGGATTCAGTCTTGGACTTGGTCTTGTCTTGGACTCAGCCTTACTTGGATCAGTTGATGGTCTTGTCTTGGACTCAGCCTTACCTTGGATTCAGTCTTGACTTGTCTTGTTTGGACTAGCTTACTTGGATCGTTTTGGATTGGTCTTGTCTTGGACTCAGCCTTACCTTGGATTCAGTCTTGGACTTGGTCTTGTCTTGGACTCAGCCTTACCTTGGATTCAGTCTTGGACTTGGTCTTGTCTTGGACTCAGCCTTACCTTGGATTCAGTCTTGGACTTGGTCTTGTCTTGGACTCAGCCTTACCTTGGATTCAGTTTTGGACTTGGTCTTGTCTTGGACGCTGAGACCACATTTCATCACCACCACTCTGTTAAACTTGCAGCAGGAGCACAGGGACCTGTCCCAGGCACAGTTTGTAATAAGCACTGCACAATAAGATCATGTAGACACTGATGATTGAGTAAATTACAAAGATGGACTTGATCTGTTTTAGATGGACTCTTGGTCTGGTCTCAATCTTGGGACTCTGGTCTCGGAAAGGTCTTGGTCTTGTTTAGTGTGGTCTTGACCGGAATGCATCAAAATGCAAACAGTTGATCCAAAATTTTCTTAAAATGACAGTATGTACAATATAATTAAATCAACGTAATGTAATGTGTTACAATATAATCTGGACACAGTAAGTGTGTTAAATCAGCTTCTTAAAAGCCAAATGCAATATTTGAACAGCTCTCCACCCATTCTGACTCTGATCACTTCCAGCTTCATTTGAGTTTGATACTTCTCCGTAGACCATTGAGTTATTAGAACGACTAGAGAGAGGGCGGGGCCTGCAGGTCATCTTGTGAAAAAAGAGGCAGCAAAATTTGAATTGAAAATATTGTAAAAACAAGGCCATATACTGTAGATTAAAGTAATTCAACATGTTAAATATTTATGGTCCAAACAATAAAAAAAACAACTTTCTGTCTGTGAATGTACATTTTCAGCCTGAAAACACTGCACTGGGCCGGATCTGTCGCAAAAATAAACTATTTTACATTATTGTGTTTACCTCACAGTCCTTACTATAAAAGTTTTTTTGTTTGTTTGTTTGTTTTTTTGCACACTAGTTGGTAAAACATGTCAACAAACAAATACGAAAAGGTTCAATTACCAACATATTTAAGTGTAAACATAAATTAAAGGTTAGTCTTCCTATTAGTTTGCTTTTTCTAGTCATTATACAAACTCAGTGTGTATAATATTGACTAAAAAGAACAAAGTTATTGTAACCTAAAGCAATAAAAGTCCAGTTTCGGCAACCATGATTGTGTTCAAAAATTCTACTAAGATTTTATACAAACTAATTGGAAGCTGCACTTTTAAATGCCATTTTCTCTACATTTTCCTATTTGTACATTTACTTATGTGGGGGAAAAAAATCTTGTGTTTATGCCTTTTATTTTCAGCCACAATTTTGTTGCCTCTCCAGTCGTAAGATGGCCGCCGCTACTGCCACAAAGTCTCTAGTCTTTATAGTAACTCAACGACAGCTCCCATTGCATCACACTAGGCCGTGTCATTAAAGGTCATGGTAATTTGCCAAAAACAGACGCCGAGTGTGGTTAGACGGATGCCACGTTTGGTTTTTGGACGCGTGACAAGCAGCAGTAATTCTCCTTCTTCACGTGTAGAAGACAGGACACGCCCGGAGAAGCACACCTCGAGGAGAAATGCCCACAGACGGCTCCAGACTCACACAGAATCCTCTGACCTTTGAGTCCACTGAGTCATCTGCTTCATCATTTACTGTTTCTCTTTTGTTGAAGTCCGCCGCTCGTCAAGTATTTGTCGCAAAGTTCATGGGAAAATGAAGTGTTGTCAGTAGATCATGCAGAAACGTACAGACGCGTGTTTCCGTCACCCTGCCATTGTTTTGAACCAGACCAGTAAATGGGTTGGGCCTAAAACTCAGCTGAAGGACAATTCAGTTTGCAGATTTTGTTTATGTTTATAGGACACATAATGTTATGCAAACATTACTCTCTTGAGACATAACTGGAGAGACTTTTTTCCTGGAGACAATATCTACGGCCTAACATAAGCAAATAAGGCGAGAAATCATGCTCAAACTTGTGCTGTTTTTGTGTCATGGTATGTACGCTTTCTGGTGAGACTGCGTTAGAAAAGAGGCATTATTTGTTTCTCAACATGGGGGATGCGGTCACAGCCTGACAGCAGAAAGAGTAGCGGCTGATTGACACAAACTGTAGCAGCAACACTCGCCAGCGCTGTTGCCAGCTGGTGAAAAAACAAAGAGAAAACCACAGTCTCAAGCTTCAGGAGACAGGTTCAGATCTGATCCAAACAGCTGCTCTTGTTTGGTTTTGTTGTTTGAATCAAAGAAGTTTCACAGCCAACTCGACAAACAATGTCTCTTTCTGCAGGCGACATCGCAGACTATCGACCAATAATCCCTGTAAAGCAGTCTTTTCCAACCTTTTTTGAGTACCGGCACACTTAATTGCTTAATTTTTTTTTTCGCGGCACACTACCTTTTCAGATGTTTCATTTTCCAAATGAAGCTAATTTCGAAGATAAAATTGTTACATTTTTACATAAAACATCATTCAATTATTCTTTAAATGCATAAATAGAGATTGGATTTGCTTTCTTTCTGCAGTAAAAGTGGTTCCAGCACCCCCCAATGGTATTATTCTAATAAGCTTATTTTATAGATTGAATATTTAAACCGGACACGTTTTTCAAGACACATCCCTGGCAGCAACTGAAGGCACACTAGAGTTCCTCGGCTGAACACTGGTTGAAAACCACTGCTCTAAAGGGAAGACACAGTGGGCTGTGTGAGATTGTGTCTCTCCCTGTGCCTGGGTGGGTTTGATCTGGAAGCAACGGTTTCCTCCACCAACCAAAAAAGGCATTGTCGCGGGTTTTCCGGCCCCTTTCATACCGGAAAAGTTCCTTTTTAGGTCAACTCCTCCTGCGCAGACCAAAATTATGTATTTTAAACACATTATTTGTAAGTGTACAGTAATATTATTTCTTTATATTGATATTTATGAGTGTATCTTGCAAAAGTTTGCCAATAGAAAGCCCAAAATGGCACATTTATTTATCACCATTTTAAGCTAACAGATAGCAGCCGGAACTAGCTTAATCAGGCATTTACGGCTTTAAACGGTAAAAATCTCATTTACAATCATTTGCTTTATTGAAATCTGTGAGGGAATTTAGTGTTTAACAGTTTAGTTTTGTCCGTGTTTAATTAAAATTTCAATACAAATAAAGCAATGTAAAAGAAGTAACGCTAAAGGTACGAATCGGGTCTTCCGGTACGAAAGGGGCCTTGACAGGCATGTTAGGGAAAATCCAGCTACAGTTGTCCTGACCAGGTCAGCAAGAAGATGTGTAGAAGGGTCCTGAGAAGATGCCCCTGAAACATTGAGGAATGGATCGAATACAGAGGAACCTTAACGTCTGGCAAGGCAAGGCAAATTTATTTGTATAGCACAATTCATACTCAGAGCAACTCAAAGTGCTTACAAAACTCTTTTCCTTTCTTTCCGCGACCCACTCCTCACAAAAAATCCCATTGCGTGACCACATGTACAGGGTTTGTTATGTGTTGTTTTTGTGTGTCCTTTGCAATAACTGTACCTAAAGAAAGAAGAAGAAGAGCGAGTGGCGGTGCACACATTAGCGCAGCAGCTCCCGGAGGCTCATGTCAAAATGTAGTTTCATTGAACTCTGTGACAATAAATCCTTCTGTTCTGTTCTGCCTCTGGCTTGTGATGCTGTGGGACAGAAAGACAGGAAAATGTGACTGAAACAAACATGAAGCTGCACTTTTACACTGCTGGAGTTATAGTTTTATGGATCTATCCTACACACATCGTCACATCTGCTGCTCATGTTCAACCAGAAAATACAAATATAAACTTTACACAAATTAAGGAAAAATAGACAACATGTTTGGTCAAATCTTAAATATATTCATGCTGAGTTTGAGTGAAATGTGTCGTCTCTTCAGCTGCTTTTCTCACAACCGTCTTCAACACTGGATCCTCTCTCCAGTGTCACAGCTCGTCAGATTAGATTCAGGGTTTGATGAATGGACTTCTGATCGAACTGAAGATGCACGTTATTCCAGAGACACTTTAATCTTTGCGGTTTGGTGGAAGATGATCTGGATGAGAGCGTGACCTCTGAAGAGTCTGAAGGTAAGATGTCTGAAACGGTCATTCGTCATCCGCACTGACAGTTGTAGCTGTGGTTACTTCTGCATGTTCAGGACAGTGTCTGTGGAAGAAGACAAGTTTAAGGCACAAAGTGTTTGGAAAAGATAATGAATTCTAGCTGATCCATCCCTTCATTCTCCCGCTGTTTGCCGATTTTAAAAAAATCTACAGGTTTCCCTGAGTCCACCCTCATGATTTGCACCATTATGTGTTTCGTCTTACACTGGAGCAGATTTTAAAATACAGTTATATCAGTGTTTCCAAACTCAGAGGTGTAAAGAATATCAGTGTCCAGTGTTTGTCAATTACAAAATCACCACATTTCCTGAAATATCCAATTCACACACATTTCTACATGAACTTTCTTTGGACAGCTTGCAGTGTATTGATTCTTAAGAGAATCACTGACTCCGGTCCATCTGTGCTTTTAAAAGCAATCTCAGCACATCAGTATAAGTAATGTTAGGATTGCCTTCTTATAACCCACCCACAGATGTGTGGTATGAAAAGCAGCACAATATGCTCTAAACAGAGCCACTTTCACATCTACAGAACAGGAGGCAAACTCGGGACACGACATACAGCACTAACAATACATGTTATCATCATTGAACAGACGATCAGTCAATATATGCCCAAGAAGTGTACAACAGTCAGGATACTGCCAGACAGTTTAATGGGGTCCTATTGTGTTTTTTATATTTAGTAAGAATCTAGAACATGCACAGATCAGTAATTTATCTTTTCTTCATTGTAAAACACAAAGTTGATCTAAAACAACCTAAAAATATAAACAGCTCTATTGACTTCCTGTTCAAAACTGCAGATCTGATAAGCCCCGCCTCTTCAGTTTAAAATGTAACTGTAAAAAGCAACAGATTTTTAAAAACATTTTTTTTTATTGTTGGAAAGTGAATATGGGACAGTATTGAACCACATAAGCTTCACTTTGAGTTTTAATCTTTGAATTATAGCAAGTAAATACAGGAAAGTGGGAGGGGATAGGTGGTAGGTGAGAACGGGGATTTCTGAGCACTTGAGCTGCAGCTGAAGAACAAAACAAGATTACTCCAACATGAATGAATCAATTCAAATATAACTTTGAGTAAACTAAGATGAAGGAAGGTCATTATAACAAGGTTAAAAACTTAGAAAAGTGAATTTGACAGAATAGGTCCCCTTTAAAGTCAGGATGCACCAGCGCTCTGTCTAAAAGTAACACTTTTAGCACAATTGTAACTTGGCTCACTTCAGATAGATTGGTATTGATTCATCTGGAACTTTACTTGCTGAACCTTTGGGAAAAGGAGGAACATTTAATGACATATATTAAATGTATTCATTAAATGAGATACATTGAGTGTGTGGCCGAATCAAACGCAGCAACACGAACATCCACGAGAGCTGCCATCTTTATTCTCTGAATCAAGCCGTACTTCCTGTCGTCATTGCAAACTCCCCTCAACCCACCCCCTGCTGTGATTGGGCTGGTCACCACTGTGTCGAACTCCAAACCAATCAGGCGGCTGGGAAGACCACATAGATGATCTCCAGGTTTGTGAGTTTACAAATATCACAAGATAATCCATCTGGCTGGACAGGTTAGCAGAGTTTTACATCATTTTGTTCTGCACACATCTAATTCTCTCCACTTTTACAGCTGTCTAGCTTTTTGGACAGCTCGTTCATATAAAAAAAAAAACTAAATCGGAGACAACAAGCTCCCTTTACTGACTCCACTACTGTTCTGAAAGAGTTGAGACACACACTTGTCCCGTTTCAGTTAGAAAAGCAATTTAGTTAAAGAAGCTGCAGGAGATCTTAAGTACAGAGAGATTTATGACGAGTGACCACATTCCTCTGTAACCACGGCTACGGTAAACAAGTGAGTAAATAAACGCATAAATAAGAAGATAAGAGAGAGAGAGAGAGCTGTGTTTATGTGACCTCTGACCCCAGACCACTCTTTGCTCCGGACTCACTGCTGCACATTTTTACATGAGACGTATTTATCCTTAAACAGAACGTCCCAAAGTCTGTTGCGTAGTTGATTTTCACCTCCAAAGTTGCACAGTGCCTCTTTCAAACCTCCTTTATCTGGTCTCTGCAGGTCACAGGACTTGGAACAGCTTTAATCGCACAAATGGCAGTCCTGCGTGTAAACAGAGCCGGTGCTTCTGTGTGAACGCTGGGTAAACGCGGCGGGAGGGGTCTGGCCCGCGGCGGGACGACACCGGGCCGGAGTCTGAACACAAACACTGGATTAAACCGCAGCTCTTCCACTGATGAGCAGAAGACCCCACACGTCACCTGGACCCACCTGGAGCTGAGCCACGAGGGGAGACACTAAACACACAAACAGAGGCACAAATGTGAGCCCTGACTACTAAACAGGGGCCACGCCATGTTGTAGTGGTGTATATATGCAGTGTTGGGGAGTAACGGAATACATGTACCACCGTTACGTATTCTGAATACATTTTATGAGTACTTGTATTCTGTTACAGTACGGCTTTCAATCGAGGTATTCAGAATACAGTTACTTTTATAAAATCAATGGAATACATGCATGCAAAATAAATGTAGACCCACTGTCAAAATCACCACAGAAAACCAATGTGTAATGTTTTCACAGCAGCAGCTTGTCGCGCTGTCAGTCTGTGCCGCCCGCACTGCTTCATAGAAATAACAGTGTCCAATGAGATCTGGCGTTGTATAGGGGCCATTTACTGCCTGCAGACAGACTGACCAATCAGATTGCCCCTTTATGGACAGGTACATTAGAAGTTTGTTGATGGTTGTCTCCGGTTGTATCATCTGTTCAACTTATTCGGGACTTTATTTACGATAAACAAAGAGAAGACAGGAGTGAGAGACGAACACTCGCAAACTTAAAACTTTTAGATAGGAAACAGCAAAATCATAATGATGATCTCAACAGGGCCTAGTACAAATGCTAATAACAGTAGGCCAGGCCTATGCATTTGATGCAGCAGCAAACACTTATTAGTTATAATATGACCTAAAACAAGTTAATCTCATTGGCTCATTCTTGCTTTAAGATGCTTTAAAATATTATGAGCTCATAATAAAAAGCAGCAGTCATCGACGACGTCGAATAAAATCGATTAAAATCGAAATCGTCCAAAGTGGTCCAAAAAATCGAGATTTTATTTTTTGGCCATATCGCCCAGCCATAACTGGAACATGCTCTGAAGCTCACGGACGACACGATGAATAAACTGTTGTTGGATTAAACCCACGATGATCATAGATGTACAAATCTGAAGTAAACATCTCTTCTTGGCTGAGACTGAAACAGCGGTGTGTTCAGAAGTTATTATAACGCTTGTTCACTTGGAGATGCATTACTAGCATTACTTAACAGAAATAAGAACTAAGAAGAAACACGAAAACTTTGTAATTTCACGTTAAAATTAACACCTAATTTGCATTTCAAATTAAAAGGATTCCAAGTATTCAGAATACAGTACAAAAATTTGCCAAGTAACGGAATACAATACAGAATACTTTTCAGACCAAGTATTCAGTATTCTGTAATGGAATACATTTTCAAAGTATTCTACCCAAAACTGATATATGCATGTACAGCAGACCTGGACAAACTGCGGCCTGGGGGCCAGATAAAGCTCTCAGACTGTTTCATTGTGTCCCCCACACATTATTAAGAATAGGTTACTCTTTCTTTCTTTTATGTGACTGACTTGGCTGTAGGGTTAGGGTTTAGTGTCATTGCTTGTCCTTAAAGGTGGGGTAGCTCATTTTTACACCGCAAACACGATTTAAGTTTTGAATCTGACAAGTTCCTTTTCTAAACCCTTCAACACACGGTTAACATCAAAGTATTCATTTTTGGTTTGCAATTATGGCTAAACAAACACTTCCTACAAACAACAAAGTGAAATGGGAGAGGACCACCCAAGCTCAGCCAATCAGAGAGCAGCTCGTGATTGGAACTAAAATTGATTGTTCCCAGTGTTAGAACTGAAAAAGGAAAAATGTCTTTCCAATATTGTGCTCCAACAGATTGGAATTCATTACAGAGAGTTTTTAAACTCCAAACTCTTGTTTATGGCTCGTTTCGACTCTCTTCTAAAAGACCTGGAAATGCAATCAATAACCTGTAACTGCTTTTAACTGTTCTGTTTATTTTAAAATGTAAGTCTGTGTTTTTGGGTTGTGTTGTTGGAGCCTCTTGGCCAGGACTCCCTTGAAAAAGAGATCTCCGAATCTCAATGGGACTTTCCTGGTTAAATAAAGGTTAAAGAGAAACTAAACTCAGAATCAACTTTTTTTCACTGTTAAACTGTGTATATGGGGTCAAAATTGAATTATCTACTGTTTCCAGGTCTTTTTTGGACATTTTTGTGCAAACTCGCTCATTTTGCAGTTATGTGTGTAAAAACCGCGGCTGTACTGCCACGAGGGCAAACGCTGTCAGTGCATTTTCAGTTCCCTCTGACGTCACAGTGACTTGACGCGCAGACGAGCCGCCCAGAGGGAATAAATAAACTCCTCCCCCTGACGCCGCTGCGGAGGAGTGTTGAAGAGCGATCACTCGCAGCGCATTGATATCAGTCGTCATTTGGCTCAGTTTGTTGAGCGAGTGATGCGAAGTGCAGCTGCTTGTGCAACCATGCGCTGGTTCGAATCCCCTGTCAGTGAAGTGTTTTTCATATTCATTTTTAGAAAATACCCACACAATGAGCTCATGTGCCTATGTAGACTAAAGCAAAGGTTTAATACATATGTTTTGTAAAGTTAAAAATATCTTGACGTGCAAGTAAGCAAAGACTCGTACAGCTTCCCTCAGATAGACTGTCAGTGGTCAGGACCCGGACTGCTCCGTCACATCATTTACCAAGCTCACTGTTCATATTTGGTGCTGTCAATCAAAGTCTGTTCACACCCACTGGGTGTCTCTTAAAAGGCCTCCGGGCATCTCCCACTTTTGCGAGCCTGTTTGAGGAGCAGTTGTGGGCGGAGTTAGTCTCTGAACGTGTGTTTAGCCTCACTTTAAATAAAAAAATAAAATAAATTCTTTGTGATTCCATTCAGACAGTACACAGTGGTCTCATTTTTTCACAAAGTGCTGCATTTATCATGTTCTTTAAAGTGGAAAACACAAAGGTTACTCATTTAGATTCCCCAACTTTAATATTATCACACACAATGGTCCTAAAAGTAGATCAAACAGCCTGTTTTCATCAAGTAGTGGACGGCCACAATCCGGGTTGTAACTTGTGTTCTCCTGGTGTCTCCTCAGACACAGTCGTCTGCAGATCGCCATGGTTACACACATGTGATCGAGATTACAGAATTTACATCCATGGTGGCAGGTTGTGGTGGTGATGATAAAAATCTGACTGTGTTCTCATATTTCTGGGTTTACATTAGACATGTCTAAGTTTGTCCTTATTTGGATTATTTCTCTATGAATATGAGTCGTATTGTAATAAAACGTGCATAATTGCAGCATAATTGTATCTGATTGGCTGAGCTTGGGTGGTCCTCTCCAGTTTCACTTTGTTGTTTGTAAGAAGACGTTTATTGACTATAATTGCAACCAAAATTAATATAAATCGATATTATCCACATGTAGAAGGATTTATGAGAGAAAGTGATCAGATTCAACAGAAATGGGTTATAAAAGAAACAGAAAAAAAGGGTCTGATTTTTGAACGACAAGTTGAGATGAACAAATTATGATGATTCAGTCCTTTCAAAGAGTCGATAATCCCATCACTAGACAAAACAAAGCTCGAACCAGCACCAGAATCGAACCGAAACATCGTCTTATTCCAACACAAACATACCAGGACGTTTGCACACTCTACCTGTTCCCCAAAAACTGCCCCTGCATTTCTGCGCACAAGTCTGAACAAAGCGTCGATTAAAGCGCACCCACACCTGCACTTACCTGATTAAAGTGCGCGTTTGAGGGATTAGCCGCTAGCATGTGCGCGCCTGTGGATTAGCCCGTTAGCGTTAGCCTGTGTGTGATGGAGAGGAGTGACTCAGGCGTATTACTGCAGCTCAGACTCAGACAAACAGGACTTAAGTGAGCTTAGGCTACCACACACGGAGACACATGAGGAGACAGGCATTCCAGGCAAATCAGCAAATGGTTAAAATATATCTGGAGTTGGGTTTTTGGAGTAATTAGCCCAGATTAAATTGTTTTTCCTTTGGTTCTCCAGTTTACAAGTGAGTAGCACCGAGTCACTGTGGGCTACTGAACAACACGGTCTTCTAATTTTATTTTTTATTTGAGAGGGACAGCACATATTAATAGACAAAAGGAAAATACACATGTAGATATGTTAGATTCTACAAATATGCTAAGTTTTATCTGTTGTCCCCGGCAGGTCACAAAACATGACAATACATAAAAGACAAAACAGAGCAACACATTCTAGCTGAAAGTGCTCACAGACTTTCTCTTTTCCTTCAGCCACAATTTAAGGTTCAGATTAATTACAGACTGAGAAGGACAGTTTTAATTGTTAGAGGCAGTGTCGGGTCTAGCCCTACACTATAAACTGTAGTGGGTTCTAACCCTCGGCCCCTTCTTCTTAAAATTAATTTTTGTTTCCTTTAAATGTACACACAGATGCTCAGAACCATAAGCCCTTAATTTCAAATATGGAAGAATTCAATGCAATGTCCTGTAGTCTGGTGAGTTTTAGATGCACTATTCTTATTGTGTGATGTCATTTTACCACAAGTAAAAAGACATGAAACAGATCATTAAAAAAAAATCTAGTAGGGCTTCCTCATAGAGGCCAGATTTAGGGGACCCAGCTCCGGATGCCCCCCTTTGCTCCGCCCCTGTAAAACTGGGCTTTAGGTGGATAACTTTGGAGCGGTTTGGCCGTTATGATATGGTGAGTGTTTCCACTGCAGGTCCAGACTCCTGAGGGTCTGTTACGTGAGCAGCTGACGTCACTCACACATTACACATGCTTTCTTAAATAAATATAAAGAAAATGTACCCAAATTATACTTTTTCTTCCCTGAATCTGAGCGATTCACAAAAAGACGCTTAAAAATTTGAAGTCTGTGTCTGTGACATGAAGGTCACGCTGGTGTTTACGGTCACCTTTATATAATTTATTTAACTTTTTTGCAAAGTCTCTGCGACTCTATGATGCTTATTAAACGCGTTTTGTTTAATGCTTTGAGGCTGGATTTGTTAGACACATTACGGAATTTTTTACAGTGTTTTGCCTCGGCAAATAGGAAACAGCTGATGCTAATGCACTAGCTTTAGCATCTATCGGAGCAACAAATAAAGTTTTCATCAGTGGAAATGTGGTGGTTTGACAGGGGAACAAGTCAGTGTTTGGTGAGGAACATTATTGTATGTTTCTGCTCTTTTCTGTCTGTTTTTACCTGAGCCTGTGTTTTCTCTTGTCCAACCATCGAGCCTAAAGGTGGGACCGCTGTAAGGTCTGCTCCAGGGTCCAGGCTAAAGGCAGGGCTAAAAGCGGGTCGCTATGGACCCAGCAAACGGGGAGGAACGGGTCGCTTTGCTCAGTGGAAACACCATAGGACCGTACTGTACCACCCGAGCCTATGGAAACAGGGCTAGTCAGACTCAGGACTGTCCTGTGTGATCAGAGCAGAGAAAACACTGCTGCACACACTTTAGTCAATTCAGGGTCTGTTTTATGTCACATTTAGGCAAAAATAAAAGCTCTAAAGATCACTAAAGATTTCTAGGATGCTAGTTACACACTTTTTATTTCACTGTATTTTTGTATGTTTTCTCTGTGGATATAGAGGAATTTTGCGTGCGCATCGCTCGTGTTCAGAAACAAAAAATCCTTCTATAAGGTGGAGCTCAGTATCTTCAAGGCATCTGTTGGCACCCTTTTTACTGCCTATTGGACGAGATAGTTCTGGACAGAAGAATGTTTTTCCAAAAGAAATTCCTTTGACAGAGAGCACCGTTTGTCCAAATGTAGTGTGTCTGCGTGGTACCGACAGTCTCCTGGAGCTGTGGCTTTACTGCCAGTCCCATTCACAGTATGTGGTTTAATTTTAGGTGTACCTCAAGGCTCTGTTTTGGCGCCGTGTAATTTATCTAATGTGGTTTGTTTGCTTTGTCTGGAATGTTCCAGAGGGAGACATTAAAGTTATCTATCTCCATGCGATGTTTCAGGTCAGATCTGTGGAGAGGCAAGTCTGCTTAAACCACATAATATCGACCAAATGTTAAATGATGCACCTTTGAATGTTTTCTTTTCTTGACGTTCAGCATTTTTACATTTTCTAAAAGATTTTCAATGGCAATAAACTCGACTGAGCTTTAGACAGGCAATACACAAAATTTTACAACATGAATTAAATACAAAAGCACCAGGTTAATCACTATTATGAAGAGATTTAGAGTGAGATATAATTACATTTGTGTTAAACTGCAGGGCTGTTGTTGCTCTGGTCTTAATGTGGTTTAATCTTGAGTCATGTGAGGATTTCCAAACGTCTCTCTAATCCAGGCTTGAGTCTCTTGTCTCCTCTCAGACTGACAAATGTCATTTATTACACAAAACATGAAGAAATCATTTTCCCAGGCTTTCAGAATCCACAATAAAGTCCTTCTGTGCAATAATATTCAAATTAGTGTGATCCTTCTATCCTTAAAAAGAGTGAACACCAATCCAATCATGGATTACAAATGTACTTAGAGTTCCCTTTTAAATTTCCTTAAACCATTTATAGCTTAGAAGGACATTTAGCCCTGCGCATCATTTCAAAGACAAATATTCACCAAAAAGTCTGACTAAAACATCTTTGTGAAAACTATACTTTTGGCCTTTGATGTCTATCGACTTAATTAAAAGGTCAACAGTACAAATAATTTTCTTTGGTAAATATAACAGTTGGTAGGCCTATACACTTATAGCTAGGATCAGAAAATACTTTCCTCTTCCTTTTTTAAAGCTCAAGGCAGTTTGAAGGAGACCTGTTGTGTAAAAGCGACTTTTCTGAGTTTTTTGTTGCATTCACAGTACACTTTTGATTGGGATCAGGATTTGTTTGTCTGGATAGTTGGGTTCGATTGGGTACTCGTGAATGCACAAACAAACTCTGATGTGCATTCACAATACGGGCTCGGCTCGATTGGGAACCAAAGTTGCAACATGTATCTTTCTCTAAACTGGCTCGGTTCTGTTCACAAACACTTTTTATCAATCGAACCAGCGCTGTAGAGACACTTCTGCTCCTCGCCTGCAGAGGCGCTGTGACAGAAACACGTTACGTCAGCAGCAAAGAAGACACCTGGCTTCTCTGCTAACAGCGCTACAGCTGCATCCAAGACAACACGCTGCTGGACTTTATATTTTTTTTTATGGATCTATCCACAACTTCTTTCACATTAACGGGACCAGAGTGAGTGACAGATGAAGTGTCGGAGCAAAGACAATGTGGACTTTCACTTTAGAAGACGAGAGAGGAGGGCTAGGCATTTCGTTCCAAATGAATAGAGGAATATGTAAAAAGTTCATCTGTTCGAGTAAATCTGGCTCTGAAAGGTTGTCTCTGCTCACTCAGCTGTGTAACTAAATATTAGATGAATATAGACCATTTCCCCGCAGTAATGTGAGCTGTAGTGTTACTTTCTGTATTCGCTTCATCTAAGAGTTATAACTTTTTTTTGTAAATAACGCGAGAAAACAGTGACATACGGTCGTGTGATCATAATTAATTCGACTTAATCATCCCCCGTCCTTCTACTGTTACTTTCATGTGTTTTTGTGTATTATTTGTCTCATTATTGATCTCACACAGGCTGTTTGTTGTGATTCTGAGCCTCACGTGTGTCTCAGCATGGATCATGTCACTGTTCACTTCCTGGTTTTGTTTCACTCACGCTCCGTTTGCTTTACAAAACAAACGAACTGCTCCAGAGACCGATCTCTCCAACTGACCAGATTTAGACATTTTGGACCGGATCAGAGTTCGTTTGCGCGTTCACAATTCCTCAATCGAACCGAACTATCCAGACAAACGAATCCTGATCCGAATCAAAAGTGTATTGTGAATGCAGCCTAAATCTGGTTCGGTTGGAGAAGTTGGTCTCTGGAGCGGTTCATTTGTGAAGCAATCGGCCCGAGAGCGAAACAAAACCAGAAACTGAGACGAAAACAAGACAAATAATACGCAAAAACACATGAAAGTAACAAGAGAAGGACAGAGGATGAATCAGGTAGAAATAATTATGATCACCCGACTGTTATGACCGTTTTCTGCTGTTGTTTATAAAAAAAAACAAAGTCATATAGAAGTTAGATGGAAACAAATACAGAAAGTAACACTACAGCTCACATTACTGCCGGAAAATGGTCTATATTCAGCTAATATTTAGTTCTAAAGCTAAATGAGCAGATAACAAACCTTTTCAGATGATGATCAACATATAGCAAATAATTAATCTGAGGTAAATCTAAAATGTACTAATGTTATTATTGTGTAGATCAGTGATTCTTAACCATCGGACCTCTCTTTGCACATTTAGTAAAACACAATATACTGTACATTTAATAAGAGGTTACTTTACACATTAATATTCAGGCCTCGAGGTCAAAAAGAAAGACTGCGATACATTTCAAATCAAATCAAACTTTATTTATAAAGCGCTTTTCATACATGCATGTAACACAAAGTGCTTTACATTTAATTAAAAACAATCCCACATGCCCCCCACCCTCCACCCGTCCCCGCCAGACAACCCCCATATTACAAGCACCCCCCACATGCCCCCCCCACCCCACACACACACTTACCCCCACACACACACAAACACACACCCCCTTCCGCAAACAATGAAACACAGCTCCTTTCACATACATACATTGGCTGGGTACAGATGGACCAAAGGCAGCATCATCAGAGGAGCTGTCTGCACCAGGAGCAGTGCCACCTGCAGCCGCAGGGCACCAGCCCAGGGCCCAGAGAGGAGGTAAGGTCAAGACCAAACCTCCAGGGCCCATGAGCCAGAGTCCAGCAGCCACAGCCGACCACAGCTCCTGATGCAGAGGCTCCTCAGAAGAACACTGGAGACCCTAAAGTGATTAAGAGATTCAAATAAATAAAAAGTAAGTACAAGCAAACTAAGAACTAGAGTGTAACAGAAAAGCTTAAAAATACTAAAATCTAACACTAGTAATAATAAAAAAAATAAATAAATAAATATATTAATGAGAATAAATAAATACATATAAAACAATAAATACTAATTAAAAGCTAAGCTAAAAGATGGGTCTTGAGCCTGCTCTTAAAAACCTGAATGTTCTCTGCGGCCCTGAGCATTTCAAACAACAAGAAGAAAATTATCTGAACAAAAAAAAGCTTTCTCAACCTAATTTATCTGTTTATTTCTTCACAAACAGAAGCTTACAGAGCCGAGCTGGTGCAACGCTGTCTTTATCACCGGTATTAAATGTAAGTCCTGACTTTAGAAGAGAAAGGAAGCATTAAAATGAGTTTGTCTTATGAGCTTAAAACCAATTTATCGTTTTACAAGTTTATTTTATCACAGTTGTTTAGTCAGTTTTATGTTTTAGCTTTAAAGAAAAACAAAAAAAAAGGGTCTCACACAAAATACAGTGTGGTCAGTAACACTTGTAAGAATCAAAGAAAAGAAACGTATCTATATTTTTGCTTGTTTTGTTTGTTGCGTCTCCGCGGAAACACGATTTCTGCTGCTGCGGACTATTATTACACATAATTACAGGCTGTCAGTGCCTTTTGTTTCAGAGCTTCACAAACATGAGTAATGATGTGTCACACTCACACACTGGATTACACTCATTTAAAAAAAAAAAACTGGGTTAGTAGTGAAACCTTTTTTTTTTTTTTTTTTTTTTGATTGAGGCTACACTGCAAAAAAACTTGTATATAACAAGACAACATAAAGGACGTCTTTATCTGCCAATGGATCAAGATGCCGTCAAGCGATTAAAAAATTTAAGAGATTAATTATTTATGATCTGTAATTAATTAATCTAATTAATCTATTTTTAATCTCACCTAAAAATTACTGAGAAAACACTCAAGTGTTTTAGTTTTGTTTTTATCCAATTTAATTAATTACATTTTTGTTGCAGATGGAAATATTAATATACTGCAAAAATAAAGACTTTAGGAAGTGTTTTGTTGCTAAGTTGTCGAGTTGAACAACCCTTATGTCACTTTGCAACTCGCAGATGGAAAAAATGAAGTTAAAGTTTGAGTAGCTAACATTTTTAGTTGTAAATTAGTCAACTTTGTGCTTTCCAATAAAAAGTAGATGGTAAATAAAGCACTTTGTGAAAAAAATGAGACCACCGAGTCCTGTCTGAACTGAATAATAAAGAATTTCAGTTCTAATCAGGAGCTGAATGCTGCGCTCTGATTGGCTGAGCTCAGGGGTCCTCTCCAGTTTCACTTTGATGTTTGTAAAAAGAAGTTTATAAGCCATAAATGCAACCAAAATGAATACATGTTGATATTAATAGAAGAATTTATGAGAGGAAGTTGTCGGAATTAAAACCTAAATCGTGTTTGAAGTGTAAAAATCAGCTACCACACCTTTAAAGATTTCAAAATAGATTAATGCGATTGAAAAATTAACTTGTCTGTAATTAATTAATCTCAACTAATGCACTAATTTGACAGCCCTAGATATACATTTTCTTAATTGAGGTGAAAATACAATATTTTTCTGATATGTTAAATATTTGCATCTTTCAGTCTTTGAAATAGATTTCATTGTCTAACTTCTCTTTTTGCAGAGTGCAGGAAAACATTTCACCAAAAATAAAAGCAAGACAATCACCACTTACTAATGTAAAGTATAAGTTGTATTTACATAATGAAATCTTTTTTATGTTCAGAGATGTTTGAACAGGTGTGCCGCAGAAAATCTTCCATTAATGGGAACACAGTGTGAGTGTTACGTTTGTGCCCTGCAACGTGATTAGTTAACAGAGCAACACAAAGATATCTTCACAAGTCTTCCATATTTAACGTCTCCAGCTATTATAACAGCTGTAACAGAAGAATTGTGAAAAAATGAACACATCTTAGTTCACATGTTTAAAGTAAAATTATAAGATTTCACTAAAAATGTGCTTGATTGCAAACAGTTTGTCTGTTTTGTAATTTAAAACTGTATTTTATATGTAATATGACATTTATTTATTTATTTATTTGACAGGGACAATGCAATCAGACATAGTTACAAGCAAAGCATGCAGCTGATGCGACGCATATAGAGTGTATAGCTACTGTTAATTTTCAACTCCTGTCCCTGGTTGGGCTTTTCCCTACAGATAAAATATAACATAAAATGTTAATATTTACAACAGTGCAGTTTCATATTTTACATGTACACACTCAACTCTCTCACATAAACACGCTACAATATTTACAAATGGGCACAGCTTTGATTCATTTTTAGCCAAGCCTTGAGCTTTGTGGTGAACAACTTTAGCTCTGATATGCTCTTGAGTTCAGTGGGAAGTGAGTTCCATAGATACCATATTTACAAGAAAAAGCAGACTGTCCGAATGTGGTTCTGCGGTGTGAGATTGCACAGTTGTTACTTGCTGTGCTTCTAGTGACTCTGCTGCTGGTTTGTCTTTGAACAAATGTACGTAGTGGCTCTGGTGCTAGATTGTTCATACATTTGAAAAGAAGTTTAAGAGAGTATAATTTGGCAAAGCTCTCAAAACTTAGCAAATTATACTTCTTAAGTATATTGCAGTGATGATACCGAATTGGTTTTTTATCCATAATTTTAATGGCTTGATTGTAAAATGAACCAATGCTCCTGATGACAGAGGGAGCAGCCTGGGACCATGCTGTCATGCAGTATGATATATGGGAGAAAATCATCCCGTGCATGTACAGCATGGCCGCCTGGTTTGGTATGTAATGCCGAATTAATTTGAAACAATTCAGATTACTTTGAATAGTTTTGGAAATGTGTTTGATGTGTCTGTCAAATTTTAATTGAGGGTCTAGCCCCAACCCTAAATATTTTAAATTCTGTTACATGATTCACATTTTTATTTTGCAGCTTGATTTGAAATTTTGTGAGGTCTACTTTTCTAATAGAAAAGCACATAGATACGGTCTTTGGTCAAATTTAGCACTAACTGATTTTTGATTGCGCCACTTACTTGCCTCTAAGAAGAGGTCATTTCACAACTGTTACCTAGCAACCATATTGTAAAAAACGGGGCCCAAATCCACATAACTTAATACTATCGTTACAATTTGATAGATAATAATAGCTTGTATCACGTTATTCTGTTAAATTAAGCTTTTGTTGTTTTTTGACAACATGTTTTAAAACTCAAATTACTTCCTGTCATTTTCAACTTTTATATTCCGTTTCTTCATAATGTGCGTCTTGAATGCTTTAAAGGTCACCAAAATGATCAAAC
This sequence comes from Mugilogobius chulae, assembly GCA_038363315.1. Classification (NCBI taxonomy): domain Eukaryota; kingdom Metazoa; phylum Chordata; class Actinopteri; order Gobiiformes; family Gobiidae; genus Mugilogobius; species Mugilogobius chulae. Next base: position 21,564,643 of record CM076399.1, on the reverse strand, counting down.
TCAAAAAAGAGAGAAAAAACGTAAATGTAATATTATTCACACAAACAATGCAGAAAAAAGTGCTTATTATTGAGAGTGAGACGTGTCTTTTATGCTTTGTGTCTTGCCCAATTGCACAACAACAGTGTTTTCTGGCCAGACTATTAAACTGCCAATCACTCAGCACCATTCGTCTTTTAAATGTCATTATTAATTATGGGGCGTGCCACAAGGCTGTGTTTTGACCCTGCATAAGTTTATCTAAGGTTATGTTGTGGCTATAAACTAATTTCATACATTACGTTTTTACATTTTCTTTATTCCTTTGGCGTGAAAAGCAAACTGTCCGTCACATAATCTGAGCCACGGCAGGACAAGAAAGCCCCTCAGGAGTTACGCTGAATTAAATATCCCGACAAAAGAGTTTGACCGCGGCCCGTTCCGTTTGTCGACTGTCTGCTGCGGGCGAATGATGAATGAGGCGGTTGAAATGACAAGAGTTGAATTTCCACATCTCCAAACAGATGAACAAAGAGACGGTCCACACGCCCAGGGCTTACGCCGGACTCCTGCACAAAAAACTAATTACTCACACACCTTTGCTTTTGGACACAGCTCCGCCCGGCAACAAAACACACCGGCGAATGATCTGAATTTTACGGGAATAATCGTGTAGAAACTGTTAGACTTGAATTGCCAGAATTGCTGTCGAGGCTTAGAGTTTAATTGTGACCAAGTGTTAGTAATAAATTAAAGGCAGACGGCAGTAACCTTTGCGTCGGAGGATGCAAGATTGAAATATATATTATTAGTAAAGATATTGATTGCTCCTACAGACTGTATCAAGAGCTAACATTTGAATTGTATAAACTACATTTTTCTTAAAGCAGAACTAAGCAACTTCAGTGGTAGTGACACAGCTCTCTTAAACCAGCCTACTGAATAGAAACTTAACATCATTTGTTCACTTTCAAATGTTTCTGTAACTTTAAGATTGAAATGAGGCAGCAGAAACACATCTAAACACAGCTAAATAATGTGTTTCGAAGGAGGCGGGGAGGGCGAAACAACACGTTATCAAGACAAAAAAATGTGAAAACTCTTGGTATATTGCACAAAACTAAAGATTTCCTTAATCAATGTCATAATTTTACCACAGAAATTAGCTATGTGACTGATACACTGTTGGATACACAAATCCATTATTTATTAAATCAAACATGTGTTAAACTCTTACTAATTATAGATACTTCAGATTATGCAATAGCCGTTGATATCATCCGAATTTCCTATACTGATACTGAATCAAAATAATAAAGATGATTCTTTTTTTAATAAAACTAAACTTTTTAATATTGTTTATGTAACTGTTGTTTATAGTACAAATCACAACTTAACAACTTAATCTGAATAAAATGCCCATATTATGAAATGCAATGGATCAGCACCAGCCTGAAATTAGTCTCATTATGTCCAATTAAAGACACAACTATGATATCGGCTGACCGATATCATGGGTCATACCCGATCCAGCAAAATGTCTGGATCGGCACCGATATCGATCCAGGTATCGGATCGGTGCATCTCTACTTCAGATTATGTTAAACCAGATGAAACTCCTCTCCTGAAGTATTCAAAGATACTTTAAATTGCAAATTATTATTTATAGTTTAAGAGATGATTCAATTTTATTTTACCAAAAGTTAGACTGAACAGAACAGATTTATTATCACTGTCACCGAGAACAACTGCATTACGTTTGGAGTGAGCGCCCGGACCGCTGCACCTTTTGCGTGCCGCCACTCGCTCTGAGATTCTGATCCATGGACTCCTGGTAAATAAAGGTCAAAATTAAATTAAAAACAAACAAAAAAAAAAAAAGTGACAAGGATTTAGTCAAAGATGTATGTAATTTTATGGATCTCAGTTATGGAACAATAGCAAAAAAAAAGAGTTAAAATATTTAAATAGAAGCTGTCCCAGTCCATCTTATTAAAACTATGAATATGAAAAGGTCAATCATGAATGTTTTACTTTTAATGCAAACAAACATAACTTGTAAAATGTAAGTAAGTGTATGTAATAGGCACATAGGCTTTTTTTTTTTTTTGCTTCTGTCTACCTCTCTCACTCTTCCTCTCTCTCTCCCCTCTCTCTCAATTCCTCTCTCACCCTTCCCTCTCTCTCTTCCCTCTCTCTCCATTCCTTCTCTCTCCCTCTCCCTTCCCTCTCTCCCCTTCCCTCTCACACCCTTCCCTCTCCCTCCTCTCCCACTTCCTCTCTCTCTCTCCCTTCCTCTCTCTCTCCCTTCCCACTCTCACCCTTCCCTCTCACACCCTTCCCTCTCGCTCCTTTTCCTCTCCCACACTTCCCTCTCGGCTGGTGGTCCCGGTCGGAGCTGGAGCGTGGGAGGCCGCGGTACAAGCTGACAGGTAAACAAAGACACACCTTCCTCCCACTGTTCTCCCACCGACTTCTGACGAATGTAATTTAACTGTCAGAGCGCGAGAATTAACGTGTTCAAAGACGCTTTTCATGATTCCAAAGGAGGCATCATTCATCTGTAGTGATCTGCTTCTGCACAAGCTTTGGGTTCTGCACCTTGAATGAAAATGCAGTAAAAGGCTTGACACACAGTCAGAGTTTTGGATGAGATACTTGATGGATAAGGATGGATAATGCCTCCCGTACACTGACTCTGAGGTGGGTTTGATATGGGACACGTGTGTGTTTTTTTCAAAGTGCCTTGTAAACCATCTCCTGTTCCCCGCAGTCCGTATTTGCCCAAATTTGTGTGGATTCACATGGATTCTTGAATTATCAATCAATGAATCCTTTATTACATTGGTAACCACAGTCCTGTCCTTCTTGACCAGGTACCTATTAAGCAGGTTGTTTCTTACAAATACTTGGGTATTTACATTGACAGCAGTCTTTCGTGCTTATCCCACTATAAGCATCTCCGCTCCATTCCGACTGCCGGTCAACTGCGCAGCTGTTTTAATGAATGAAGACCGTTCCACATCCTCCGTATGCGCTGCGCAGGGCTCCGCCTCAGCTCCGTCGCCGTACGACCAAATTACGGATCAAGGCTATTTTCATCTCCGCCCGAGTCCAGTCCAAGTCAATCTCCGTCAATCAAAACGCACCAAACAGGAAAAGAAAATGAACTATGTCCGGATTTACAAAGTAAAATCACTCCGCACGTACTTTGATTTAATCAGATAACGAAAAGTTTGTAGTTTTACACAAAGTTTCTTTGATATTAGGACCCCCTCGAAAAAGAGATGACACATCTCAAGGGGCTATCCTTAATAAATAAATACATTTGGACACAGCAGACTGTTAACTATATAATATGTCACTGACACATGGACAGGACAACGTTCGTGCTCGTAACAGTTTAAAGCCTCTTTACCCTCAGCGGAGGAGGAAAACATGTCCTTCTGTTGTGATCATGTGAAACACAGGAGTCGTCTGTGCTCTTGATATAGTTATTTGATCTTCAAACTCGTGTTTTTGGTGCATGCTCTTCTTGAGCTCCTCGGGGCTACGCAGCCCTGCGGAGCGGACTGGAGCGGAGACAGTGGGCAAGGGGGTCTGCCGGCAACTTGGGATCCCTGCGTTACCTGGAGAGTCCATGTGGACCACTTGTACTCCAGATACAGCAGCGCTTGTATTTTTAAAGGAGATTGCGTCTCTACGGTATGAGCACTAAAGTAATGTTGTTTTTCTACGAAGCCATCCTAGAACGTATGGTATTCAGGTCTGGTTTGGAAACTTGTCACTACTGGCCAAAACTAAACTTTAAAGCCTCATAAAAGTAGCCTTAAAGACTTTGAGAGTTAGCAAAGGAAATGATCAGGCCTGCTCTGCCCTCATTGTATGAGAAGTCACTGACCAGAGAGACTCTGAAAATATCTAAAGACCCGACACACGTGCTAAACACTGAGTTTGAGATGCTTCTGTCGGGACGCAGGTATAGGCTCCCCAAGTGCAAGTACTGTATAACAAATTTAAAAATTCATTTATTACATCGTCAATTTGTCATGTCAACACAACTAACATGAATGTATATATAATTTTATTATTGTATTGTGTTTTTTATGTGATGTTTTAAGTATGTGTGTTTGCATGATTGTTTATGTTGCAGCACCACGTCCCCAAGACAAATTTCCCCTATATGGGACACCTTACCTATTGTCCATTAACAAGGAAATTCAGTGTGCAGTGGCAACACAAACAACAAACAATTCAGACAAAGAAAACAGACTTGAAGACTTGAGTCTGCGTCGCACATGTTTGCAGCTGTTTGATTGGCCCGAGGTGAACCAGCGAATCAGTGCGCAGGAAAATCATGCACAACACCGAAAAGGAGGCTCACGGAAAAACTGTATTTAGTTTGCTACTATTTAGACAGAGGAAAACAAAGATGGAGGAGTTGCAGCGACTGCGGAATTAAGTCTGGACTGTGGCGGGAAAATCCGTGAGGTAAGATTCCATTAGAGTTTGACTTATGTTCGGTCAAACATCACATCACGCACATGCTCACGCGGCATTTGTTCAGCGACTGGAGGCTGTTCGGATCATGGCCTCTGTAGACGTGGCCTCTGATGGCGACTGGAGCTGAACCTGTGATAAATGCACCAATCACTCTATGACTGTGTCCCTTTCATTGTTGGGGAATTTATTGAAAAAGTAATTAGTTACACATTACTCATTTCTTTTAAAACTGTAATGGTTGCCCTACTTAGTTACTGTCCCAAGAAAGTTACATTACTTTAGGATTACTTTGTGTAAACATCGATCAAAGATAGGATTTGATATATTATTGGCGTCTAAACAAAAGCAAATAACAAATGAGTTGCTTAAATAGGCTGATAATAAGTAAAATCAGAAATAGAAATCATTGTGTTTATCTCATACAATAAGTCATGTTAAGCTGGCCACACACTACACGACTATTTGCTCATTTTCCCATGTTAATTTCAGTCACACTTAGTCACACCTTAGTCGAGATTAGTCGAAGCTAGTTGAAGCCAGTCGCAGTTGTGTCACTTGTGTAGTGTGTGAGTGTCCAATCGTGTAGTTTGTGGCAGGTCTAGACTAGACTAGACTCCTGTCACAGGTTTTTAAATGTTGGAATTATAAGCCCGATTTTAGCTGCGCTCCGGTGCTGTTCATTGTTTCTGACGCTCCTCTGGCAAACACGGAGCCCAGCGCTAATGAAAAGAGCCGAGGAGGCACTGGAAACAACGTGTGAGGTTAAACTTTCTGTTTAGGTCTTTTATGAAGGAACAAGCGCAAAAACAGTGGTAACGGCGAGGCACAAAGTGAAATTCTCCCTACGTAACAAATGGACCGTGTTTAAAATGCACACACGCTAGTTTTTTATACCTCTCATGACCACAACAACAGCGCACCATAGACTGTATATCAACGCACTCACTTCCTCTCTCCACGAGGCGCTGCGGACGTCCTCCTCACTCCAACAACACAAGTTTTCTTCTGATAAAATCTCATAAAAGTAACGCATCCACGTAAAATCCAAAGGGGAAAAATGTCCAACTTCGTCACCTCTGTCGCCATTCTAGTGTCATTTTGAGAGAGCTAGCTAACTAGTGCTGTTTGTGCCGGTGTTATGGTTATTTCGGCATCACGTCAGGACGTGGAGGGTCACATGACCTGTTTAATCAATGAAAAGTGTTTGCTTATGGCAAAAATAAACAAATAATAATTACGCTAACACAAAACTTTTTTTTAAATGTATATCTTGTTGTAGAAATTATTAATCAAAGACCAAAAAAGTATATATATATATATATATATATATATATATATATATATATATATATATATATATATTATATATAATATATATATATATATATATATATATATATGTATACTATATATATATATATAACATGTTCATTAAAAATCGAATAAAAATAAATTGAAGCACTAAACTCAACTCTTTTATAAACTGTGTTGCATTGTTGTTTTGTGTATTATTGTTCTGCTGATAAAGTAATCCTGTTTTCACTTGCCAGTCTCAGTCGTGTAGTGTGTGGTCTCAGTCGTGTAGTGTGTGGTCTCAGTTGTGTAGTGTGTGGTCTCAGTTGTGTGGGCAAAACTCGCATTCTAATTAGTCACAACTGGAAAGTTGTGTAGTGTGTGGCCAGCGCAGTAGTGCTTTTTACTTTAAAGTAACTAAGAGTATTTTGTTAGTAACTGTAATTTACTTACATCAAAGTTACACCCATAAATATTACAATATTTTACATCACAATCTAGAAAAGGTTAGGCTGAGGAACAGGTAATTTTATTTGAGGTGTTGTAATGTTTTTTTAACTGGGTCAAAGCAGGACAAATAATAATAATAAACATAATTGCGTAGGTTGAACAACAATGGAATTGAACACAACTATTCCACAATTACGCAACTGTCACAACTCTGATTACACAATAGTTATGAAGTGACAGAAAGTACTCACGGCGTGTTTGTTTTGTTAAATGATTGTTTAAATTGTCATTGTGCATTTATTTTTAACTATCCAATAAATTCAAGCCATTTTAACTCATAAGAGACCATGCGTTTATATAGATTCATTCTCATATTTCATTTCTGCCGCTCTGAAAGTGTGGAGTGACAAATAGATTTCTCTGTTGACACATTCTGAGCGTCTCTAACATCGGCTGCTCGGTTTGTTTACAATATTAAGTGCTCGTTCCGCCGCCGCTTCTGCCAAACGGCTCAAAACATTTCCAAACGCGCACAGGAGGATGTTTCTCACACTTCTTTTATCATTTTTGAGTTTGTTTAATATCAGCCACACACAGACTTCTCCGCTCAGGCTCCGCAGATGCAAAACAGATAAATATTTTGAGCTCGGATGGACTCGGCGCAAACAGGAAAGAGAGATTTCACAATGCTCAGTCACTCGATATGTGTTGCTTACAAAGGGGATTATGATATGACGGAAAATCAAACTACAAATTAGACAAATGCACAGTTTGGGTTCCGTAAATCTGAACTTTAAGAAGTATCGTCTGTCCACAAAAGAATAAGTTACATCACAACTGAGCACTGCAACGTCTTTGTATTTAATTAAAGTGACACTAAACCCTAAAAATCACATTTCATCTAGAGTTAGAGCCAGAAAACTGTGCATTGCCAGTTTATATGATGCTTTTTAATTCAAAATTTTGCTGCATTCAGACCGGACTTCGTTGAAGCTTCTAATTTTGCGCGTTGAAGCAAATTTTGGTGCATAATATTTTCAAAGCTGACACTCGAAAAGGCGTCCAAAACGGGGACAGAGACACTTTTTACGCCCCTGACGCGCTTCTTTGTGTTCTCGCTTTTATTGCAAATGACTTTGTTTAGTTCGTAGACAGATCACTTTGAGAGAGAGAAAGAAAGAGAGAGAGGTTTGCTGCATTTATAAAACGTAGCCAATAGCAACACTTTCTCCTCCTCCACTGTCGTACCACAGTGGTTTTAAACTTGACAATGAGCATTTTTAATAGATTCATGTGAAGCATTGTCAGTCCAGATCATGTCCCATGTTGTTTGTTTTGTCATGTCGCCAGATTTTCAGGTCAACAGGCAACCAAGCCTTTGAAAAAATCCCAAAACAAGCAACCTTTCATTAATAAAAGTTATTAAAAAACTCCAGTAAACAGTCCTTCTTTCCTCTTTATGTGAGAGCAGAACAGCCGCATGTCACTACGTCACAGGAGAGTCGTCTGATTGGTGGACGCAAGTGTTCGATGCTCAGGCTTCAATGTCTGATGAGGCCAATAGGGGTAACACAGGAATTCCACATCCTGCATATGCGCTGCGCTGCACCACAGAACACCTCCGATTTTGTGCTTAAAGCCTCTCCTACTGGATGCATGTTGTCCCCACCGGGCTGCGCTCCGCCAGGCTGCGAAGCCTCGAGAAACACGAGAAGAGCATGTGCGGAGAGTATAAGTGTATGAAATAAAAGTTTTCAATTAAAGCCAAAATAACTCTTTATTGTGCAGCAGGAGTGCAGAAAACGGCCGTGTTTGATGGGATCGCTCTTTAGCTCACGTCACATGAGCTTACGTGTGTTCTTTCTCCCACACGAGGGCAAAGGCATTACGTGAATGAGTCCGATAAAAAGTATTCTCTCGTCACTGTGTCAGTGACATAAAGTAAAAATTAACAGCCGACTGGGTTTAACTGGCAAAGCAACTAGCTGTATAAACATTAAATACATGTACTGTAATCAAAATCAAGTCCGTGCGAAATGTTTTTACTTTGAAATTTCGGACGTAGTTCACATTCTGTTTCCTGTTTGGTGCGCGCTGATCTGTGGAACTTGTACCAGTCGGAGCCGGGTGCAGAAGATTTTACCGTTGATCCGGAATTTTTCGGAGGGCGGAGTTGTGGAGCTGAGGCGCAGACCAGCGCAGCGGATATGCAAGATGTGGAATCAGCTTGTTATGCATTAACGTCTTCCGGTCTCAGAGTGACATAGGTCGTTACATCCGGTGGCGTGGTTGCTCTAGTGACAGTGACACAGTTGTTTATTCCAAATGCGATGGACATCAGACGAGGGATTTTGAGCTAGTCCTCAAGCAATTTTCATAAAGAAAAGTGTGCGCCAATTCCGCGAACAGAAACTCCGCGCACATCCCGAGTCTTGCTGCTCATGATCCCGGGCAGAGGCGCTGTGGGCTGGGAAGAAGTGAGCACACGCACCGCTCAGTGTTGCCAGACTTTCAGAGAGCCGAAAGCGACAGCCCCTGACCCACATCGTCGCTGCGTCTACAACAAATGACAAAGGAGAACGTCTTTTTTTAAGAGGGTTGCTTCAGGACTAGACCAAAATCCATCGAATGATGCATTGCATTTGGAGTAAACAACTGTGTCACTCTGGCAACTACGCCACCGGATGTAACGACCCATGTCTATCTGAGACCAGAAGACGTTAGTGCATAACCCCTATTCGTCTGCGGCAGGTTTGAGTGTCTATACTTCGCAAGACACAGCGCCAGCAGACGCCTGAACAAGCGAATTTTAACATTCTGATGACCATCTTTAAGCAGCTGCAGGGAAATCACATCATCGCTGCGTCTCTGTTCGCGCACACTCCCAAACTTTCCACTGCCTCGTTGAAAAAGTTAGTGTTGCGTGTTTTCTGCCATCCACTATTTTGAATATTTGTAGCTCCTGTAGCGCTCTTAAAAATGAATAGCGTTTTGACTAACACCTTTGTCAGATCATTTTCATTTGGACCAGTTCAGAGAAGATTAGCAGGTGTTTTAATTCTCTCCCAAGCCACACCCAGTGAAGCTCCAGCCCATCTAGAGCACAAAGACATAAATATTTACATTAAAATAGGTCGGACTTTAGAAGAAACATCTTAAGTTATAATCTATATTTAGTCCATGAGGAGACAAAGTGTTTAAGTGAGTTTTTAAGAGGCACGAGTCATCTGTTCTCTGTGTAAGTCCTGAGATCACAGATGAAGTCGTCGTCTCTGTTCTCAGCCACAGTGAGTTTCGTGCAGTGTTTTTCTTTGGCGCTGATAAGAGAGGTTCAGAGCGAGTCCCGGAGTCAAACAGGAGTCCTGAGTTATGGCCCGAGCAGCAGAGGAGTCCTGATCTGGGACACTTCAGAGGGAACGTGAGCAGCTTTACGAGGGAAACACAGACTCCCACAGCAGCTCCACATGTTTAGGATTCAGCAGGGTTCATCAAAACAACACACACTGCAGGCGAAGAGAAATGTACTTCATAGAAAAAAAATGTACAGGTTTTATCATGTAATGTTTTTATTTTGAAATAGGATATTAATGCAAATTTAGAAACATGAACACAGCCAGGTTAAGGTTTAAACAAAGATTTTCACAAAAGAATTTGGGATATTTGAGTCATTTACCTCTTGAGTAAACTTGGGTTTGACTAAAAATTCAAATTTTGGGACTATTTAAAACTCTTTATTATTTGTTATCTTTCTAAACCACAGTCCGTACATTTGTTTATATAAATATACTTTATTCTTCACGTGTTTGATACCTCATTTTGGCTCAAGAGTTTGTAAAATGTTGCTTGGAAAATGTCCTTCTTTCACATTTCAGTGGACGTGATTGACAGATTAATGAGCCAATCAAGGAACATGCATGCTTGGATGCTTTAAATGTGGCTCAGAGAAAAGACTTTAAAACAGCTCTGCTTGTGTTTAAGTCTCTCCATGGACTAGCACCAAAGTACATTCTGACATGTTAGTGCCTTATTATGTTTGGTCTCCCAAAATATAGGAGCTTATTTGTTTAAAGCCAAAACATGGCTCTTAAAAAGACAAGTTTGCACCCATTCATGAAAGTATCATAGTTTGGCTGAGAAGAGTGATGTGTAAATGTAAGGTTAGGTAAGGTTTATTAAGGACAATGTACAATTACATTTAGCACAACGGCAGAGATGCTTGTACCAGATTCTTACAGCTCATTTGTATCTGTAGTTCTGGGAAGGGGAGAGGGGAGGCACACCTTATCTTACTTTAAGAACGAAAGTATGATTTTATCTTTCTATTCCAGTGGAATAGAAAGATACGATGAGATGTGGTCATAGTTTTAGTAGCAATCTAGAATCATGTTTTTGTAATTAAAGCTAATGAAATGTTAATTGTACACACTGTAGAGCTGAACGGTATGACCAAAAATTGATATCACGGTATTTTTCTAAATTATGTCGGTGTCACGGTATTTGACTGTATTTTTTATTCTTGTACATGACTAGGTGTTAACCCCGTTTCCAAATAATTTAGAGAATATTTACTGCAGTAAATTAGCTTGGAATGAGCAGACTAGTATAAACACAGGTTTAAATAGTCCCACAGAATGCTGCTGTCTCCAAAGAGGTGACAGACAGTGACACTCATAACTGTAATGAGGTGAAGAAATGAAAGTGCATGACTTGCAGTCAAAATACAGAACGCTTCTGCGTGCGTTGGGCATGGATTTGTGATGGGAAGTCCTCGTTGAGGATAAATACGTGTCGGGGGAGCAGGCCGTCATGTGTTTCGTGGGATCGCTTTAGCTCGAGACACGGCGGTGGACGTCTTTTCCTCCTCCATTTGGGGTACGTAGACTGTTGTGTTGCGAGCATGAACTCCGTGGCTCACTTTCTTTTTCCTGTTCAGTGCGTTATGGGCTGCGGAGCGTCACTTTGCCGCGGACTTGGGCAGAGAGGATGGTGGCCTTGGTCCGTGTTTGGTTGAGCAGCGGCGGGGGGACGGGGCTGCGGCGGGGCCTTGCGCGGCTAATGCGGGGGATGTGGCGGCTGTCTTCAGTCATTGAAGCGGCTGGTCCGGTGGTCGGAACGGGGCGGGGCTGTATGTGGTGGGATCAGTACGTATATTCTGCGGCGCGTTCCGCCGCTCTTTCTTCCAGACATACCGCACACACCGGTGTATGAAAAAGTCATATAATTAAAAAAAGCCCTAACACTGTATACACTGTATACAATGTTATGGTTAAGAAACCATTTAGATCGGTTTTCTTCTACAGTGCAACATCAACCTGCCCAGGGACGACAGGTGGAAATAGCATTCCTTGCTACAACCTAGCACAAGCATGTCTTCTTTAGGGTTAATATTTATTGGGGATTGTCCCTGTACAGATAAAATCATACCATATCAAATGCACATAGTGATTTTGTACTTTGTGTTTGTTGTTTGTCAGTGCTCATAATGTGAATTAAAAAGTCCCGCTCTTTGTTTTTGAGAAGTCCAAGCGCTTCAAGTCAAGTCTCGAGTTCATTTCATGAAGCTGCTTCAAAGGTGCATAAAACAAACAGCAGAACACAGGTACGTTTTCAGTGATCCGAGCTGTAAGTCAAGCACACGGTAGCTGATCTGCTCCAGGTTAAAGACGGGAGGATGAGGAGCGAGGACACAGGAGGAGGAGGCGAGGGCAGAGGAGGTAAGGGCTTAGGAGCTAGGACACAGGAGGAGGAGGCGAGGGCAGGAGCTAGGAAGCAGGAGGAGGCGAGGCACAGGAGGAGGAGGGAGGGCTCAGGAGCAGGACACATGCAGGAGGAGGCGAGGTCTAGGAGCTGAGGGTGGACTCTGCTTTAGCTCAGGAGCCGTTTTCCCAGAGCTGCTTCTCTCTGCAGACACTTCACACGCAACATGACAAGCAAATATTCGGAGAAGGCTTTTGAATGGGCCGACGACTCCGCGCTGACCTCAGGCGCCCCGGTCAAAAAACAGATTCATCTTTGGTTAAAACAGAGATCTGTCGTAAAACATGTTACCGAGAAGCTGAAGCCGAGAGAATGTAGCGACTGTGGAGCCAATAAAGAACAAGCCTGGACTTAAAGAGACGACATTTTCTAGTAAAACATGATTATATTTAAAGATTTCAATTCATATTTTACTGCTTATATAGCCTTTTACTTGCTGCGTTCAGACTGGCCAGCGTTGAAGCGTCCAGTTTACATCTAAAGTCAATGTAAATCTGCGTTTTGAGGCATCCAGCTCATTTGCGGCGCTATTTTCAGGGATGCACCGATCCAGCTTTTTCTGTTCCAATACCAGATCAGATACTTTGGCTTTGAGTATCAGCCAATACTCGATATCAACCGATACTATGTGGACTGAAATACCTTAGACATTTGTTCATATGGTCTTATGTAAACTTATTTATAGTGCCAGTCACAATTTAGCAACTTATCATGAATAAAATGTCAAACATCATGAGATGTTCTGGATCAACACCAGCCAGTAAATAAGTCTCATTATGTTCAATTAAAGGCACAACAATGGTATCAACAGAACCGATATCATGGAGCCGATACCCAATCTAGCTAAATTCTGATCCAATATCCGATTGGTGCATCCTTACTAATTTGCATCTAGCGCGTTGAAATTCTCTTGTTCAGGCGTCTGCTTACAAAGTAGACCCTCAAACCAGACGTCGACGCCCGAGTTGATCTCTGCTGAACTTTCAAGTTTTAAAGACCCGTGTCCACCAATCAGACTCTTCTCTCCTGTGACATGTGACATGCTGCTGTTCTCCTCTCTCATCAAGAGGACAGAAGAACTGTTTACTGAAATATTATTAACTTTTTTTTTTAAAGAAATGTCACTTGTTTTGGGCTTTTTTCAAAGGCTTGGCCGCTCGTTGCTCTAAAAATCTGGCCACACGACAAAACAAATAATGTGGGACAAGATCTGTTCTAACAATGCCTCACATGGATCTATAAAAAATGCTCGTTGTCGTGTTTGAACCACTGCAGTACGACGTAACACTGGAGGAGAACAGAGACAGCAAAAGGACATTGTCTGGAGAAGGAGAAAGTTGTGACTGGGTAAGTTAACCACGTTTTATAAAGACAACGATCCTCTCTCTCTCTCCCTCCATCTTTCTCATTGTGATCTGTCTACGTGCAAAACAAAACCTTTTGCAAAAAGTAGGAATGCAAAGAAAAGCGTCAGGGCGTAACAAGTGTCCTTGTCCCCCCCCAACACCACTGACACGCTTTGGGGCATTTAGTGCGCCTGTTGGGGCGTCAGCTTCAAAAATATTCGGTGTCAAAATTTGCCTCAACCCACAAAATCAGCCTCTTTGACGCTGTCCGGTCAGAACGCAGCGCAAGACTGAGTGTTGCAAGACTGAGACAAGACCAAGAGCAACGAGGGCCAAGACCGAGACAAGACCACCTGTTCCAGCCATTTAAAGCAAGAAAATAATAATTTGACTGAAAATTTTTTGCAGTCAAGATTTTAGTTGCATTTTAATCGTAATATTATAGTGATATCTATGTTTTAATGACATAGGTCTGATCTTAGCGATAATACATTTTCAGCTTAGCTATGATATTTGAAAATTTATGTAATAAGTAGAAAGATCGATGTAATAAGGAGAAACTTGTGATGAGAAATTTTTAGTTGAGATGAGAAACGTCTATTGGCTAAACTCTTGCATTAAAGGGGGTCTCTGGGTCCTTCCCCGGAAACTTTTGCTGAAAACAGAAGTAATTTCCTGCATTTTGGTGGATTTTAGAGCAATTTCTTCAGCTTTTTACAGGTGCAGTTCTTGGCCATGGTATATGATATGTTACTATTATTAGCTTGTTAGATTTGGACAAAGAATCTACTTTTTAATGTGAATAAATCGACAGAATGCCTGACGGGCCATGTTAGTTACAGTTGCCATTTATCAGATAAACGTTCAAGAAAACATCACCAACAGAAATGTTCCTATATCTTTTCCTATATTCCTATATCTTCTGTCACAGTGACTGAGAACTTTAAGTCCCTGCATTATGCATGTATTTGGTGAGTGTCATGTTATGAATGAAAGTGTCATCAGTAGGCGTGGTTTGCGTGCATGTGTACATGAGTGGGCTTAGCTGTGCAGGTGTGTGAGACTGAGTGAGCGCAGTTTTTGACTGTGCTAGCCATGTGACTTTTATTGTTCTGGATATAGTTACTGTATTGAATTAAATGTATCTTTGGAACTTATGGAAGTGCACGCGTCAATTTTAAACACCCAGTCGAAGTGGCAATGAGTAGCTTTAGTCACATCACCACCTTTGAATTTTTTTACAATTATTATTATTATTTTTATTTTATTTATTTTACAGTTACAGTGGGGGTGCACGGTAGCCAAGTGGTTAGAGCTCTGGCTTCCCAATAAGGAGTCGTGGGTTCGACTCCCGGGTCGGACCACAGCAACATCTCACGATCTCTCTGGGTGGAGTTTGCATGTTCTCCCCGTGTCACTGTGGGTTTTCTCCGGTACTCCGGTTTCCTCCCACCTCCAAAGACATGTATGTTTAGGTTAATTGGGCATCACTGTGAATTTCCCTGAGAGAGTGAATGTTTGTCTGTCTAACCCTGCGGCAAGTTGGCCACTGTCCAGGGTGTTCCCCGCCTAAGGCCCTAAGTCACTGGGATAGGCTCCAGTCACCCGCGACCCCTAACGGGATTAAGCGGTAGAAAATGAATGAATGAACAATTACAGTGTCGACGTGATTACGGTGACATCATCTACAGGTCAGCATCCAAAACTCTTCTCCATAAACTTGACGTCATTTATCACTCTGCAATCCGTTTTTCTACTGGTGCCCCTTTCACAACCCATCACTGTCATCTGTATTCATTAGTTAACTGGCCATCACTCCACTCCCGCAGACTGATCCACTGATACAAATTCATGTATAAAACAATATTGGCAAAACCCCTCAGTATCTTAGCTCCCTCATCAAAATGTCCAAAAATACACCTAATCTACGCTCCAGTAACACTATCACCATGATCATCCCACGAGTCCGCACATCCTTTGGTCAGTCATCATTTCATTTCACTGCTACATTCATTAGCTCAATAAAATCCATAGTGCGTGATCAATGTACCTGTTTTTAATTTATTATTTTCTTATTTTTTTTTTTATTATTATTTTTTTTTATTTGTTGCTTATTCATTTGTAAATATGTAAATAGTGGTAAACAGATAACGTTTTAAAGTTGTTTGTCTTGTCGATGTCTGTATGGATTTTATACTGTATGTTATGATTGCTGCCTCTTGGAAAGGTCGTCGTTGAAAATGAGAATTGGTTCTCAATCGACCTACATGGTAAAATAAATAAAAAAAATCATATTGTGCAGAGCTTATTACAAACTGTGTCTGGGACAGGTCTCTTTGCTCCTGGTGCAAGTTTAGCAGAGCTAAAAGAGTTTAGAGAGTCTACATTTCCCATTTTGCATTTTTATTCACTCCACACTGGGTGGTGGCAGCCCCAGTTTCTCTCCCATCCAAGTACTGCCCAGGCCGACCTGCTTAGCTTCTGACATTCAACTAGATCAGGCATAATATAGATCTGAAACTTTACATATTTTGATAAAAAAAAATAAATTAAATAAATAATAATAATAATAAATAATTTGTTGTCAAAATGACACAAATCTGACTGAAGTTGACACTCTGATGACTAGTATGACATCATAATATATAATTTTATCTTAAATATATTCAGTAGTAAAACATTATCCCTGGATGTAAAGTCATTAAGTGAAGGTAAAGTGTTTATTGTGTCGACCTTAGTCAGAGCAACATCAGACAGAGTGTGTGGAGTTCCTCTAAACGTGTGTAAACATTATTTACGTCATTTTACAGCTCGCCATAAAAACTCAAGGAATTCCAAGGCCTGTGTGAGTTCAGCAGATTCAACCCGGTTTATCTGCGCTGGAGGATCAAAGTTCAGCTCTCAGGTCTGTGTTTGGGACCAGGACCAGTTCCCAGAGCCGGTCCAGGTCCAGTTCCCAGAGCCGGTCCAGAGAAGAGCTTCTGTAAATCACCCGAGAGGTCACAGGGTCAAATCCACAATGCACCGTGTTTGTGTCTCTGATCGTTTTTGTCATTCAGAGCAAAACCAGCGTCGTAACAGCCACACGTCAGAACTGTTTATCTCTTTATTATCTGTAATGAAAGCAGCATCACTCAGCCGAGCCACACACACACCAAACAAACCCAGTGCATTGTGGGAAATAAAACCTGGCGTTGATCTTTTGTGAGCGGACAAATAAACCTGAGGTTCACGAGCAAATATTCATCCAACCTCAATCAATAAATGACACACAAAGGACACAGTCTCTGCAGCGTGAGGGTGTTTCAGGGAATCTGTCAATCAAACGCACAACCCAACCTGAAATATTCTGTAAGTTTACAATCTGCTTTTAGTTAACAATGACTTTAGTCTACCTACGTGTCATTTCTGCCACTTCAACTGTAAACAAGGGCCGAAATATTCACAGAGAACAGCTTTTCTTTGACTAATAACAGGGTTCTCACGCATCCTGGAAAAACTGAGAAATTATGAGCCCATTTTTCAGTCATGGAAAACACGTGAAAAAGGAGAAAAACAGCCAAATGTCATGGAAAATAAAATGTTTTGCTGGAAAAAAATGATTGAAACCTGATCATAAAATGCATAATTGTGTGAAAACAAATGAACCAGATTTGTGTAAAGCACAGAGCCGACTCTAAAAGGCCTTATGTGTAAGCTAGTTTCATTATCTTAGAAGAAAGAAGAAGAAAAAAAAAGAAGGCAAAAAAAAAATAATAATAAATAGCATCTAGAATGTCTGGGGGAGGACACCTGACCCTTTTCATATCTCAGCTCCCTAACCAGAGTGTGTTCCCATAACCATTTGAACAAGAATTCTCATTTATCATTTTTCAACTGGTACTTTAGTCAATTGTTTTAGTTGGAAACATTTAATGTATTTATTTTACCAAAAAGGCTCAACAGTAGTTTGATTTTAGTTCAACAGCCTGAGGCAAAAAGTGCCAAAAACCATGATTTTATTCTCATTTTCTCTAACCACTGGAAAGTTGTAAAATGCATCAGAATGACCCATTCATGTTTTTCACCCTGCACCACTGCAGAAATATTGTAATTGTGATGCCCATGAACCACGCTAAAAGAGGCTGTCAAAGTGAGCCGCTGCGCTGCTCTCCAAGTCAAGATCAGATCTGGAGAGACCTGGCCATACGACTGTGTTACACTTTGATTGGCACGTGGACATTCACAGGCAACAGCACAGAAGCTTTTAGAAGACAAACAGCAGCTTGGATCAGGAGGAGCTGACCTGACGCTTTGAGGATTGGACTCTTTGAGCTCGTAGTTTAAGATGATGAATCTGTTCAGGCTGGATCATTAGTGTAGTTCAGATGTGTTTATGACTCTGTCGATAACGTGGCTGCTTCGTGCTCACAGAAAGTTTTTTCTACTTGTCTCGCTCCTTTTCTTCCTTTTTGTGGTTATGAATCAATTATGCTCAAAACCCATAAGTTGCGTGTTAGTTTGTTAAACAGGGACAGAACCTGCTTCACCTGAGGCTCATGGCTGATATTTAAACACTTGCACATAAAGGATAAGAGAGTTTGAACATGGGTTTAGACCCGAGCTATCCCAACCCACGGACCGTTACAGATGGACCCGCGCATCACTAGTGACCACTATACAGTGCACTATAGAAGAGTTAGGACAGACCTGCAGACACAGCCTAAAGTACTATTCGTATTCACATATTTACCTCAGGACATCTGTAAACTTTAATGACCCCATGACGTGTGAGTTGGTCGCGTGGGGATATTTCGATGTTTGTCTTTTTACAGACTTTCCGGAAACGGACAGGTGATTTATGACAGTAACCATATACTTCATTCATTCAGTTTGTTTTAACATATTTAACGCTAGCTGACCTGAGCTGCTGTGGTGTCGTCACGTTGTTGTGATCTCGTTCAAAATCCACAACCATCATTTCTATGACCGAAGACTCTCTCTTTTAATCTATTTACGGTGATAAAGTCCAAACATACAAGCATTGCAGAGTTCTGTCAACTTTTCCCAAATCCATCTTCTCGACCATCATAATAGTTTAAATCTGAAGTGCCGCAGTCATTTTACCGTTATCTGATATAACCTACTTTTCTGGTTTGAACTGGGCATAAGGCTACAAAATGAAGTTCTCAGACTTACATTCAGTGCGATATTATGTACTTCATCATTTTCTTATAAATCAGTGGTGCGCTCGATGGGCAGAATTACATACTAATATAACCGTTCACGGATTGAAAACACACAGGACTAGAGTCACATGAGGACAAAAGAGTTTGGTGAATTACAGGGGTTCAAATTCGTGACATTTTTACAGACATGGACGATTCACATGACATCCGTAATTCTTACAATTTACATGAGGTCCACAGGTAAATATTAGGCCGTGCGAATATGACTCAAGACATGTTCTACTTTCTCACGAGTAACACATTTTTATAAACCTGTAAACACGAGTCCAAACCCTGCAGGAGCTGTTTACCTGCCTCCATCTTGTCCTCGTTTTCTTTTGTGCTTTTGACAGATTCTCTTCGTGACCTGCTCCTTTCAAACCTCCTGAAGCGTGACTATGTACATGTGAAATGATGAACTAAAACAGCAACATTAAGCGAGAATAATCAAGTTTATGTTAAGTTTGCGCTAAATCAGCTCTGCATTTTAGCACTTTTGACTCACAGGTTCCATTCCATCAAATTCACAATCGTAAAAACGTGAGAACGGAGAACCTAAAACGCACTTTAACTCCTGCGCCGCCTTGAGTCACGAGTCCAAACCCTGCAGGAGCTGTTTACCCGTCCTCCATCACGTCCTCCGTTTTCTTTTGTGCCGGTGACAGGTTCTCTAAGCGACCTGCTCTTTTCAAACCTCCTGAAGCGCGACTATAACGCTCCCTCGCTCCTGGACCACGCCCCCGAAAACCCAAACTGCATGACCGGCACTTTGTCTGCCGTGTTTGCCCAAAATTTGTTTCAATATGTATTTTTGGGATGGTGTTGTTTGCGTGATAAATCTTGTGTCAGCGCGGGACAAAGCCTGTGCAGACTTCAGCTGGGTGGGACTCTCTCTTTCGCTCTTGTTTTTCCAGGCTTTTGTTTAGACTAGAACCTTAAAGTGCACATGACAGGTCAGACTACTCCGTTTATTAAGATGCAGTTAAGATCATTGTATTTTTGCTAAACAGATTACTACTTATCAAAGGATTGGACTTACAGGTCATGACTTGGACTTAAGGCAGACTTGACAAACTATTTTGATGACCTGAGACTTTGAGGACTAAGACTTTGGACTCAACTTGGACTTATAATAAAAATAATGCACTGGATTTATATAGCGCTTTTCAAGACGTTCAAAGACACTTCACATTATTCATTCATTTCATACTCCTGGAGCAGACTGACAGAAGAGAGGCTGTAACCAACCTCCAACCATCCACACACACACCAGATCCAGACGTGGCAATGTGGGTGAAGTGTCTTGCCTAAGGACACAACAGTGAGTTTACAGCAACCCTCACTGTGAAGCGCTTTGTGGCTCTGAGACGAGACGAGAGCAGCTGATTGGATCAGGTCTGAACCGGTCTGACAGATGTCTGGAACTGAAGATTGAGACAGTGTTTTTCTGTGGTGTAAAGACAAATTACATTCACAAATGTTGATTGAGCAGCATGACTTTTGTTTTCACGCATTGATAATCTCTTATAGTTACTGACAACAGCGCTGGCGAGTGTTGCTGTTACAGTTTGTGTCAATCAGCAGCAGCTGTTTCTGCTGTCAGAAATATAATTAGAACTGGAAGATGAGTCCAAGATAGCGGCCCGTTGTTTCTGACGCTGTAAAAAGATTTTTTCTTCTGCGCTCATTCCTGAATCCAGAAAAGTGACAGCGTGATCAGTTCTGACCAGTCAGAGCGATGGTGGCCTGAGCGGGAGGAAGCAGCGGAGGAACGGAGGAGCGGAGATAGCATGGGCAGAGCGTTAGGCTAGGCTAAACATCGTTTAGTTTATGTAAACTAAAGAAATACCTTTGAAATTAGACATTTGTTAAAGCTGAATGTGCCATGTCAGCGGAGGTCGAGCTCTGGGTAATTTTTCCCCCCGTGTTCAGTAGAGCGGCCACTAATGCAACTGTCACGAGGAGAAAGGGGGAGCAGTCCAATCCAGCTCTAATAATACATTAACGGCTCTCCCGTATTGATAAACAAATAATACCTGATTGATTTAAAATAAATGTTTGGTCACAAAAATAAGTGATGAAGTTCATGTTGCAGTTTACTAATAAAATTACACCATTTAAGTCAGACCAGCTTGTCAGAGCCTGGTCCTGTCAGAGGCTCAGCAGGACGGGCCTGAGCAGGACTTGGACAGAGGACAAACAGTGAGTGTGAATAATTGGTGGTTGTTGGAGGGGTCGATGGCACAAAATGGCAGCCTCACCTCCGTCAGTCTGCCTCAGGGCAGCCATGGCTACTATAGTAGCTTAGCAGGTCTAGTTGCTTATGAGAATGAGACTAGATTTGGTATATTTTGGGTTTGGACAATTCCTCTTTAAAAGCTGAAGCTATTTTTGTTTATCAAAAATTAGGGACCTGTATTAACTTAAAAAAGTTTAGGCGGAGCTCCTAAAAAATTCCTATTTGTAAGTTTAGAGTAAAAACTGATTCTGATCCATCCCTGAATGGTTGATTTGACTGTAAATAGGAGGATTTACATTTGATTTTTATCTATAGCATGTCAGGGAGCTTGAGAGTTGATTTTTATTGTATAGTAGGCAAAACTTAATTAAATAAGAAAAAGTGGGAGGGCCAGCATGTGTATTAAACCTTCTCTTTACAGAAGCACATGAGCTCATGAGTATTATGTCTAAAATAGATAATTAGAAAGAAAAAAAACACAGACGTGAGATTTGAACGTGCGACTCTTTGCACCTCGAAGCACCTGTTTATCCATCTGAGCCCAATGTCTGACCACTTTCCAACTCTCCACAGCAGCGGCATCAGGAGGAGGAGTTTTTATTGCCTCTGTGCAGCTCGAATGTGACGCCGGCGTTCACAAACTGAAAATGCACTGACAGCGTTTGACCATCGTGGCAGCAGTCGTGGCAAAATGACCAAGTTTGCACCAAAATGTTCAAAAAAGGCCCCGAAACAGATAACTACATTTTGATTCTCTGTTTAGTTTCACTTTAAATAAACGTTTAATTAACCTTAGCTGCAAACAAGTGCAGAACTTACTGCACCAAAGCATCAAACCAGTCCAGTCTCTTCCTAAAACTGAACCATGCTCGAGTTAACTGAAGGGATTAAAACCTAAAGTGGCAGTAGATTAGCTCATAATTAAGAATTACGCTGAGATTCCGCAGCTTTTGGCCTAAGTCCGCACACTAAACACGCGCCGTCATAAAGCCAGTGTATTAAACTGTGGTGTTATGTAGATCGTCCCGTTTGGAGATACCCAGGTCTTAACTTAAACCCGCCACAATGGACCGCGGCTAAAGGTTTAATCCCGAAAAATGAGCTCTCCATTTGTGTTTATCCCCACAATCCCGCCGCATCTATAAATGATAAAAAGCTAATCCTGAACGCGCGCCTGTTTTGTATTCGGAGACACCTCGCTGAAGCCGGATAGGTCCCGGTCTAGTCCCTGGTCTGGTCCACAGTCGGTCTACAGCGTTCAGCCCTGGATTAGGTTTCACAAAGGGAGTGAACAGACCGAAGAGGCTCAGGGTGTAATAATGTAACAGATGGAGAGAAAGGCATCAGCTCGAGTGAGATTAGTTTGTTTTATTAATTTCTTATGTTGTATTAATGTACATTTCTGGGTGGAAAATACACAACAGATCTCAGTCAGATAAAGTTTACTTCAAAACTAAAATCCCCCTAGAATAATCAATACATTTAAACTGGGTTCTGCTCATTTTAAAGTTTGGGCTGACTCTGATGATAATTAGTGAGTAGAGTATTTGCATGTTAGTAAACTTTGCGATGATTCAGGCGGGCGGAGTTTAGCCGGAGGCAGAAGAAGACGTTGCGTCCATTTAAACCAACTTGCACGTTTGTGGAGGGATTTTTAAACGCAAACACAGATAAAAAATGTCAGGTTCTGTTCGAAACTGTCAGAATATGTATCGCGACACTGACTTTGGTGAATGACTTCTGGCTGATGGAAGCATTTTGTCTGAGT
Source organism: Mugilogobius chulae (assembly GCA_038363315.1). NCBI lineage: Eukaryota > Metazoa > Chordata > Actinopteri > Gobiiformes > Gobiidae > Mugilogobius > Mugilogobius chulae. The sequence goes on along the minus strand of CM076399.1, from coordinate 21,542,101 downwards.
TTGTGGGATTCATCAAATCTGCTCTTTCACGAGGCTGAAGAGGTGATTTTTACATTTGTATCAGTTTTTTTTTTTTTTTTTTTCTAGACCCAGCCGTGGCTAAAATGCTTCCTTTTTTAAACAGAACTATGATAACGTGTGCACCTCCCATTTAAGCTTCACAGGCAACACAAGATTAATTAATCATTTTATTATTAACTACGTAGTCCAAACTTAATCTTCAACTTAATCTCAAAAAAACTCAAGAAATTATTTTTGGACATAAAACCTTTGACCCAACCATCATTGATAATATCACAATTGACCTTTCGCCGAGCCCCGCCCCAAAACGGCTTTTGTCCAATCAAACATCGTAGCAACCGTTGCTATGTAAATATGGTCCGTCAGATCTTGAGCTCCAAGCAAGATGGTGAAGCGATGCGCCTACGGTTTATGTGAACCGGACTGCAGATACCCCGAAATATTGACCGGAGGAGTTGTGTTCTTTCCATTTCCAAAGTCGAAAACAACTGTAGCAGTGCCTACAATGGATTAAACAGTACGGACGGCTCGGGGCAGCTCCTCAACCGGCTAAATATATCGAACAAATGTCTGCTCAAATGTAAAACTAATGTTTAACTATAGCTATGGACATGCTGTGTTGTTAGATCTAGAGGCAAGAACATAAACTAGACCCAAGTTATACCACGACAAGGACATAACTGCAGAAGTTACGCTCTAAGCTGCTAAGTTTAGCGAGCCTCTTAGCTTTAGCCAACACGGGTAGGTTTAGCTCGCTAACATAGCCTCGTAAATGAACAATATTCTTGCAGTATAGAAAAATAGACCTTAACATATGAAAGCGAACTCACCCGGCAGTGCAAGAGCAGGACAAGGCTGTGCTTGTTGTATTTGAGGTGACGTTAAAAATCATGGGTTTCTCTGATGTAGCTTGAGAAAAGTAGCATTAGCCTCCATATGAGTTATGTCCCTCCGTTGCGTATTTTAATGTTTTGAATAAATCCCTCCACTGCATAGTGAACTTCTTCTGTCTCGATCTAGAGGATGTCGCGGAAAAATTGCTTTAAAAAAGTCACTAACGTGAACAGGTGTACTTCTTTTTGTCATTGAAGTCTATGGCACGCTGTCATATTTGACGGACGTAGCAACAGTAACTAAGGGGGGCGGGGCTCGGCGAAAGGTCAATTGACACTGTAGAGCATTTTAAATACCTTGGACTCACAATCGACAATAAATTCACTTTTGATTCACACACCCTGGACATTACAAAAAGGTGCAACCAAAGACTCTCTGTTATTCGCAAGTTAAAAGGACTTTATGTTTCACCACATTTACTGCTTATGTTATATACCAGTATCATCCAGCCTGTTCTTCTGTACTGTTCACCATGTTTTCTAACAATACTCACACTTAAAAACCGCAATTCTTTCATAAAAATAACCAACATATCATCGAAGATCATTGGCCTACCTCTTCCCAGTCTCTCACAGTTAAACTCTTAAGCCATTCTACGTTTGGCACAGACAATAACACAAGACCACACTCATCCACTACACCGTTATTTCACTCTGCTCCTCTCCGGACGACGATACAGGACTCTAAGATGTAATAAAGCACGTTTCAAAAACAGTCTCATACCTACAGCCATTATTAGTTTAAACAAACAATAGGCCTTCTTTTTGGATACATCTTGCACTTGAATTATGTCACCTATTTGTCTATGTCATGTCAAATGTATGTGGTGTTATATGTTTGTAAAATGGCGTTCCTTATGTTAATGTACAACTGTGAAGACAAATTTCCCCTCGGGGACAATAAAGTAACTAACTAACTAAATAAATTGTTTGCTTGTTGTTTTGAAAATCTGTTAGCTCTGGTCAAAGGTTTTGCTAAAGCAGGAAATAAGGGTCTAGAATACAAAACTTGAATGATTGACAACAGTACAGTTTTATCTAGAATTCTACACAAAACAGATCGATTTGAACATGAAGCTGCACCTGCACGGCTGGGTCAGGTCAGGCTAACACTAGACAGTAATGTCCTAGTTACAGTTCACGATGAAAAGGCAGTTTTACAACAATAAAACCTTGAACTTGTGCCCGCTATTGACCCTATTTTGTCCCGCCCACTTGGTTTGGAAATGCACTTCCTGTTTAGCTCTGTTAAGGTAGCAAACGTGTTTGTTTGTCTGTCTTGTGGGGCAATTTTAATTAAATATAATGACAGTTAAAATAAACCCATCGACTGAAATCTACAGGCTAAATGCAGCTAAACAGAAAGTGCACGTCCTAGAAAAGTAGGCGGGACAAAATAGGGTCAATAGAGGGATCTTTTGTTTCTCAACACGGGCCATGTCCGCGCACTCTGCCTCCAGAAAGAGGCACCACTCATAAACACAAACAGTGGAAACAAGTTAAAAAAGCACCGTTGTCAAAAGTTACATTTAGGTAAAAAAACAACATGAAAAACAGTGTCTCAAGCTTCAGGAGACACACGTCTGTCAGACCGGTTCAGACCTGATCCAAACAGCTGCCCTCGCCCAGTTTTGTTGTTTTATTCAAAGAAGTTTCCCTAGCTAAGCAGATGGAGAGCGGCTCTTTCTGCATAACGCATGCGTAAGTGACGTTGATCGAAAAACTCCGTAGACTGAAAAGTTTCTATAAGTTTACAATGATCTTTAAGTTTAATATTATTTTCCCTGTTCACCTGTAATGTGTCGCTAAAAACATATTTTATTGGCTGTTATTTTTCAAGAATGTTCAATTGAGCGAGAGAGGGGATGAGAGGGGAAGAGCCTAAATCAGGCCACCCAGAGAAAGTCTACGCAGACATGAGGAGAACATTCAAACTCGCTGTTGATCAAAAAAGAAATGATACAGTGATTAAAATTTGCTGAAAAGAGAGATTTCCGAGCAGTTGCAGATACTCCTCCAAAGCGGTCTCTTCCTCCAAACGGAAACAGAAGTGCAGCGTCTTGTTTCTGCAGATGAAAAATGGACGCTGGCTCCTCATCAGGGTTAATCCCGGTGGAAACAGCAGAAGCTTCTCCGATCGTTTTTGTTTACGCGACTTTAATCTGAGTCCGTCGTCCAATCACAGCAGCTCGTTTGTCTGTCGTCAGAAACACTGGAAACACAGGCCTCGGGTTCGAGTGTGTGAGGCGAACACGACCAACAAACCATGACATCATCGTGTGTTTAGAGTGAAAACTGCCTACACCCGACGGAAAGATGCAGTCAATAACTCTGTTCATTATTACAGCAGATCTGATTTACAAAACATTCACTTTGGATTGATTTTTGGAGCTCAGCTAAAATGTTTTCAGTTTGTATGACTGAAATAATCCACAGCAGAAGTGTGGAAGTACAAGTGACTTGGACGTGAGTCAGACTTGAGTCACTATTTTGATGACTTGAGACTAAATGAATAAATATTGAATAAATGAATAAATATTTACATTAACAAACTGGAACATGTCCCTCCTCATTTCTAAAGAGGACCTACTATTTTGTTATGTATTAGGAAAATTGGCAATAGTCATCTGGATAATAAAATTCATCAAGTAAGGCTAACAATGTCTAGCTAGCATTTAAGGATTACAAAAACTGGGGGAAGACCCCAACACCCCCACTGCATACATCCTAAGCCAACATATTCGTTCTTTTAACTTTAGTGTCTTCATCTGTTTTCATTTATTAATTTATTTATTTTCACTGCTTGTTCCTGTTATGGGTTGTCCCGGTGGCTTGGGGGCCAATGTTCCCACATAGACACAGACAGACAATCACTCACTCATTTATTCCCTATAGGAGCATCACCAGTTGATTTACAGATGTATGTTTTTGGAGGTGGGAGGAAGTTGGAGTACCTGAGAACCCATGGTAGCACAGGAACAACATGCAAACTCCACCCAGAGAGATTGTAAAATGTGAATTTTGCCCAATCTTTCAAGCACAATCTTCCTATAGAGGGATCTTTTGTTTATCAACAAGGGCGATGCGCGCGCACCTGCCTGTAGAAAGAGCCTCTCCTCATAGACACAAACAGAGTCTATGAGCGGTGGAAAGTCAAAAAAGCTCCAATGTCAGCTAACTAGACTTTGTCACAACAAAACAAAAGTTCTGCTGCTAAATCAACATTTGTGAATGAAATTCAACCCTTCGACCCTTAAAAGTTACATTGAGGAGAAAAAACAGTGAGAAAACACTGAGTCAAGCTTCAGGAGACAGACGTCTGTCAGACAGGTTCAGACCTGATGGAAACTGCTGCTCTCGTCCTGTTTCGAGGTTTTATTCAAAGAAGTTTCCCCAGCTAAACAGACGTCTTTCTGCCTAACACATGTGCAGTAGAGACGTCGTATGAGCATAGCATTTAGACACAAACTTTCTGGTGAAATGTTCCTCTGATTTGAACAGTTTTTAACATGTTTTTTGTGAAATTCACCACAACTCACTGTCACTGTCTGATCTTCTGAATATTTATTCGTTTTAAGTTGATATAGAGAAAATGTCTTGGAAATGAACTGAACAAGAAATTCTTGTGTTTGAACCTAAACAAGCCAACTGATGTTTCGTGCACAGAGCCAAGCAGGGGCGATGGCAGAGTGGGTAGCGCTCTCGCCTCACAACAAGAACGTTGCAGAGTCGACTCCTGCACAGTCTGAGCCTTTCTGTGTGAAGACTGGATGTTCCTCCCCATGTCTGGGTGAGTTTGCTCCAGTTTTCCCACTATAATATGCAGGTTTGGGAACACTTGATGGCAGTCTGAGGTTGAGGCGCCAGGTTGCTTCTGCTGCTGCCCCAGGGCTTCTACTATCACTGTGTAAATGTGTCGTATAGATAAACTATTCAAATAAATACAAGCCTGAGCTGTAACCACTCATAGGATCTGTGTTGTGATTGGTCCGCTACACTGCGGTTTGTTGTAAACGGAACAGTGAGAGTCCAACCAGATGGATTCTCAAGAGTTTGTGAACTTAAATTCATCTGTAAGAGTTTGTTCTGACTTCCATCTGAAAGCCATTTTCAGTTGTTCAGCTTTGGATGGCAGTCAAAGTGTCTTGATTTCTAAAACACATGAAGCCTTTGAAACTCGTTGAGCCTTCAAGTCCACTATGCAACATTTCTCTCACTGAAAACTGTTGGTGTCAGCCGCCTTTATCCACTTTCTCTCTCGTGCGTGATCAGAAAGTTGTGGATGGGCTCAGTTTAAAGTGTTTCTGCAGCAGCACATCTGTCAAAGTGTGAACCAGGCGTCAGTAATGAGCCCAAACCTCCATGTTCCAGTCGGACCCAGAGAAACGGCTGAGTCTGCAGTTCACGCCGAGCAGATAAATCAAAGAACAATACTGCGCTGTGCTTCGGGTTCCTTCCATATTTCACTCTCTGGACTTCAGCCGGTGTCACTGGGGCTGAAATGTTAGCGCGCTCCACGAGCTTCGGTTCCATGTGTGAAGAGGTTACAGGAGAGTTAGCCAACGTTAGCAAAAGAATCTAAAATCAAAGCCTCTTGGAAACTTTTAAAGGGAAAAAAATATCGACGTGCAAAAGTGTGTTTAGACGATTTTAGTCACACGTGTGAGAGAAAATAGACTGGAATGAGAAGGGGTTAAAGTTGTAGATTCTTTTTCCGTTGAACACAAGCAGATTGTGTTTATATCTCTCTGCAGAACCCATGGAGTGATCATAATAAAGCAGTTAAGAAAGATACATTAAAAAAGTCCATACATTGGAATTCTTGTGCAGGACTTTCAGGAATTCAAGTAAAAAAATTTAAAAGTTCACAAGAACACAATTAAATCACATTTTAAATCAATGTTCTGTGACTAAGCAATGGATAAACAATTGATCAACTGCAGTAAGGGATTAAAACACAGAAATAACTTCTATGTTAGCTTTTTTCTGACCGTAAACAAGATTGTAACATTCCTCTAAATGAGAACCAGAGCCTTTTCATTGCCCACTTTTGCACATCGATATTTTTTTCCCTTTAAAAGTTTCCAAGAGGCTTTGAGTTCAGATTCTTTAGTTAATGTCGCAGTTTGCCCAGGTCTGATCTAGTGGGTGGGGCTTATATTCAGGTGCGCTCAATAGTGCAGAAATTACTGTAGTTTTCTACAGTATCTGTACTTTACTTGAGTATTACAAAATCTGGTGACTTCCGAACAAAAATGTCATGTTTATCACATAAAAAAGTCAGATGAATTTACACATTTACAAACCAATGTCATGCTCTGCAAAAATGCATTTTGAGATTGAATAAAATCAGGGGTCTGCAACCTTTAACAGCAAAAGGCCCTTTTGCTGTTAAAGGTGGCAAACCCCTGATCAAGGCACATCAAATAAAACCATCGGAACCAGAAAAAATACAGATTTTAAGACATTTTAATCAATTAATTAATTAATATAATTCAGCCCGGAACGCTTTTGAGAAGAAGTCTTACTCTTTAAATGTCTTTATTTAATTGATTTAGCTGTGTAGCAGGTGTCTTTTCTTGATGCCCAGTCTAAAATTTATCATAATAAATCATCAAAAGAATAAATTAAAAATCCTATTTTACCGAAAATGTGCTTACAAAAAAGATAATTTGTCGCACCAATGACGCACCCTCCACCACTTGTCCAGGTTTTAATCTGGCCCACACCTGGACTAGCTTTAAGTAAGAAAAATGATCAAGTACATATATAGGCCGCTCTTGTTAATAGTATGAGAAGCTATAGTTTTGCTGCATTGCCTTATAAGCCGCATAGTTCAAAGCTCATGAAAAAAGTAGCGGCTTATAATCCAGTACTTGAGTAAAAATACTTCATTACTAGCACTCTCTGCAGGTAGCATCGTCATTCTCACTGACTAAGGTTAAAAACAGAATATTCCAGCAGTGATTTATAGTTTATCGAGTTGTACAGCGTCTTTTTTTTTTTTTTTTTTGACACGGCCTCCTGAGTTCTATAAATAATCGACCTGAATATCAAATAACAGCCTGGCGGAGTGAGCCGGACTTTATCATTAGGTCAGACGTGTGCTATTACCTGAGCGCAGCTGTGGTTTGTGGACAGATGAGTGTTTGGGTTCAGGACAGACAGACCGACCGGCCCCTCCCCCCCTAATCCCCCCTCGGCCCGCGGCTCGCCTGGCTCTGGCTTCACCTGCAGGGCACCACTTAGGCCTGAGTGCTGCTTCTACCTGCCTGGGCCTAATTACACTTAATGCAGCAGCAGCAGGAGCGTGCACGACGGAGGGAGGGGCCGGCGTGCACGTCAGGTCATTATGTGGAAACGCAGGCCTCACAAGACGACAGGGGAACAGAACGAGAGGAACGTGTGTGCGGTGTAAGAGGCTTTTTTTTATTAGTCCAGGTGCTAAATATTGAGTTTAAACTAAAAAACTTCATGTATTTGCAGGGGCGTCGAAGTGGAGGGGGGTGAATGGTACTAGATCCCCCAAGGCAGGAAATGGCCCCAAAAGCAGGTTATATTTGCTTGAGAAATAAATGTTTTTCGTCTAAATCAGAGCTGGGCGATTCTTTTTCTCCGAGGGCCATATTCAGTTGCAGACAAGATGCAAAGGGCCATATTGCAGAAACAAATTCAACATTTTACAAGACTTAAAAAAGCTTGGAATTGAATTTTGAATCAAATTTTAATCTGAATTTGAGTAGTTTGACTAGAGAAGATTTAACAGCTTACATACTGTCCAATATTTCACTGTTTTTTCATTTCAAAGCATTTATGACTGAAAGAATTATGTCACAAAACTGAAAAAATACGCTAAATAAATTGCCAATGTAAGCTCAAGCTAAAAAGTATTCTTTAAAGGTGGGGTGGCTAACTTTTTTAGTTGTAAATTAGTAAACTTTGTGCTTTCCACTGAAAAGTATGTAGTAAATGCAGCACTTTGTGAAAAAAATAGACCTCTGAGTTCTGTCTGAACTGAACAATAAAGAAGTTTAGTTCTAATCATGAGCTGAATGCTGCGCTCTGATTGGCTGAACTTGGGGCGGTCACTCCAGTTTCACTTTGTTGCTTGTAAAAAGACGTTTATAAGCCATAAATGCAACCAAAATTAATACATGTTGATATTAACCATGTGTCGAAGGATTTTTGAGAAGATTGCTGTCAGATCTAAAACCTAAATTTGTGTTTGCAAAGTAAAAATCAGCTACCCCACCTTTAACACATGATTCATAGTAAAGTCAATTAAAAACAAACACAAACGGCTATTCTCATAAACCTCCCGAGGGCCGCATGAAAACAGGTGGAGTTTGCAGGTCTGCTCTGAATGCAACTATTCAACACAGTCTCACTAGATGGCATACTTTTACCACGACACAAAAAGAGCGTATTTGGACTACGACTTCACAGCTATTTTTAGTACTTATGTTACGCCGTGCATTTAGCACGATATGAAAAAGCGTAAAAATGACACGAAATTTCACAGCGTCAAAAAACCACGAGTTTTAATTGAAGCCACGTGGGGACGTTTTCTTCAAGTGAAACGGGTAAGTTCAGGCATAAAGTTACTAAAATGTGTAACATTAGGTCTGGGGCTTGGGGCAGGTTAAGATTAGAATCAGGATTTCATGAATATTCATAAATAAGAACATGTCTTAACAACCACCATTTAAATGAATGGGGACTGTGATGCGTACTATAATTACACAGGACGGCCGTGAACTCGTGCTAATCATACCTAATTTACATGTTGTGTAATGTCGTGGTAAATGTACGCTTTCTTGTGAGATCGGGCTTACAGAGATCTCCATCACTTGGTCTCTTGGACTTTGGTCAAAGAAAATCGCTAAATAAAGATGATTATTAATTGGTCAAAAGCCTCTTTTGTGTTGTGTTTTGTCAATATATCACAACATCTCAAACCAGCAATTAATGTGTCAAAACAGAATCTTCTCACAGATAAACGTGTCAATACCACGCAGTTTAAAACAGCGTGACATATGAACGCAACTTCTGTTTTTTGCGTTTGTATTTCACGCGTTTCTGTCCCAGTTCATTTCCATGGTGAATGTAAAGACATGTTATTATTCATGAAGACTAACACAATACTAATCCTAACCTTAACCAACTCGAAGCCCCAGACCTAAACTTACCCATTTTTGCCACTTCAGACCTAAACTTAGCCGTTAACCCCAAAAAACCTCCTGTTTGTCCTCAACCACATCGCGTGTCCAGACCACGCCAGAAAAACAGGCGTGTAAATGAATGAGGCGTCGTCATGACACGCAACTTGTCATGAAGTGGTATTAACACGCAAACCATAAGAACATGTTGGTCAAAAGTGTCACAAAAGTGTATATTTTTGGAATAATTTAGATAAGTTTAGTGCTTAGTTAGATAGGTAGTAAGATAGGATTAAGAACATTTTTGCAAACTTTGTGAACTTCATCTATTAAACATTTCTCTTTCCAGACTTGTAATGCAGAGCCGGGAGAGTCACTATACGACTCTTTGGGATATGAGCGTAGTCTGTTCTAAGCTGCGTTATGAACGAAAGTCCTGTGAAGTGGAGAGACTTGTAGAGCGAGACAAGTTAAGGATACAATGACTATGTTGTTGTTGTTGTTTGGTTGCAAATTGAGCAACAAATAAAGAACTAGAACTAGAATGTAAGCTGCAAAGCTCTACATGCGACAACATAAAATAATGACAAGAAAAAGCAATGCATCAGGCTTATTGGAATACTGTCTTTTCTAAATTTGTAGTCTTTAGAGCCCAAGTTGAAGCCGGTTTGACGCTTTTACCATGTTGTTTAAAATCCACCATCCAAGATAATCAATAAAATCCATGAATCATCTGTCTGCTGTGCAGTTAAAAACTCTTTTACTTAAGTACTTCACAAGCAAGACATACAAAAATGGGACAAAACAACAGGGATCACATAGATAAAGGGAAAACAAAGGTCAAAAACTGTTTGGCTCCAAAACTGGCCTGCTCTACTGCACAGCTGGATGGTGCGGCCTTTAATGAGAGCCAGGATCCACCAAAAAAAAGAGGGAAGTAACCAAGAACTCCAAAGGAAAGAACTGTTACTCTAACAAACATAATAAACTGTAAATTATGCTTGAACCAAATTAAACAAATAAGCTAATAATCAAATGAATTAGAAGAAATATTCAAATAACCAAAATAAACATACTTTTAGCAATAAATCAAAGAAAAATAAGTATATCAAAAACATAACTGATAACTTATAGAAAAATAACAAAACCGTGTTCTGGCTCCAACAATGTTGTTATATGTTCTATTATTCTATTGTACCATTTATGTTCTCATCAGTTATGTAGATGTGTTTGGACATATGAAACCACTTCTCTTTTTTCCCTCACACGTCTGACTAAAATCGTCACGGTTTCTGATCCTTTGGACACAAACACATGTTTCTTTGTGAAGCTGAAACTCTTTAGTTTTATCTTCTGAGACTCACAGACTTCGATCAGAACTTTGTCCACACAGAAGAAAAACAGAATCTACTTTCACCAAAACTTCTTTTTGGGTAAATATAAGGAGAAACAGTGACTCATGATTATTTAAATCCAACATTTTGTGTAAGATTTGTATTATGGCCTGAAGAAGACACGCGTCGGCTTATCCATGTCTAATAAAAGATTCTTAACTGTTGAACACACACAGTGCCTCAGATTCATCTTTGACTCATGTCACTACTCGAGTAAGTCTCTCATTCTGACTTTAACTGGTAAATGTAAAGATTGATAAACTGATGTTTATAGCTGAGTCCTGAATGACACTAGATTCTGCAGAATTTAGGTTTTGACAGTGCCTTTGCAAAAGCTGAAGGTAATTGAGATAAAAAAAATAATAATAATAGTTTTAGGACCTAAAAATACTGTAAAAATGTAGGCAGAGCCAATACAAAAGTCTTACTCAATTTTATAAATTTGGAGGGAATGTTTTGATTTGTCAGTTTAGAGACAAACTGAGTCTGATTAATGAGGCTGATTTGACTTGAATAAAAGGATGATAATGTTTTTTGTTTATCTGTAACATTTCCAGGAACTTCATTTATTTTTATAAGATATTGAGCAAAAAGGAACACAACACAAAATGGGTCTTCAGAGGGACGTCCGTTAAATTTAGGTTTAGAGCAGCTGCTTGAGGATTTGACCAAGAAATCAAAACAAGTTTGTTTTTCATGTTGAGATATTTTTACAACGTGGAGATAAGAAATATTAAGATTTTTTTTCTTTTTACAAAGCTGCCATTTTAGGAAGTAACCAATTAACTGTTTAATAATTTAACAAACGTTTTGGAGAGTATTACGTTTGTCATCTAATGCCGTTTGATTTAGCCGTATCATTTTAATTTTAATAAAATCAAATACTAGGCCCATGAATGTAGACTGTGCGTGATGCTCTCTATTTCTTTTGCTTTTATTGTATGTTTTCATCACTTATGAATTAATCAATTTGCTTATAAACGTTGTAAATAACTGATCGCCGTCAGTGTCATTCTTCTGCCGAGGCCTTTGGAGAAGCAGCGGGCAAACAATCCGTTCCACTCGCGCTAAAGTCTCGCGCTCACAGACCACAAATAAGTGTTTTAAGAGTGCACTGCCTCATCCATCAAGAACCGACCCCGAGCTGAGCTGAGCCGAGCACGCGCCGTTTTGCAGGAAAAAAACAAAACTGATGCGCGCGGGCCGTGCGTAATCCGTGCGTAAAAGCTTCTCCAGACCAAAACGGTTCATTATTAAAACTGTACGAACCTCTTACATTGTTAACTAATGACCAGGTTGTTTTATTCTTGCGTTTGTCTGATGTGAAAGACACTCAAAGCTTTGCGGTGTCATAAATGAAGACAATGCGCGACACGATTTGGAGAATTGTTTTTTTTCCCCTATATGGAATGTCTATAAGCATTAAAAATATAAGTTCTACGGGAAAATTAATAAGAAATTAGTTTATTTTAGAAATTACAACAAATAAATGCGAATCTATTATCAAAAAGAAATTAGACAATAACATCTGTGAGCAGCGAGTCTTTAGAAATAATTAAGTAAGATTTCAAAATGTCTGCAACAACACATAGGATTTTCTTTAAGCGTAGACCTAATTTCAAACAAGACACGCAAGATTGTAAGATGCTGCACAAGATTATGATTGGCCAACATTTTCATTGGAAATATGCAGCAGAGTTTTTGCTAAATTAATGTGTTTTCAATTACTTTAACCACACAATTGAGAGAGATATTTATCTATTTTTATACATTTATTTAACATTTTGGTTTGTTCTTGTCTTTAGATGCATTTATTCAAACAAATGTAAACAGAAAATGTGACAATTACACAACTGAACATAAAGAAAACCTAAATTCGGTGTTGTCGCTGTAAAATGTATCTTTCTGAGCGCGTAAAACTGCTGCTTTTGCCGCTTGTCCTTCTGTTCAGTGATCGATCATCGCCTCGCGCGCGTGACTTAAGGCTAAATATCGGTTATTGATCAGGATCAGGCGGACTGACGGACGGACTAAAGAGAGGGTCGCGCGTGTGCTGGGGGGGCGGTGACGTCACGACGCACAAGGCACACGGCTCCGTCCGCTGCGAAAGAAAGAAAGAAAAAACACACGAGCGTGACGGAGGCGAAGCGACGCGCAGAACGGACCAGGGTTTGTTTGTTTGTTGTTGTTTTTTTACGCGGAGGGAAACTGGACGGATCCGGATGGACACGAGCGTGAAGTTTTAACAGAAATTACGGTCGATTTCGCGGGAAAAGCCTGAGGTAAGTGCTGCTGTGTTTGGAGCTCGTGCGTAAAGGTGTCCGAGCCAAATAATTTAAAAAGAGGCGGAAAAAGAACCGAATTTTAACGCATCTTATGTTATTTCCTCTTTTCAGTGTTTGATCAAGGAGAGTTAAAACGGTTTTTAAATTTGATAAATTACACTGCTGCACAAGAAGTAAATTGCAACCATCTATGACTGCTAAAAAAGGCATTAGTTTTCCAAATATACGCATAGTATTCTCAATTAATTTAAATTAAGTTACACAGTGTTTCTCTTCCTTTTTTGACTCACGTTTACATTTTTGTGGCTCTTACATGTCCAGCTTTAACCATTTAGGAGAACAAAATTATAAATATTGTCCATTACACTTTCAAATTTAGAAAATAGCAGAAATGGCAAAAGTTAAAGTCCTGCTGAAACTCATTTACTTAGAAGTACAAAAGTAAACAATACAAATACAATCACACTGTCAAAAGTAATGATCCAGTCTCAGTTAAATCCACTCCAGAATATTCATCTTAATTTTATGATAATTTATCCGGATTAGAAAAAAAAATGAGTCCTGCTGAAACGCGTATAAATGTACTTAACCAAAACGTGCAATTATAATGTCAGAAGTAATGACCCAGTCTCCGTTAAAACGACCAGAATACAGAATTTTCAGCCTAATTTTAGTTATTAATGCCAGATTAGAATGAAAATGCTGAACTTTTGATTTTTTAAGAGATTTGGGCTTGAATTTAGATTTGCTGCTGCGATGAATAACAATGTCTTTCACCTTAACAAATAATTTGGCTTGAAATAAAAACTAAGTTGTGTAAACCTCTCAAAACAAGTCCAATAATCTGTAGATCCATCAAACACCATCTTAACCAGAATAAAATACAAAATTCTAAATGAAAAATGAAAATCCCGTTTTTAAGACATTTTATTCCATCTAGAAACACATTATTTGTCATGAGTGTGAGCTGTGTTTTCATCTGTTCATCTGTGTAAAGTCAGTCATTTTTGGATCGATATAATGTAGAGTCGCATATTACAATGAGCAAAATATTATTTAGAATTTGTGGAAAGGTTAGTACGCACTTATTTTCACATAAAAGCAAGTGAAGGTCGGTTTGGCAAATGTGACGCACCTTGACAACAAAAACGTTTCTAATGATTTACTCACTTGAGAGCTCTAGTAACGTAAAATATTAGATATTGTTCAAGACTTTGACACCAGACACCAAAAACACTCAAAAATAGTCCAACTAGTACGGAAGCTCAGTGCTGCCAATCTCTACTTTATTTTTATTTTTTCCAGCTGTATCACGAAATTTCATGATAACTATCAGGTTATAACGTGACACTATCAGGTAATAACGTGACACTATCAGGTAATAACGTGATATGAAAAATAAATACAAAAATTATCAGGTAAAAACGTGATAGTACCCCCAAAAAAATAAAAAAAATGGGTACTATCACATTTGGGTACTAAAAATGTATATAGCCTATTTTTTTTTTTTTTTTTTTTTTTTTTTGGTACCACGTAATTATGTGATAGTATCACGTTTTTACCAGATTTTTTTTTCTGTTTTTTTTTCCCATTTTTTTTTCATATCACATTATTACCTGATAGTGTCGCATTATTGCCTGATAGTATCACGTTATTACCTGATAGTATCACATTATTACCTGATAGTGTCGCATTATTGCCTGATAGTATCACGTTATTACCTGATAGTATCACATTATTACCTGATAGTGTCGCATTATTGCCTGATAGTATCACGTTATTACCTGATAGTATCACATTATTACCTGATAGTGTCGCATTATTGCCTGATAGTATCACGTTATTACCTGATAGTATCACATTATTACCTGATAGTGTCGCATTATTGCCTGATAGTATCACGTTATTACCTGATAGTATCACATTATTACCTGATAGTATCACATTATTACCTGATAGTATCACATTATTACCTGATAGTATCATGTTATTACCTGATAGTATCACATTATTACCTGATAGTATCACGTTATTACCTGATAGTATCACATTATTACCTGATAGTATCACGTTATTACCTGATAGTATCACATTATTACCTGAGAGTATCACATTATTACCTGATAGTATCACGTTATTACCTGATAGTGTCATGTTATCACCTGATAGTATCACGTTATTACCTGATAGTGTCACGTTATTACCTGATAGTGTCGCGTTATTACCTGATAGTGTCACGTTATTACCTGATAGTATCACTTATTACCTGATAGTGTCGCATTATTACCTGATAGTTTCACGTTATTACCTGATAGTATCACGTTATTACCTGATAGTATCACGTTATTACCTGATAGTATCACGTTATTACCTGATAGTATCACGTTATTACCTGATAGTATCACGTTATTACTGATAGTATCACGTTATTACCTGATAGTGTCATGTTATCACCTGATAGTATCACGTATTACCTGATAGTGTCACGTTATTACCTGATAGTGTCGCGTTATTACCTGATAGTGTCACGTTATTACCTGATAGTATCACGTTATTACCTGATAGTGTCGCATTATTACCTGATAGTTTCACGTTATTACCTGATAGTGTCACGTTATTACCTGATAGTGTCACGTTATTACCTGATAGTGTCACATTATTACCTGATAGTGTCACGTTATTACCTGATAGTATCACGTTATTACCTGATAGTATCACGTTATTACCTGATAGTTATCGTGAAATTTCGCGATACAGCTGGAAAAAAAATAATAAAGTAGAGATTGGCAGTACTGAGCTTCCGTAAACTAGAAAAGATAAACATTTTTGTTGCCATTGTCAGCGAACAAAATTCACAAACTTGCTTTATGTGGTCAACTTTTGGTTTAAATCTGAACCAAAAGTTGTGAACCAATCCTCAATCCTCTCGTGCGTTCACATAATAATTACATCATAAGAGTAATTATATGCAGGATTTAGTTTTAATTGCAGCCAAAAGCAGAATTATTTTGTCACGGAAACAAATGTCAAAAAAGCGCCTCGTTCACTGAATAATAGTTGTTGTAATGATTAATAATTAGCCTATCATAATAACACACATCACATCACTGACACACCCTTTATATAAAATTACACAACTATTAAATGTGGCACTGCGTTAAAAATATTCTAATTAGTCAAGCCAATAAAGTGAAATATTGGCAAAATAAACATTTGTCTATTTTAAGGTTGTTCATTTAACTCGAAGCTTTGGCCTGGCGATTCCAAACTGATTTCTGTCAGTGATATGTACAGCCGCTGGTGGAAAGTTAAAACTGGAATTTTTAAGCTTTACTGTAACTCATCAGGAAGAGAGAGAAAAGAGTCTGGAGAATTGATGCTTTGGCTCTGAAAGGGTTAATATTTTCACGTAACAAACAATCACCTGCACGTGCTCACGGAGATTCATATCGTAACTATATTACGACGTGTATTTTTCAAGCTTTTTTACTGTAATTTATGCAGAGAACCGAGTCTGGAGAATTGATGCTTTGCTCTGAAGGGGTTAATATTTTCACGTAACAAACAATCACCTGCACGTCACATTTAACCCTTTTTTGCGTGTCTAATAAAGGCCTCTCTGTTGCGATGCTGTGAAAGGCGTCGAATAGAGACGCTATTTTCTTATGTTTTGGTTGAAGCCACGTGGAGACATTTTCTTTACGTTTAACGGTTTAAGCTAAGTCTGCAGACATGTCTGGAGCTTGGAGTTGTTTTCGATTAGGATTTTGTTAATAATCATAAATAATAACCTGTTGCGTCCATCATACAGCAACAGCAACACGTATCATAGACACGCAAAAGAGCAGAAATTGCGTGGACACATTCACTGCAAGAAATACTCTTGTTTAAAATTGCTAAACTACTAAACTGTTAATCTGAGATGGAGTCATTTTAGCCGGATTTTATTCTTAAATAATATAGAATATTTAATTTATTTATATGTTTCTGTTTGATTATGGTGAGTTTTGCTTAAACAAAAGTGTCTCAACCACTGGCAAATAATTTGAAACAGTTCACTGCAAAAAAGGAAAATCTATAAAATGACTTGAATTCAGCATATTCATCTTAAAAGACAAGTTTTCAATTTTTTTCATTTAAGTTTTACTAAGATATATTTTTTACACCAAACTAGCATTTTCTGCTCCAAAAACAGGTTAGTCACATGTTCTTGCTGCACTGGCAGATTATTTCACTTGAAATAAGACATTTTTACCTAAAAATAAGCAAAATGTTTTTGCAGTGTTTAAACACGGAAAAGGTAGCTAAAATAAAAAGTTTAAATAGTCAAAATGGCTAAAACTAGAATAGGTAGTATTATGCAAGTTATTTTTGCAGTGTAGATTTAGATTTTCTAAACGAGAATTTCTCAGTTTGTCCTTTGAATTTGTCTTTTAAAACATAAATGTACGAATTTTAAGAACTGTGTCCATCTTTTTGTGTTTTGCAGGCGTTTGGGATGGAGTTGAATCTGTCCAAGAGCGCGATGTCCTGCGTGGATTCAGGTGAGAGACGCACGTACGCACGACGCATGTCCAGTTCCCCTTGTTCTGTTTGGCGCGCGCAGACATGACGTAACCCCCCTCTGCCTCTGCCTGCCCTGTCACGTTAGCGCGCACGCGGGCACTCTTTTACGGCCCTGCACCCTTCGTGTGAGAAGTGTGAGATATGAGGTCATTAAGCGGGATAATGAGATGCAAATGGCGCGCACTGGCACGGCTCGGCCACTGCGCGCGGCTGGGTTTATTCATTAAGAGAGATTTACGTTTGGAGAAGACGACAGCGCGCGGTTGTAAACGCAGCAATGCATCGTGTTTTTTTTTTCTTCTTTTTCTGGGTCTGGAGGCGATTTGGGACCAGAGCGTGCCCGTGCGTAAAAGTTGCTCCAAAAACACTGCAATGTTCCGGATTCGCTGGGAGTTGGAACGCGTTTTTTGTTTTTGTGGAAATGTCATGCCAAGAGCAGCTGTGAACGCGCTCATTAGATCCAATTATTGTGAAGGAGGTAGTCGTTCAGAGTTTAAAATACACGCGGGACGGAGCGGGTTTTACGCACGGACTGAGACGCGCAAAGGGCCAATCAAAGCTCTGCGTCAGTTCCTGTTTTCGAAGAGCAAAAATTAAAGCTTGGTTAAAATAGTTCTTGATTGGAAGAAAGTGAGTCACAAGCAAAAAATAATTCTACTGTTTCTAATCAAAATCTGTGGAAAAGGTTAATTTCTACATTTGCAGAATTGAAACGGTGTAAAAGCTTTGTACATCATGTCAGTTTTATGTCTTTTTCAAAGCAAATCTAAAAACTTTACATTTTTACATTAAGCCCTGATTGTTTTGAGTGTGTGTTAAAAATATCTCAAAACAGAGAGTCCATGTTAACCTTCACAGAGCTGAGTTGTGTCCAGACAGTACAGGCTCATGGAACAGGGATTAAAGGGCCCATATGACATTGTTCTAAAGTCTATTTTTTAATGTTGTTTCCTCGTCTAAAACATATCTGGAGTTGTGTTTTGTTTTACTTACAGCAGTTTAGCCCATAAATCCGTCATGTTCAGGTTGGGTTCTTCTCTCTCACTGGAAAAAAGGAAAATCTATAGCCACGTTTCCATTGGCATGGGTCCCCCAGACCGGTTCACTTTGGAGCGGTTTGGGTCGCTTATGTTAATGAGGGTGAGCGTTTCCACTGCAGGTCCAGGCTCCCAAGGGTCTGCCACATACTTTCTTAAATAAAAAAGAAAATGTACCTGAATTATACTTTTTCTTTTTGGTGTCAATCTGAGCGATTCACAAAAAGACACGTAATAATTTGAAGTCTGTGTCTGTGACATGAAGGTCACGCTGGTGTAAACAAGAAACTACTTCCGGTTTATCGTCACTTTTATATAATTTATTTAACTTTTTATGCAAAGTCTCTGCGACTCTATGATGCTTATTAAACGCGTTTTGTTTAATGTTTTGAGGCTGGATTATGTTAGACACATTAGGCACAGGATACAAGCATCTCTGCCTTTGTGCTTAATGTAATTGTACATTGTCCTTATTAAACATTACCTTACCTTAATAGGATTTACAATTTCTTACAGTGTTTTGCCTCAAAACAGGAAACAGCTGATGCTAATGCGCTAGCTTTGCTTTGCTAAGTCTATCGGAGCAACAAATAAAGTTTTCATCAGTGGAAACGCGGTGGTTTGACACAGGATAACGTCTGCGTTTGGTGAGGAACATTACTTCATGTTTTTATCTGCTCTTTTCTGTCTGTTTTTGGCCTGAGTCTGTGTTTTCTCTTGTCCAATCATCGAGCCTAAAGCCTAAAGCTGTGAGGTCTTCTCCAGGGTCCAGCTAAAGGCAGGGCTAAAAGCGGCTCGCTATGGACCCAGCAAACGGGGCGAACGGGTCGCTTTGCGCAGTGGAAACAGCATAGGACCGTACCGTACAACCCCGACCCGAGCCTATGGAAACAGGGCTTAACTTCGATAAAATGACTTGAATTAAGCATATGAATCTAATAAGCTAATTTTAAGATTTTTTTCACTTAAAGTTGCGGTAACTAACTTTTTAAGTTGTAAATCAGAAATCTTTCAGTTTCCCTTTTAAAAGTATAACATAAATGCAGCACTTTGACATAAAATGAGACAACTGCATACTGTCTGAACTGAATTTTAGTTCTCATGAAGAGCTGAATGCAGCGCTCTGATTGGCTGAGCTTAGGTGGTCCTCTCCAGTTTCACTTTGTTGTTTGTGAAAGAAGTTTTAAAGCCTTAACGGCCGCCAAAATAAATACATCTCATTTAAAAAAAAGTGGCCCAGCAAGCCCGCTCAAAAATGATGACTTTTCCACAACTTCTCCACAACCATTCCCAACTTTTCCATCACCCTGTATAACATATTCACACATGTTTCAGTCGTGATTGTTTATCTATTGAAGGAATCCAATAGTTTTACAAATGTAGTTTTTGTTTATTCAATAGTTTCAGTGTTGTCAGTTCCAGTGGCAAACAAAAGACCTAACGATTTCTAAGTGCAGGTCAGCTACAAATAAAAATTAAATAATTATGCAAGCATTTCAACCCTAAAAAGAAAAAACAAACATAGAAAAAGTATAGATAATCCCTGAGTTTGTTTAGAATTTTGTGACAAATCCGGTCTAAGTTTCCATCTTTTAGTGAAAAAAATTGAGACAATAAAACTGCAAAATAGTCTTCGTATATTAAATGGTTTCAGTTTTGTTGCAGCAAGATTTATATACAGTAAGTTTATTTTGCCCCAAATATGTTCACATTTTCCAATTTACCAGGGTCTGGAAGTTTCAATTTAGTTTTCCATGACTTTTCCAGGTTTTCCATGACGGTACGAACCCTGTATGTCAAAGACTGTACAGTTTATACAAGGAATCAAACTTGCCTGTCTCACTTTACCCACATTTATCTTTCATTTGAACATTTTCGGCGTGTGTCATCCTCATAACTTCCTGACGCACTATCGCCGGTGTAATCTGTGAAGGTCACCAGTTAATTTGCGCGCTCATCTCTAAGTGCTGGGCTCCTTTGTCCCGCGGCCTGCTTTACTTACAGCTGGAGCCGGGTCAGGATGGCCCATCGCCACGGCAACACCCCCTGCGTGTCCCTCTCGGGTTTCCGTATAGTCTCCGGTTTCACCCTCCGCCGAGTCCACAACACGTCTGATTAACGGCGCTTGTTCTGTTCAGTCAGTCGTCCTCTGCACTGACATAATTTTATCTTAAAAATAAAACATTACAACTGCTTTTTTATACTTTTGTTTTTGTCTTTGGAACTTTAACACTGCAGAAATTAACTTTATGCTGCAATGGAAACTCCAAGTAGCTTTTTTGTTGGAGATTTAGGATTTCATTTGCCTGTTTAAAGCACTAAAGCAGCGTTATTCATCCAGATTTACAAGTGGGTCAAACAAAACTAAAACACACATTTTTCCTGGACAGACTTTGAGATGCACACAGTTCAACTCTTTTCTTTCTGTTCTTAGATAAGATGTTTCTCGTGCAACAGTTGTCCTAAAGCTCCAACAGCAACATAAAGGTATTAAAAATTTACAGACACTAGGCTAACGAGTGACAGAGCTAACATATACACAAGGTCTACTCCAGGCTGGGCCAAAACAGACATTTTCTTTGGATGCATTTGGCCCCCGGGTCGCCATTTGAAAATCCCTGCCCTAAAAAAATAGTCAGTAATTTGCCTTTCAAGGTAATGTTTTGCGTAAGAGATTATTTGTAGCGTTAGTTTGCGTATCACTTTCCATGAATCAAAAAAAGGGTGCAAAGAGTAGAGCTGTGCAATATATCGCATTTTAGATAATATCGTGAATGTGGTTTTCAAGCTATACAAAAATTGAATACGAGAATATCGTTTATAGTTAAAATTGCCACATAAAGAACTCTGTAAGAATAAAAAATAGAGAAAATGATGCTAGAAACTTTCAGCTTACGATTTAAATGTAATACGTCTGCACTTCTGTGATTCATTTACAAACATTTCACATCGTTTACGTGACATCCCAGTATTTTCCAGACTCGCCACCACCTTCCAAGTAGCTCGCCAAAGAATTTTAGAATACAAATTATACTTTGTTACTCAAATTTTGTTTATTACATGCCTATTTCTACTGTACATGTATCTTCAGGCGCATAATTGTGTCCACTTATAACTATTGGCTAAGTTTTCATATGGCCTCTCAACTACGCCACACTTCACTTCAGTTTTTGGTCATCGCTATCAGTAGTAGCTCGTCGCCAGTTTTCTTTTGCAAAAGTAGCTCTCCTTGGTGGAGGGTTGGAGACTCCTGTTCCAGACCATTAATACTTCACACAGATGTTTGCAGCACAAATAAATCTTGTTCAAAGTCAGTTGTTGTTGTAAAACAAAAGAGATCAGGTCTAGTTACTAATGGAAATCACCAGACTGAAACAGTTATGCATGATATTTTAGATATTTCATGACAAAGTACAGTGTTATTGATCAGAAATCTTGTTCAACATCTAGATTCATGGCATCATTGTATTCTACAACTTGAACGCAGCCTATTGACGTAATAATCGTCTGAATATCGTTATCGAGATGTGCCCAAAAAATATCGAGATATTCATTTTAGTCAATACCGCCAGCTCTAGCAAAGATCAGAATGAGGGTTTGACTCCTGGGCCGCGCCAAGTGAACGTTTCACAGTCCCTCTAGGTGGAGTTTGCATGTCCTCCCCATCTCACCGTGGGTTTTCAACAGTAGAAAATGAATGAAAGTTGTCTAAAAAGTCAATTTGCTAGTTAGCAGAGCAACCTTTACTTAAACGTGGGGTATGTGATTTTCACAATGCAAACACAATTTAGGTTTTAAATCTGACAACTTGTCAATTCATTCTGTCTTCTTCTTAGTTTAACTTTACTTTTTCTTGTAATAAGACAGTCGTAATAAGCTCGGTGCTCATTTACCTGACAGTTTCGGCGGCAGGACTTCCGCCTTCGTCAGAGCTGACGTCTGGTGTTGTGACGTCTCACTTATAGAATCTTCCCAGACGTGGCCAGTTTGACAGATTTGTCAGACTGACCACGTCTGAACCCGCCTGGTGAGTCTCTGGAGAAGTGAGTCCCATGTGTGAGCCAAAGACAAAGCTCCTTCGTCTCTGTTGATGGTCTTTGTGCCGCGCTTCATGATCTCAATAGCCTCTCGTATCCATCAGGTAAATGAGCACCTAGCTTATTACGACTGTCTGACAACTTGTTCTCATAAATCCTGCAGTGCATTGTTAATATCATCTTGGTTGCAATTTTGACTTAAAACCCTTTTTTTTTTCTCTTTTAACGTGAAACCGGAGTGGACCACCCAAGCTCGACCAATCAGAACGCTGCATTCTGCTCCTGATTAGAACTAAAATTCCTTATTTTTGATTCAAAGAGTACTCTGTGGACACATTTTTTTTACAAAGTGCTGCATTTATCATATAGTTTTTGGTGGAAAACACAAAGTTTACTTATTTCCAACTAAAAAAGTTAGCTTCCCCAACTTTAACCTGTCTATGGATCAGTGCCCTTATTGGGACTTTTGTCTAGCTGTAATGTTTTAAAGGGGTCCTATTGTGTTTTGTTTTTTTTTTTTTTTTTTTTTGTAAGAAACTAGAACATATGCAGATCAGTAATATACCTTTTGTTCATTGTAAAACACAAAATTGATCTTAAACAACTTAAAAATAGGAACAGCTCTACTGACTTCCTGTTCAAAACTGCAGAACTGATAAGCCCCGCCCCTTCATTTTAAATTTAACTATAAAAAGCAACAGATTTTAAATAACAAATTATTATTGTTGGAAAGTGGATATGGAACAGTATTGAACCATTTATGCTTCACTTTAACTTTGAGTCTTT
This sequence comes from Mugilogobius chulae, assembly GCA_038363315.1. Lineage (NCBI taxonomy): Eukaryota > Metazoa > Chordata > Actinopteri > Gobiiformes > Gobiidae > Mugilogobius > Mugilogobius chulae. The sequence continues at coordinate 21,518,923 of CM076399.1, read as the reverse complement.
TGAATTATAACAAGTAAATACAGACAAGTGGGAGGGGATAGGTGGTAGGTGAGAACCGGGATTTCTGAGCTTTTGAGCTGCAGCTGAAGAACAAAACAAGATTACTCCAACATGCATGAATCAATTCAAATATAACTTTGAGTAAACTAAAGAAGGAATGCCTTTATAACAAGGTTAAAAACTTAGAAAAGTGAATTTGACATAATAGGTCCACTTTAACATGTTGCATGAGGAACTTCGCAACAGCCAATCAGAGTGGCCAGACAGTGCCAGGCTTTACAACAAGGTCTCACTGAAACGTGTCTCATAACTACGACATTGATTGATTCTTATATTCCTAAACTCAGTCGTCATAGCGAGGAGATGTATTGCTTTTGTGTTTCCATCTTGTTGCTTCTTAACTGAAGATAATCTACACTAACTAACTAACCAACTAACTTGTCAATAGCATATCATGAGCACATTTCTAGCCCTATTTTACATGTCTACAAAGCCATGTGGGGATGTTTTCTTTGGGGTTAATGGCTATTTTTTTAGGTCTGAAGTTACAAAAATGGGTATGTTTAGGTCTTGGGTTTGGGGATGGTTAAGATTAAGATTAAGATTCATTAAAATTCAGAAATAACACTTTTTTTTAACATTCATCATAGAAACTAACTGTATTTCTACAATGTATTTACAGAAACACAAAATTGACCTCAAACAATTTAAGATTAGAGACAAGTCTATTGACTTCCTGTTGACTTAACTGATAAGCCTCACCTCTTCTTTGTAAACCTTTACTTTTACAAGCTGTACATTTAAAATTACTTGGTTTTTATGTTGGAAAGTGGCTACGTGACTATTTTGAATGATGAACTGTAACCTGAATGTTTTGCAAGTAAATACAGACAAGTGGTTGGGGCTGGGTGGAAGGTGAAAACAGGAATTTTCAGAGCACCTGAGCATCAGCTGTGGTACTCAGGCATGTACGAATCTCTTTGAATAAAACTTTGAGTAAACTAATGAGAGAATACTGTTCAAGAAGTCAGAAAAGTGCATTTGACAATATAGGTCTTCTTTACCTGAAATTCACCTCATATTAGTTCTGATGCAACTCAGTTTGAAGGAGCTTATTCCTGCTTAAGTCCTTGGTTTGAAGCGTGTTTATAGTTTGGTTTTGTCTGTGTTTCTTGTCCTTGGTTCAGTCCTGTAGGTCCGGTTTCCTCGGCGTGTCCGTGTCAGTAACAGCTCTCGTCCTTGTTGTGGAGATGGATCTGTCTTTGTGTTTGCTCTGGGCCGGTCCCGGAGCTTTTAAACTCATCTCTCACAAACTTACTCTTAGCAGGCGGACGTGTTTGTGTAAGAAACATTACTCCGAGAGCCACTGGACCCAAGACATGCCCCAGAGTGTGTTTAAAGGGCACTATCTACGCAAAATCAGCAGCAGAATGACATTAGTACAGTGGGAATGCTGCGTTCACGAGCGTGTGGAGCAGTGGGAGAGTTCTCAGAAGGCGGAGCTTGTTCACCCGACTTGTGAGTGTTCTGAGCTTTTGGTCAAATGCAGAAAAGGCTCTCTTTAAATGTTTGTGACTCAATATATCTGGGTAGATAAGTTGTTCACTGTACAGTAGTTTCCAGTTTTCGAGGCAACACAAGAGGCTAGTTCCGGTCTTAAAATACTTGCAGATAGTTCTTTCCGGTTAATTAAATTAAGTTTTGTCAAAAACAGACAAGTGATGGGGAGATCTGCTCCCAACTTGCTCTAGCAAAAACTAGAGTTATTCTATTTACCCCTGCTGTACACTGGGTGCGAGTTTGGTGCAAGGCGGGACTCGCACGACTCTTGCAAGACTTAAAACCAATGCGCCCTTGTACACAGACCCCGGTGCAGTGCGAGTGCACATCCGAGAGTCGCTCGAGTGTACGGAAAGAATCCGTATAGAGTCTATTTTTGTCGGAGGTCGCAGCGATCGGATGCGGCTTTCAATTCATAATACAAGCATTCTCGCGGTAATCCACGTTAATCCGTGTGGCTTTGGGCAATAACGGACCACACTGGACTGCTGCTGGTGTACATGGCACGTCGCAAGAAACTCAGACACGTCTCGGACTGAACTCGCGTTGCAGTCTGTGTACGGGAGGCGTTAACCCGCTTTATTTTACATTAGAGGCTCAGAGAATAGACTTTAAAACTGCTCTGCTTGTGTATATGTCTCTCCATGGACTAGCACCAAAGTACATCTCTGACATGTTAGTGCGTTATGAACCATCTCGCACTCTGAGGACCTCAGGGACCGGCCTCCTGCTGGTGCCCAGAGTCAGGACTAAACATGGACCAGAGTCAGGACTAAACATGGAGAATCAGCGTTTCAGTTTTATGCAGCTAAGATCTGGAACAGTCTTCCAGATGATGTAAGACAGGTCTCCACTGTGTCAATGTTTAAATCTCAGCTCAAAACATTTCTTTTTTTCTGTGCATATGACTGAAATGCTTTGTCTGCACTCGCTTTTTTCATTACTTCTTTTAAAGTAAATTTTATGCTATTTATTTATATATTTTTAATAATGTTGTATTGCAATTTTGATGCATATTTTCCTGCCTTGTAAAGCACTTTGAATTGCTTTGTGTATGAATTGTGCTGTACAAATACATTTGCCTTGCCTTGCCATTAGGTTCAAGGCATTGGGAGATTCTGTTGTCTTTGAGTTCAATAGATGATGTAATAATAAACTTGTAAATTTTGCGAAGCAACTCAAGTTACTGCGCTTGTTCAGGGTTAATAGTCTGACCTGCTGGACACAGACATGTTTCTCCAAGATCAACTCAGCCAATATGATCTGCTCCAGGGTTACAGGATGATGCGTATGAAATGCTTCCAGGCAGGACATGAAGTGACACAAGAAACAATCACTAAGCTTCTTCAGAAATCGGATCCTCATGGAGTACAACTTTGAACCTGAACCAGAACCAAAACCAGAACCCAACTCTTCTGTGGCGTTCATGGCAGGACCTGGGTCAGGAACTAAGTGAAGTAGAACTCAACAATGGTCTTTGTCTTAAGACCAATCTCCAGACCGCTTTTTTAAGGTCTTGGACTCAGTCACAACCTGGTCTTGGTCTTGGACTCAGTCTTGTCACCGAGACCACATTTCATTGCCACCACACTCCACCAGGAGCTCAGTGACGTGTTCCAGGCACAGTTTGTAATTAAATGTGTAAATTACAAAGGTGGTCTTGATTTGGTCTTGATGAATATGGTCTTGGTCTCGACCTTTGAAAGTCTTGGTTTTGTCTCAATTTTGGGACTCTATAGAGGGATTTTCGGTCACTTTCCGCCCTACTGCGCATGCGCTATGCAGAAAGACCCTTTCGTCGTCTGGTTACATGGGAAAATTTCTTTGATTAAAACAACGAAACAGGATGAGAGCAGCTGTTTGGATCAGGTCTGGACTGATCTGACAGACGTCTGTCTCCTGAAGCTGCAGACAGTGTTTTTCTTGTCGTTTTTTTTACCTGAATGTAACTTTTAAGGGTCGTAGGGTCGAATTTCATTCACAAATGTTGAATGAGCAGCAGAACTTTTGTTTTCTCACAGATAAACTCTTGTAGTTAGCTGACTATGGTGCTTTTTCGACTTATTTCCACTGTTTGTGTCAATGAGCGGCGGCTCTTTCTGCAGGTCGGGGGCGCACATCGCCCGTGTTGATAAACAAAAAATCTCTATTGAAAACCTATGCTAGACACATTAGACCACACTGTGCTTCAAACACTTGCACTAGTAACAGGCACTGATTATTTAAAAGTCTTATGGCTTGTTGTGCAAAATACCATTGACTGTCCTGTAGCGCCTTTTAGATGGAAGCAGTGCAAACCGGGACTTCTGAGGGTGTGTCCGGTCCTTGATAATATTCTGAGCCCTCCAAATGACACGGCTGTTGTAAATGTCCTAATATGTTGCTAAGCCGTGATTGCAGCCAAAAACAAACGCTTTGAGATGTTGTGTTGAAGAATTTGGTACATGTGACCTGGACAGATTCAACTACGTACTTTGAGTTTGTGAAAATCAGGTGGCACAGCTTTAAATTAAAACCAAAGTTAATAAGTCTTTTCACCTGAAATCACCAGAATGAAATGTGTGAAATACCTTCATGTTAAAGTACAATGTTGTAGGAAAAACTGGCCGTATGACGTCATCACATCTCAGAACGTCACCTACAGGATGAACATAAGTGAGAACATTACAGACTTTCCACATAAACTATTCCCACAGATCTGTACACTGAAGTCACTGTTTCTAAGCAAACGTGCTCTGCTATGATTACACTTTATTACATCATCGTCGTCGTTGTTGTTGTTGTGACTTGTTCAGAGGCGACGTCTTGGGAGGTTTAGAAAATAAAAGTGGGCGACTCTTGTGGTGCAAATATTTAGTGGACGATGCCAAAAAACGGCACAAGCAAAAGTGAAAGAAGAACGTTCAGAGGAGCGACCGGAGCAATGGGATTTCTGCTGCAGGTTTTACACAAGAGAGTGAGTTTCAAAGCTTATCTGAACAGAGTTTAAAAAAAAAAAAAACTCTTAAAAAAAATTTAAAAAATAAAAAAGTTTAAATTTCACAAGGAAAGCAGTCAAATGGCTCTTACCTAATGAGCTAACGCTGCAGAAATGCCCAAAGTGAGTCTGAATAATTCATGGACACTAAAACAGAGCAGAAGATCTCAGAGATCTATCTGACACATCACAGATCAGTTTTAGGGGGAACGAAAGACATGTCACAGACAAAACTTCATCTGTGTTTTTGACGAAGAAGCAGTTTTCAAAAAAGACCATTTATCATAATTTGTCTCCTTTAAGTAAATAGTTTAAAGGAGACGCTCTAAGTAAAATCCACTTCGCTGAGTTTATAAATGTTACAGCAGTGTTCTCTCATCTAGGGCTGGGCGATATGGTGAAAAATTAATATCACAGTTTTCTTGAAGCCAGATCACGATTTCGATTTTATTACGATTCTTGTAAACTGTCTAGTTTCAAATTGCTTTTGAGGTAAATACAATCATCTGCTTTTTTAGAAAGTTCCTTTGTCTAGATCCAGCCATTACAGGCTGATCAGTGTTGCCAGATTTTCAGAGAAAAACAAGCAACCAATTCCAAAAAAACCTTAACCTTAAGAAAATAATTGTTAAAAATCATATAATTAGAACATTGTTTCTCCACAAAACAAGTTTCTGACAAATTTAATAACGACTTTTAGACATGAAAGTCGTTATATGGACTTTTAGCTTTTACCAAGCTAAAAGTCCATTCTTATTTTTAAGTCAGACCTCAAAAATAACTAAAATTCATCTCTTTATGACTTGAAAGTGCAGCCCCCAAAAACACAACCTTCAAAATTCATAAGAGACTTTGAAAAATCAAACAAACAAACAAACAAACAAAAAGAAACAGCCCAATGTTGCTAAAAAGAAGAAAACTCTGAGGCTGAGAAAAGTAGGTTGAAAATAATTGTCTGTATTTTGACGATTTCACCATAAAAGCAGATTGTCACAACAGTAAACTCACGATTCAATTTTTATCACGATATTGCCCAGCCCTACTCTCATCATTAGTTTACCCAAAGTTATATTTGGATTGATTCCTGTATGCTAAAAATCCCTGTCTTCACCTACCACCTATCCTCTCTTTTTTGTCTGTATTTACTACTTACTAAATCAGATTTTGAGTAAAACATAATGATCACATTTGTCCTATATCCTCTTTCCAACAACAAAACATGCTAGTTTAAAAACTGTGGCTTATTTAAGTTACATTTTATAATGAAGAGGCGGAGCTTGTCAGTTCTGAACAGGAAGTCAATGAACCTGTTTCTTTTTCTAAACCGTTTTAACTCATTTTTGTGTTTTATAATGAACAAATGTGAATTATTGATTTGCCATAGTTTCTTCCTAAATATAGAAAAAACAGGTCTTTAATTTTGGTGAGTTCTGCTCCAGTCTGGTTTCTTTCTACGTAGAGTTTGCATGTTCTCCCCGTGTCTGAGGTTAAGGTTATATTCATTAAGACTTTGTACAGTTACACTAAGCACTACGGCAGAGATCCTTGTACCAGACTCTAGCTTTAAGCTTTACAGCGCATTTCTGTAGTCCTGGGAAGATTCACACTTTTGTAAAAGAGGAAATCGAAGCACCTAGAAGAACACGAAGCAGACATGAAGAACATGCAAACTCAAACCCAGGACTTTGTGACCTGAGACCCTGACAATTGAGCCCGATCTCACAAGAAAGCGTACATTTACCACGACATTACACAATATGTAAATTAGGTATGATTAGCACGAGTCCACAGCTGTTTTGTGTAATTATAGTACGCGTCACAATCCCAGTTCATTTCAATGGTGGTGTTTAAGACGTGTTCTTATTTATGAATATTAACCAAATCCTGATTCTAATCTTAACCTGCCCCAAGCCCCAGACCTAATCTTACTCATTTTAGTAACTTTATGCCTAAACTTACCCGTTTCAATTGAAGAAAACGTCTCCACATGGCTTCAAACAAAACTCGTGTTTTTTTGACGCTGTGAAATCTCGTGTCATTTTTACTCTTTTTCATATTGTGCTAAATGCACGGCGTAACATAAGTACTAAAAACAGCTGTGAAGTTGGTCAAAATACGCTGTTTTTGTGTCGTGGTAAAAGTACGCCCTCTAGTGAGACTGTGTTGGACACTGAGATTCCAAATCTCAGCAGGTCTTTACCAAGCCCCGGTGATCCAAGATGGTGGTGCTGTGCGTCAGTGGCTTTTGCTCACAGGCGTTTGTTGTCATCATGGCCGTTAGCTTTAGCCTTTTGCTAGATGCGCTACAGTCTATGGAACATGCACAGTTGTGTTTCCCCCACAATTCTTTGCACGAGGAGCGAAAGCTTACGCCTGACCGTTCTGACCAATCAGAGCGAGAGTTACAGAGTGAGCAGCTGTAGCTGAAGCTAAAGTTTAAAAGGCCTAAACCTTTTCAACCTGAAAAAGTTCATGATGTGAAACCAGGTCAGAATTTAAACAAAATCTGACAGTAGATACTGTTTCTGCCGAACACGAGCAGTTTGTGTTTGATTGAGCTCTAGGGAAAAATGCTTTCTAGCCTGGAGAGATTTTCCTGCTGCAGTATCAATATTCACTACATTGACTGGGGCTGATTTACAACGGCTACAAGCAGCAATGTCCTGTCCAGATAATATAATAGATCCATGGTCTTTACTAGTTAATAAAGGTACATGTTTTACTGAGAATGATCAGTATCATAGGTTAATAGAGACCAGGGATAGGTGGTAGGTGAAAACAGGACTTTTCTGAGCATTTGACCATCATCTGCAGAACAAAACAAGATTACTAAAGTGTAATGTGCATAACAGATGAAGTCTCGATGTGGAGACTTCTGGACTCGTGTGAAACGTCCGACACAAGTGCTTTCTGAGGGCCGGTCTTAAAACGATCCTCCGGGGTGGGATTTGAGCGACTGTGATCCCGTTTCAGGCCCAGAGCCGCGGCAGGTCCAGAGTCTGCGTGGCGCCACCGTCAGCGTCACTCATGAGAGACAGAGAGAGACAGAGGCCCCAGACACAACAACAGCATGGATTAACCCGCGAATGTGTCAAAAACGCAGAGACACACAGACAAAGAGCAGTCGACCCGGCTCACACACACACTCAAAAGACAGAAATATTAGAAGCTTTTGTCCGTGCGTCGAAACAAACATGTGAGCAAACGTGAGAAAGGCTAAATATACGTGAAAGAATTTGGTTTGTTTCTGCCAAAAATAGCTTTGAACGCAACATATTTCTTAAAACACGTGACTAAAATCATCTAGGCAAGGCAAATTTATTTGTATAGCACAATTCATACACAAAGCAATTCACAGTGCTTTACAAGGCAGGAAAATGCATCAAAATTACAATACAAAATTATTAAAAACATAAATAATCAGCATAAAATTTACTGTAAAAGAAGTAAAGAAATAAAGAGTGCAGACAAAGTATTTCAGTCATATGCAGAGACAAAAAGAATGTTTTGAGCCGAGATTTAAACATTGTCACAGTGGAGGCCTGTCTTACATCATCTGGAAGACTGTTCCAGGTCTTAGCTGCATAAAACTGAAACGCTGATTCTCCATGTTTAGTCCTGACTCTGGGCACCAGCAGGAGGCCGGCCCTGAGGTCCTCAGAGTCTGAGATGGTTCATAACACACTAACATGTCAGAGATGTACTTTGGTGCTAGTCCATGGAGAGACTTAAACACAAGCAGAGCTGTTATAAAGTCTATTCTCTGAGCCACTGGAAGCCAGTGCAAAGACCTAAGCACAGGACTAATGTGATCGTACTTCCTGGTTCTGGTCAGGACTGGAGCAGCAGCGTTCTGGATGTACTGCAGCTGTTTTACAGCTCGTTTGGATAGGCCGGTGAGCAGGCCGTTACAATAGTCTAACCTACTGGAGACAAATGCATGGATAAGTCTCTCCAGGTCAGGCTTTGACACTATACTTTTGATTTTGGCCATGTTTTTTAGATGGTAAAAAGCTGCTGATGTTATTGACTTAATGTGGCTGTTAAAGTTCAAGTCTGAGTCCATTATTACCCCCAGATTTCTAACTTGACTTGAAGGTTTCAGAGAGAGACTGAAGGTGACTGCTGACACTTTCTCTTTCAAATTGGAACTGTTTCTGGAGCACAAACATTGCAAAAAGTTATTTCCTGGCAAGTCTAAACTTCTAAGAACAAATGTAGATTTAAATGTTAACCAGTGGAACAAGATACTTATTTCTTGATTTAGGTGACATTGTTATTTTCTTACTTTATGCACAAAAAGTTGTTTTTTTTAGTAAAATAAGATGTCCAAAATGTCCATTAAAACATAATTTTACAAGACAAATCTGCTCGAATCACAATATTTTTTCTTAAACGTACACTGTGTAACTTTTTGACCAAAACAGATTCAATTAAAAACATGTTTTTGTCATTTTGATATCATTGTTGCACTAAATAAATACTAAAAATCTGCATTTTTAGTTTGAGCAGGCTTGCATGACGACATAATTATGAGTTAGTTGACCTAGAGGAAGCCTTCTTCTGTTTGTATTCATAAAAAGTTGTTCCTTTAGCTGCATATTTTCACATTTTGGCATAAAACGTATTATCAGAATGTCCTAAACTTTAGCTTTAATTTTCTTTTATGTGTTGACTTTTTTATAATTCACAAAGTTTTAACTTGCCTAGAAATTACTTTTGCAGCATGCAATTGTCTGCGCTCTTTGTGAAGCGTCACAATTCAATTCAACTTTTTTTAATCATTTGTAATAGGTAAGGTAAGGTTTATTAAGGACAATGTACAATTACATTAAGCACAATGGCAAATATGCTTGTACCAGATTGTAGCTTACAGCTAATTTCTATCTGTAGTCCTGGGGAGGGAGAGGGGAGGCACACTGGACATGTCTTTAGTTGTAGGAGGAAACCGGAGTACCCGGAGGAAACCTACGCAGACACGGGGAGAACATGCAAATAGAAAGGCCCCGGGCGGCCTGGGAGTCGAACCCGGGGACCTTCTTACTATGAGGCCAGAGCACTAACCGCTGCGCCACCGTGTCACCTAAAAGTAAGGGCCCTGTGGTGGCTTTTGATCCTAGTTTGCTTATTAGGTTAAACCAACTGGTTTTAAGTATTTCAGTATTTCAATCAAATTATGCGTTCATTAAAGCTGGCGTGGCTGAATTTTGTTGTTGTAAATTAGTAAATGTAGTCCTTTCAATCAAAAAGTGTATTGTAAACTGACAATATCAGAATCTAATAATAATCATTTATTTCGTATTGACTGTCAAAAGCAGCGCTCTGATTGGCTGAGCTTGGGTGGTCCACTTCCACTTTCACTTTGCTGTCTGTTCAAATCAAACATAATTGCAGCCAAAAATGAAAGTATAAAGCCATGAACCAAAGAAGTGTGTGTGGGGGGCATCTTTAATGTTCTGAAACTTCAACTCAATGTGTGTTATCGAGAAACACGGTGATTAACTCTTTATCCGTGTTTTCTTTATTCGCTGTGGTTACTTTAGTCACGTTTGTCTGGTGAATTAACAAAGAGCAGGAGTGTTATCAACTTCCATCGTTTATTCAGAGAAAGAGAGAGACAGAGAGAGAGAGAGGGAAAGAGAAAGGGAGAGAGAGAGAGAGAGGGAAAGAGAGGGGGGAGAGAAAGAGAGAGGAAAAGAAAGAGAGAGAGAGGGAGAGAGAGGGAGAGAGGGAAAGAAAGAGAGAGGGAGGGGGAGAGAGAGGGGGGGGAGGGAGGGAGAGAGGAAACGAAAGAGAGAGGGAGAGAGAGAGGGAGGGAGAGAGAGAGAAGAAAGATAGAGGGAGGGAGAGAGGGATAGAGAGGGAGAGGGAGAGAGGGGGGGGGGGAGAAAGAGAGAGGGAGAGAGAGAGGGAGGGAGAGAGGGAAAGAAAGAGAGGGAGGGAGAGAGGGAGGGAGAGAGAGAGAGAGGGAGGGACAAGGGGAGAGAGGGGGGAGAGAGGGAGGTAGAGAGGGGGAGAGAAAGAACGAGAGGGAAAGACACACCACACAGAGAGAGAGAGTTTTAATTTTAAAGTTTAAATTTTAATAGAAACATTAGCGACAACAACAGCAGGAGTAGAGAGAGTTTATTTAAGTCCAAAATCAATTCAAAAGAAGCGTCTGGACTCAGCGAACGAACCCGAGAAACGCGAATCTAAAGTCATCTATTACACTGCAAAAAAAGATATTAAGATATTCTATTCTATTTACTTTATCTAGATTTTAGAATAGAAAGTAGTATTTGTAGTATTGAAAGATGTTTTTTGCAATGTATTATTATAATCTTTATGTTTTACTTTAAAATACAAAAAAAATGTTGCTCCAACTGCTAACAGACAAACAACAGTAGGCTACGGCAGGCCTACTTTAGTCACACGTGTTAAAATAGGCTTTTATGTTTCTAGAGCAAACTATAAAACTTAATTTTGTTTTTCAAAATATTGTATGTATTCAAATATTTTATTAAGTGTTTTCTTGTTTTTTTAGGCTATGTTAAAAAAAAAACATATTGAGATTTATGATTACAAAGATGAACACAACACATTTTCCTTTCACAGACTTGATCCCGCTTGTTGCCTGTTGTCTACTTTCTCTTTTAACTTATTTTAATTTTGAACCACTTTTGTAAATAGCTTAACACAGTAATATTATGTTTTATGAATAAAATAGGTCAATGAGTTTTAAAGATAATAATTATAAGTAACCTTTATTGTAATGTCATGACACGTTTTGTTATATTTCTGTGTTTAATAGTCTTTGGTCATCTGCGTGCGTAAAACCCGTGCGTAAAACCAAAAGTTGACAGCGCGCGTAAACATCTTGATTTAGCAGCTCCTCGTCGAGCCGTGTCAGTGAGAAATATGGCGAATATAATTAGCTGAACGTAAAGACACTCCGAGGCAAAGCGCATGTCAAAACACGGCGACCGCATCTTCGGCTGTGTGATGGATTAAAGCCGGAGCTCCGCGGGCTCCAGGCTCAGTTCGCTTCAGAAAGAGCGATTTATCTCAATGGAAAAGAGAAGAGAGGGAAAGGGCGCGCGCACGGGGGGTTACCGTGCCCAAAATGTCCGAAAATCTGTTGAAATAATGGAAATGTTTCGATTTAAAATAAACAGAAGAGTTGATTTGGTTGGATTGAATATTTGTTTTATGCAGAGACAAATCTCTTTTGGTTCTTTTTGGGTTAAGCGTCATTCATACACTGCAAAAAAGGACAAAATAACTTAGATAAAATGACTTGAATTAAACATAATATATTATTATGCTTAATTCATTATTATTAATAATGTTAAAAGACAAATTTTAAGATTTTTTCACTTAATAAGACCAAGTCTTACAAAGATTATTTGACTTGTTTTAAGATTTTCATTCCTTATCTATCTTATCTAATTTATTTTGAACCAGTGTGAATCTGTTTTAAACCATAATTGCTTGAATCAAGAATAGATTTGCTTTAAAATCTTGTCAACTTGAAACTAGCTTTTTCTGCTCAAAACAACCAGGTTAGTCAAATTTTCTTACTGCACGGGCAGATTTTTTTTTACTTAAAATGAGACATTTTACCACAAAATAAAAACACTTTCTTATTTTATGAAAGACCTTTTTTTGCAGTGTAACTGCAGCATTATTTTAGGTCTAATTTTGTTTACTTATAAACAACTCAAGTCAAGATTTGGAGAGCTAAATATTATATTCAGTTCAATTCTCAATCACCTTTATTGTCATTGTCACAGGTACAACGAAATGTCTTTATGCATCCGTGGTGAAATGCCCTGTAACACTCTTTCAAAACATGCATTTTTTTTTTTTTTAAGATTGTTGGTGTAAAGAGTTTGAGAACCACTCCTCTAAGTCCTTTTTAGAATAGACTGTTCTAAACTAATTTTTTCCTCCTTTCTTGAGCAAATCCGTATGTGATGGTAACTCAAAAAGAAGATGATTTTGATGCGTGAAAAAACAAAAACGTGGTTCTGTTGTGAAGAAAAAAGAAACACGCGCGAACCCTACATTGCAAAATCTTAACAAAAAAAGCAAAGTTTTGTAATCCAAGCTCGCGTGAAGTCCTGCCGCGGTGTCCTCGCGGTGAAGCTGTACGTAAAAACTGGACAGAAGTGACTTGGAGAGCTCCGTGCGCGCACTTAGGCTCCAAGGCCAAAGATGTTATCCGTATAAACCTCTCCAAAATCCCTAAATAAATGGCCCTTTCGGAGCCTGCGCAGACCCGCGAGTCCAGCTCCGGCGAAGAGCAGAAGTTCACACACGAGAGACGCCTGTTCAAAGCGTAGATTAAAGATAGATTTAAGAGTAGCTGCTTTTAATTAGGACGAGCGCAAACACGAGTGTAGCTGAGATTTGCTGCGTATTATTTCAAACAGTTCACGGATTAGGGCTAAAGTAAGTAACTGTCACACAACTGTTCGCTTCAGCGTGGAGGATTTGGGCTGGAAAGTGATGTTTTGTCTCATATCTGCAGAGGTCAGCGTGAACGGAGTCTGCGAACAGCTTGGCCTCGTTTTGGAAAATAGAAAACTCACAAAACTGGAATCTCTTTGGTCAAACTAAATTATGTCTTAGCTGCAAAATAACTTTATAAAATGTACCAACCATTGAACAGTTGGTGTGGCTGAAGCGTTTTGGGGCAAACAGATATTGGGATTTTAAACCAGCCAAAGACGCACACGGTCCAACATTGAAATCAACTTTTACGCACAGCAGTTGGGTGTAATTTTGTGCAGCTGCAGAAAAATTCCGTGAGTTGCACATTCAAAACTCTGGGTCTTGTTTCCTTATCCGTTATTTTTATATTTTAGGTTTAAAAATGCCTATTATTAGTTAGTTTGTGTGGTTAAAAATGCTTTTGGGTAATTCCCACTGGACATAAGAAAAAATCAACTTTTACGCACAGCAAATGGATGCCTTTTGGTGCAATCTTGTGCAACTATACTCATGTATCATAGTCACACATTACAAACTCCGTATTAATTGTCTTCTCTTTTAAACTTTTTTCATGCTTTGGTTTAAAAAAAATAATACTTTTTGGACAGTTTATGGTTAAAATAATTTTGGGCAGTACTCGCTGGACATAGAAAGAAATCCAGGCAAAGAGGTACGGTCTGTGCGACATTCAAATCAACTTTTACGCACAGCGGTTTGGTGCGTTTTGGTGCAGCTATAGTCAAATCCCACGGCCGCACATTCAGAACTCGTTGTTGAATATAAACCACCAAACGTGATGTCTCCTCATTCAAACTAGTTTCATGTTTTCGCTTTAAAAAATCGTATTGTTTTCCAGTTTGTGTGCGTCGCTAAAAGCGTTTTTCGTCGGACATACCACGGAAAGAAATGTAGCCAAAGACGCACAACTGCTTTAACATTCAAATCACCTTTACGCGCAGCAGCTTGGTGCGTTTTTGCTGCAGCTATAGTCAAATCCAGCGGCCCACATTTCACTCTAAACGCATTTTCTAGCTTCACAAAAAAGCAGCACTCTTTAACGGTCATACGCGCTTATATAATGTTATGTGTTTTTCCCCTCACTTTTCCATAGCGCAGTGAGACAGGATGCTTGGTCCAATTACGCACGGTTAGACCTCACAATGAAACCCTTTGGACAACGCTTTTACAAGTAAATTGGAGCTCGTTTAGTGTCCAGCGTGTTCCTGCGTCTAAATTGGGGTTTGGCACGGTGCCGCTTCTCTTGGCACCGGGGAGTCCTGCTTCTCTTTGACGTCTCGGGTTAAGTCTTGTCTGTGGGGCTGAGCTGGTTTTGCTGCTGTAGCTCGGTGACTCTGCAGGGGGGCGGGGCCTGTGGCGGAGGCTGTACGCGGAGAGAAGGACTGAAGAGCTGAGTGTCTTTTAGCGCACTGCGGACTGAAGCTTCTCCGGTTAGAGACACGGCTTTGGACTCACTTTGATTCGAGAGAAAGAGAGAAAGAAAGAGAGAGACGGAGACAATTCGTTTTTTTCATTTCTGCGGACTAGTCTGCTGGTTTTGGTTGTGCTTTTCCTCGGAGAACCCGGATGATTTCGCCGCGTCTCGGGACTTTGAGCTTTTTCCACTTTTCTGCACCCTCACTTCGCTCCGTGGAGGGATGAATTTGGACAGAGTAGCCGCCGCCGCCGCAGCTCCTCCGCCGCCTCAGCCGAGCTCCCAGCAGGGGCCTCAGCAGCTCTCACACTCGCGGGACATGGGGCACTTTCACTTGGGCCGTAGCGCGAACAACAGGCGGGACACGGTGGAGCACTCCAGCAGCGAGTCCTCGGACACGGATCTGCAAGGTACCACGCACGAGCCACGCACAGACGCTTCGCAGATCAACACACACACACGGGAATAGAAACTGTGCACGATCGCGTAAAAATTAATTATTATTTCGAAGTTACGCACGTGATTATAGCATTAAATTTAACACGAGGAAATGTGCACAAGCTACCGTAAAATAACCCACTATTACGCAAGACAACTATTTAATTGTGTTGGCAGATTCAAAACGCACAGGAATTGTGCACAATGTGAAAAATATATTTATTTAAACCTCCTTCTTTTCTCCTTTCTCTTAATAGGGAATTTGGCTCATTGAGTTTAAAGTTTATTTTATTCATAATCAATTAGAACACGGGCTGCTGCATTTAGAAATAATTCAATTTGTGCGTAATATGACACGTAGATGTTGCATATAAAATAGCTCATAAAGCATTATTTGACATTGTGATAAATAAACACGTAAACGCACATCTTATTCTGTTTTCAACATTCTTTTTAAAACTTAATGTTTTGGTCAAAATTAGAAAGACGGACAATATAAAAAGTATAACTTTCTAAGGTAAAAATTCATTTACACAACTACAACAATAATTTTAGATAAACTTTGCAACAACGTTAATAGCGATAATTGTGTTTTATGCCATAATGTGAAAAAATATATAACTAAAAGAGCATATTTTTCAAAGAAACAAACAGGAAAAGGCTTCTCCAGGCCAAATAATAGTTCATTTTATGGTCAAGCCTGCCCGTTCACAGCAAAAACACATTTGTATTCAGTATTTACAGCATCAGATTCATCTAAAACACAAAAACATGCTTTTATTCAAGTCACAGTGCAGCTCTGAGTCAGTTATTCACCAGACAAAAGCCGAAACGCGTTGGCGTAAAGCCGTGCTGTGCGTAAGAAAGAAAGAATCCGGAAACAGGAGTAAATAAAAATAATAATAACACTGTTCAGCTGTGCTCCAAGAAAACACACCAAGCAAATTATCCAAACGTAATTACGCACCTTTTCCAAAACAGCTGCGAAATATTCTAATTTGTTTATTTAATGTGACAGTTACTGCTTCGCGCACATATTTGACAAAACACACACACAACACACCAGGCAAAACACATTCAAACGCGTGCGTAAAATGTGTATATTATTTAACGCAAACGGTGACGCGCGGTCACGTTGTTTTATCGTTTTATCGCGGCCATAGTTAAACGCCTATTTGTTGTCGTTACAGATTAACAAGGCATTTCAAAACATCCACGAAAGTTTTGCCGTTTCTGGACACGAGCGTTGCTAAAAAGCGCAAAGAAAAAAATTACACTGTAAAAAAAAAAAAAAAAACTAACTAAAAACTAACCTCAAGTCAGTTGAATTTTAATTTGAGCATCACTTGTCAAATTAAATT
The DNA here is from genome assembly GCA_038363315.1 of Mugilogobius chulae. Classification (NCBI taxonomy): domain Eukaryota; kingdom Metazoa; phylum Chordata; class Actinopteri; order Gobiiformes; family Gobiidae; genus Mugilogobius; species Mugilogobius chulae. Next base: position 21,502,677 of record CM076399.1, on the reverse strand, counting down.
ATCCACGGATGGAACAAGACTTTTACAATAACAGGTTGACACGTCGATATAATACGTAAGCCTAAAAAAATAGCCATCAGATCGTTTTCTCTAAGTAAAAACTGCTCCAATGAGAAGTTCTGAATTGGAAAACAAACGAACACGAACAGACAGAATAGTTTTGCAGTGTGTTTTGGCATTACGCTTGTGTTACATTCATCATTCGTAATTACCGCACTGTCATATTATTCTCAGCTTTATCACGGGCCAATTTACACAGAGGACAGTCACCTTTTAGCTTTAGGGCCATTTAAAAACGCATAGATTTTACGCACGTTTTACGCACGCCCGTATCTTATTTTGGAGCAATAAACTTAAGGAATATTTTTTGCTTCAAACACATGCATATTGTTGGTTTTATGAGAAAATGTTTTGACCAAATGTGACGTACATTTATAGCTCTTGTTACGCACTTTACGCACGCTCGTATCTCAACAAAGTTTTGGATTTCAAAAGCTTTAACACTTCTATATTTTTGTTTTTGTAAGAAAATTTTTTGACCAAATGTGAAGCACAATTTTAGCTCTTATTACGCATTTTACGCCCGCTTGTTGTCTCTTATATTTTAGCAACAATCATCAAGTATATTGTTGATTTTATTAGGAAATGTTTTGACCAATTGTGACGCAAAAATGTAGCTCTAGATACGCACTTTACGTACGCTCGCGTCTCTTATTTTTGCACAACAATCTTTCAGAGTTCAAATGCTTCAAACACATTTATAATGTTGATTTTAAAGGAAACGTGATGCAAAGTGTTGCTCTTATTACGCATTTTACGCACGCTATTTCTTTATTTTTGAGCAACTATTATTAGGGAACATTTTTGCTTCAAATACCTTTATATTGTTGATTTAGTATATTTTCTTTACGCACGGTCGTATATCTTATTTTTGGCAACAATCACTAAGGAATATTTTTGGTTCAAAACATGTATATTATTGATTTTATAAGAAACTGTTTAGACCTAATGTGACGCAAAATTTTAGCATTTGCTTACGCATGTTACGTTAATTATCTGTTGGCCTAACATTGGTCTTTACGCAATGGCTAAAATGCCAACGTACGTATTATGTGATTTTAACTAGGCTATTAATTAATTTATTTGTTCAGGAAGTTTGATTGAGAAATTCACGTTGAGGAAGACAACGAACAGGACAACAAAATAAACTATATATTCTTTACACAAGGATGAGTTAAATAAATATGTCATAATTAGCTGTAATGAGTTATGTGCAGTGCATCCTAAAAAATCATTGCAACACTTGGATTTTTGTCTATTTTGACCGACTGTTGTTGCTATTTCTGATGTTTTACGGAATCGTGTTGGTTTGTGTCGTTTTACGTATAATAAAAATGACAATTAAACTATTACACACACATTAAATACAGATACAACAAATGTACAATAAGACAAAGGCCAAAACGAGGCCATTTTGTGACCTCAATATTGTTTTAAGCGCAAATGAGAGACTGTTTAAAGACGTGCAAAGGCAAAAATGTGATCCCAGCGCAAAGAATGAGTCACTGCGTTCCACTAATGGAAAACTAACGGAGCAAAAATACAGTTTTTCTACGAGGAATTATAGTTTTTCCTCACTGCTTCTTTTGATCCGGACTGGACACGTTATAACAAAGTGTTTCTATAAGTCAGTCATAGTAGTTGTTTTTAGAGTCAAATTCAGTGTTGACCGCGCGTGTTTAGTCCCCACGCAGCTACGCCAGGATCCGTGATGTTTGCAGGCCTTTTCCAAATTCATAAACGTATAATTCTTCTCCTATACATTTTCCTTAATTTTTCCAGTTTTGTTAGTTTTCTCGCAAAAGTAATCTATGATTCTATAGGTCTATTTAGATGTAACTCTCTTAGTTTCAGTCAAATCAGCCATTCTAACGTGGCTAAGTGTTTGTTCAAATGCTCTTCTAAGAAATAAAAATAAATGTAAAAAATGTAATGGGCTCTGACTAAACTTTTTAAACTTATTTTAATATAAATCTAAATTACCTTCAGCTTTGGAAGAGGAAATGCAAAAAACCTAAATTTGCTCAAACTTGTGTTATTCTGATTCATTTTATATGAAGTGGATTTTCTTTTGTACAGGTTTAGTTCTGCTTTATAATTAGAGTCAATTAGACATTAGAAACTAAAACTACACTGCAAAAACCTAACTCAGATAAAATGACTTGAATTAAGCATATTAAACTTAAAAGACCAATAAGACCAAGTCTAACTAAGATTATTTGACCATCCTGATTTACCTTATTTAGATTTAAAAACTTATTTTGTATTCATTTGTATATGTCCTAATTGCTTGAATAAAAATAGATTTGCTTAAAAATTTCGTCAAGAGAACTTCACACTAGCATTTTCTGCTCAATACAACCAGGTTAGTCAAATGTTCTTGCTGCACTGACAGATTATTTCACTTGAAATGAGACTTTTTTATCTCAAAATAAGCTAAATGTTTTTCAAGGGTCTTTTTTGCAGTGTAAGGAGCCTCAGCTTCACAAAGACGCCACACTGCAAAAAGGAATTTAGCTAAAATGACTTGAATTAAGTATATTAATCTTAAAAGTATTTTATTATTATTTTTTAACTTAATAAGACCAAGTCTAATTAAGAATATTTGACTTATTTTAACATTTTCTTTTCAGATTTACCTTATTTAGATATTAAAATTATTTTAAACAAATGTGTTTCTGTTTTTAACCATAGTTGCTTGAATCAAGAAAAAAATAGTTTGAAAGTACATTTTCTGCTCAAAACAACGAGCTTAGTCAGATTATTTCACTTGAAATATAAATAAGCAACATTTTCTTATGTTTTGAAATTTAGATTTTTGCACTTTGCCTCCAAAGGATCAGAAACTGATTCTGTTTGAATTTTGTCAGGCGTTTTAGTGAAAATGTGCTGTGTCTTTGGAGTTAACCTAATCCTGATTCTAACACGATGTCTGAATTAAATGTTTTAGAATGGAACATTTGTAAAGTGACGGCAGTGTAGTAGGCTATAAAATAAATAAATAAATAAATAAAACTACAACAACTTCCCATCCATTTATTAATTTATATGACTTGTATTTCCTCGTAAACATCGTCACTGTCATTTATCAAGCATTTATAACTCTCGTAAATGAACCGAGCACGTCGCCTAATGGCTCCTTCACGCGCGCATAACTGACACCTTTACGCTCCTCTCCAAATCCATCTGTTTAAACTGACGCTTCATTTCTCTTTCTTTCTTTTAGTTTACGTCATTTCACTCACGCACACGACGTCGAGGCTTTTTGAAAACGGTTTTGTAAGCTGTAAATTTCTTTTTTTCTCTCTCTCTCGTCTTTGTTTTTACGCACGGATTCGGTCTTGCGTCTGCAGTGTTTACAGAGCGGGCCAAACAGTCGCTCGGCTCTGTCAGGCAAAAATGTGCGACGTGAAGAGGAGAGTAAAGTGCGCGCGCTTGGCCGTACGTCAGCCAGTGCATTAAAGGCGCTATAAATAGTCTCGGGCTAAAGCGCAGGGTCGCGAGAGACACGTTTATAAGCTTTAAGTGAGGAGAGACAATGGCTCAAGGGTCCAGGAGCTTTCACACGAGATCTCAGACTGATACTGCTGCAGTTTGGAAAAGATTTAGAGGCGATTCAAAGGTCTGTGTGCGGCTGGGTTTTGAGACTCTCGTGGAAAAGCAGCCTGAGTTTGTTATTTAACTAAACGTAGGCTAAACTGGAGCAAAGATTTACCTCAGACTAGAGTAAAATACGTATTTTCTGTGGATTTTTATAAAGAGTGAGTCTGAATTGTCAAATTATCAAAATATATGTAATTTTGGGCAAGAAATAAATCAATGTTTCGATTTTTTTTTTTTACATAAAAATGCTGATAATGAGTGAGACAACTTAAAGGTTGAAATAACTTTATAAGTTAGCCTAAACCCGGCATGTCCAAACTGCGGTCCGAGGGCCAAATGCGGTCCTTGGACAAACTTTTGTTGGCCCTCACACTTCCAGCTAAATTGGCCCACACTGGGAATGAAAAAAAATAACATGTTGAATTTACTCAATTTCTTTTCCATTATACGATTTTGCAAACAATAAATTTAATTAAAATCTGTTTTTTTTTTATGTAAAGTAAATAGAATGTTTACTTCTAAAATGAATATTGATTATGCACTGCAAAAAAGGCCGTTCAAAATTTTGAGGTAAAAATGTCTTATTTCAAGTGAAATAATCTGCCAGTGCAGTAAGGACATGTGCCTAACCTGTTTAGAGCAGAAATTGTTAGATTCAAGTTCTCTTGACAAGATTTTTAAGCAAACCTATTCTTGATTCAAGCAATTATGGCTTAAAACAGAAACAAATGTGCTTAGATTAAGTTTTTATGTCTGGCTAGAATATCTTAAAACAAGTCAAATAATCTTGGTCGTAATAGGTGAAAAATCTTAAATAGATGAGTAAATAAGATCAATATGTTAAAGGTGCACTGCACAACTTTTTGGCCCAAACTAAACTTTAATAAATGCATATTTTTGTCATTTAGTTGCCTTGGTTACACTAAATACTTAATAAAAATCGCGTTTTTACTTAGAGGCAGGCTTGAATGACCACACAATATAGTAATAGTAATATTTGGCTGGAGGAGCCCGAACACATATGTTTAGTTGATTTTGTTCATATTATGGCATAAAATGTATTGATCTCTATTCAGAAAGTCCCAAAGTTTCAACTTTCTAATTCTGAACTGTGAAGATGACTTTTCACCTCCAGAAAGGTACACAGTGCATCTTTAATTCAAGTAATTTTGTGTAAATGATTTTGCTTTTTGGCAGTGCAATAATAGTTTTTTCTTTGTCTTTATCGTTCTCATGTTGTCATGTAAGAATGAGTTACAGATATATTAAATCACAATAGTTTACACAATAGTTTGTTTAGAGTTGTCTAATTTGACTCGGTGTGTATCTGTTTGTTAACACCCACACATAATCTACGATCTGCAAACAACATGGGTTAGTTTATTTGCAAAGAGCTGATTGAAGAAGACAAGTTTGGAGTCTTTTTTTTTTTGGCAAACACCGAAGGGAAGATTCCGCCTGGGATTAACCTTGCACGTGCGACCTTGAGTTAACGACAGGGGAGAGAGAGAGAGAGAGAGGAGAGAGAAGAGAGGGAAGGGAGGTGGTAGAAAGAGAAAGAGAGAGGAGAGAGAGGGGCAGAGAGAGGGAAGAGAAGAAAGGAAGAGAAGGAGAGAGGAGGGAAGGAGAGAGAGGGGGGGGAGGGGAGAAGGGCAAGAGAAAGAGAGAGAGTGAGAGAGAAAAAGGGGACAGCCGAAAGGGAGAGGAGAGCAAGCGAGAGAGAAAGGCGAAGGAGAGGGGTGAGACAAGAGAGGGTGGAGAAAAAGGAAGAGAAGGAAAGAAGATAGAGAGGTGCGGTAGAGAGAGGGAGAGGAGAGAGAGACGGAGACGGAGAAATCAAGTTAGAGAAAGAGGGAGAGGGAGAGAGAGAGAAAGGGAGAGGGATAAGAAGGGGGAGAATGAAGAAAGAAAAGTGGATAGAGAGAGAAGTAGAAGAGGGCGGAGAAAGAAGGAGAGAGAAACAGAAGAGAGAGAGAAATCAGAAGAGAGAGAGAACAGGAGAGACAGAGAGTAGAGAAGAAGGAGAGAGACGACCCTAGAGAGAGACAAGACTGAGAGGGAAAGAGGAGAGGAGAGACAGAGAAGAGGAAAGAGAAAGGGAGAGGAAAGAGGGGGGTGGTAAAAGAACAGGGAGAACGAGAGAGACGAGGAAAGATGGATATGAGAAGGGGAGAATGAGAACAAAGAGAGTGGGAAGAGACGGGTGGAAAGAGAGGAAGGAGAGAGAAGAGGGAGAGAAAAAAGTCGAGAGAAACAAGCAGAAGGGGGAGAGAGAGCCGAAGGAGAGAGAAGGGGAAGAGGGGGAGAGAAAGAGAGGAAAAGAGG